>CM035423.1:73775752-74128252 GCA_020310875.1 Ceratopteris richardii | reverse complement strand
CGAGCTCAGATCAAATTGAAACTAAAGAAAATGACATGATTAAAGATCGAATTACTGGTGAGAACTTAGTTTCACCTTATCAAATAGAAGCTATAGAAAGATACAGGGCTGGCCGTCCTTACGGTCCATAGCTATTTAAACTATTTAAAGACCTTAATTTCAGTCATAGAAATAGGTAATTTAAATTGTTTTGTCATTAGAACTCTTATTTTCATAAGCTTGAGTTTGCTACAGACACCCCGCGTGTGCCGAACGATTTAGGCGGATGACTTGATCCACCATCCGAGCATCTCTCACGACCCGATAACGTGTCCTATGGTCACCCTGGAGCTGGAACATCCCATGCTCAAGGAACTCAAAGAGACAAAAGTAGAGATAGGCCAGAAGTAAGCTTTGCCAACCCAGGGGGCAGAGAAAGAACGAGGACGGAAACTAATAGAGTAGAACCTGAGGGTCATAGAGCCCCAAGAAATCGAAGAAATGCCGAGGATTTTCGTTTGCCACGACCTAGAGAGCACACAAGGACTTTGAGACCGACTCAGCTAGTTAAGTCCATGAAAAACTACTTCGATGGCACTGGAGATCCCTACGATCATGTGGCTGAGTTCAGGCAAGTCTTGAGGGCTGAACAAGTGGAGGATCTATTCACACAGTACAATGCCTTTGGTCTAACCCTTAGGAACACTGTCCTGACATGGTTTCAACCACTAAACGAGAGGCAGTTCAGGAATATAGACCAACTCCTAGAGGCTTTCATTATTGAATTCTCTAAGAGTGGCATAAGACATAATACCTCCTCACTGATTCACAGTTTCAAGCAGACCCCGCAAGAGACCATGAGACTTGCAGGAAGAAGATTTAGGCAATATCTTGAAAGATGCCCTGTTTCTGAGCTACCCACACCAGCTAAGCAAGTGGCTTTATTCTTGGATGGATTGCTAAGTGCCAAATTGAGGTCATATGTGTATCTGAAGGACCCTAGGACTATAGAAGAGTGTGTACGCATGTGCATTGACATTGAGGATAACCTAGGGGAAGAGTTAGAACTTTCCAAAATATACAAAGATTCAGATAGTGCCTCTAGTCTCCCTTCCACGCAATCCACATCAATTGAGGAACTCGCTGAGAAAGTGGCACAAAAACTTGGTGTCTCTAGCAAACAAATCCCAAGGTTTGCCCCTGTGAAAAGATGCTATACTTGTGGTGGCGACCACATGGCGAATGTATGTCCCGTTATGGCTCAACCCCAAGTAAACCCTAGTAGCCAGTACTGCACTATAGAACGAAAATACACAAATCACTTAGCACAAGACTGCCCATACAATAAGCAAGTGGTTAGGCAAACCTACCCTCAGCCTTACCCCCAACAAGGCAGATATCAGGGTCAATACCCATATCAACAATATACTAGGCCTCAACAAAATTACCAACAGCAATATCAGGCCCAACTGAGACCCCAGCCTGTGTTAGCACAACAACCACCTGCTCCTACTAATGTGATTCCAGTAAAATATGCAGCTGCAGAAGAAAATTTGAATAGAGCCATAGTCCCAGTGACTCCATTGCTTTCAGAAAGTGACCTGAGTGACCATAGCTTTGATTCTACACATATTGATAGTCCTCAGGCTTACTACATGCAGTCCCCCGAACATGGTGAGTCCTACTATAGTGAAGAGCCAAATGAATCTAGTTGGGAGTCAGATTACACAAAGGTCATGTATGCAAACCCCAACCCTAGATCCCAACCTAGGCAAGTAAGACCTCCATTCCCTAGAGGACCATGCTACAGATGTCAAGGAGATCATCTCATTCGTGATTGTCCCGTGCCTCCACCTACACAACCCCAGTCAGTGACGATCCAGGGCTTTGCCAAGACTGTGGAAAGGAGCATCTCTTACGAGATTGCCCAAAGAACCCCAATAATATGCCAAAAATCACTCCTATCAACGTTATTGGGTTAGTTGTAGACTCCACAGGGAGTGTGACTTCCACTGCACCAGTACAAGTAATCACTAGAGCTCAAGCATTGCAACAAAACCAAAGGGTAGGCCAGGAAAAGAGCCCAGATGTTAGTGAAACTGAGAGCATAACCAAGAAAAGGACTAGAGCTTGGAGAGATAGTCGTGAAAGAATGAAAAGGCAATGGGCAAAAAAGATGAGTGAACTTGAGGAAAGCCTAAGAGAAACCAAAGCCAGGATAACCGAACTCACAGCTCAAACTCCCTCTCACACTACCCCACCTCCACCATTCCCAACTCCATCGGAACCACTACCTTCCAACCCGCCTCACCTAAAACCACCACCCCCAAGAGTAGGATCATCCTAGCAGATCCCACTCCCGAGGACCTAAACATGATGCTTAAAGCATATCAGGCCAGAATCCAAGAAGGGCCAAACGTAACTGATCATGAAAAGTGTTACCCTAGAGCAGAACTAGAGCTAGAACGAACCAAAATTTGTGCTAAGATGGTGGAATTGGCTCAAACCATGTTTGAAGCCAGTCGCCTCTTTAACATCTCTAGTACAGCTAAGACGCAGTTGCACTTTGAAGGACTGTTAGAAAGGATAGAGAAGCTAATTGCACAATCAGAAAAGGAACCCTCCTCTCAAAATAAGGGCAAGGCAAGTGAAAGAGTAAGCCATCCTGCCCAGGAAGTCTATGTGCCTAACTCTACGGAGCCAGACACATCTTCTTCTATGAATCGGTTCACACCAGAATTCCTACGAGAGATTCAAGAAGACAAATGGGCTAAGGAAAGTGAAGTCCCTCCTCCCATTGAACTTGTGGATGATGCACATGACCAATTCCCACAAGACATCCCATCCATTTATGAGGAGCAGGAGAGCACCCACTCTCAGGAAAGATTAGACTTTGAGTCTAACTCTCTACAAGAATTACCCCACTTCACAGGCCCATGGGAAGCTAAGTCCACGTGCATGAGAGCACCCACGGTCATGGTACGAAATGAGGACTCAGTCATACCTAGGAACACAGAGGTAGTGAAAAACACTAAAGTACAATGCAACCTCACCTTAGAAGAGCTACTCAAAGTAAGGCCAGAGCTATGGAAACATGTAGCCAAACAAGTACCAGAAATAGCCAAACCTCGTTCCCAGGTAGGATCCCAGAGAACAGTGCCAGAAATACCATTGGACAAGATAGGAGACATGAGTGAGGGCGAAGAGGGAAACACATATCTTCCTATCACCCATCAAGGATACACCACCAAGGCCATTCTAGACTCAAGCGCAGGTGTTGCAATTGCTACCACTTCCCTATGGAAGCGTTGGGGCAAGCCAGCACTCAGGCCCACAAGAATGAAATTGCAAATGGCTGATGGTCACATAGA
Source organism: Ceratopteris richardii (assembly GCA_020310875.1). Taxonomy (NCBI): domain Eukaryota; kingdom Viridiplantae; phylum Streptophyta; class Polypodiopsida; order Polypodiales; family Pteridaceae; genus Ceratopteris; species Ceratopteris richardii. The sequence goes on along the minus strand of CM035423.1, from coordinate 74,124,902 downwards.
GAGACCCTTAGGCTTGCTAGAAGGAATAACTCTCACTACTTCTGGTGTTGAGTTTGAGCACACTTTCGCCATATGTGACTTTAGCAAGAACCATGCCTATGAGATGATTTTGGGAAGACCATTTATGCGAAAGTTGCAAGTGGTACAGGATTGGGGAACCAACTCCTTGTACCTACAACACTTAGGTGTTACGACCAAAGTGAATCTTAAAGATTACTCTCATAGAGATGTCCCTCCTATCCAATGGAATCCCATCCATAGAGCCAAAGATGATACAGAATCTGTGCATTCCATAGGATCAGGATCCTCATGGATGCATGAAGACACCCACTTATGGATGTGCAAAGTGGCAGTAGAAGAGGAGAAAAGAGAAAAGGCCAGAGAAATAGGTGCAAACGAAACACATAGACCCATTCAAGACCCAGCCTATGCACCTGTAGTATTTCCTGATGAAGAATTTGAACCCCATGGCTAGGCAGAAATCTTAGCAACAATGGATGTAGCCATCAACGAAGAACAATGGACACCCCACTGTGATGAGGATGGCTATGACATTTCAGTCTTCTCCATAGAGCCAATTATGGGAGAGGCAGTCTTAGAAGAGTGTGAACCTAACCCTGATGCATTTGAGGATGCGAGTGACTCCGATCTAGAGTCAATCATTGTGGACCCACCTTTTGCATCAGATGAAGAATACTTCTATGAAGTAGAATTTCAACCCCAGAGGCATGGAGAGCTTACAAATGATGTAAGATTAGCCACACATGTGACCCCGAAGGAAGAAGGAAAGAAACGAAAGAAGAGAGAAGTCTCACCAGAAGAGGAAGAATCTTTGTTTGAGGTCCTGGAAAATTTTAAGAAGTATGAGATAGACGACAGGAGATTCATGATAAGAATGCCTAAACGAGAGGCACAATCAGGAGAGGCCTATGATAACAAAGAAACCACCAAAAAAATAGTAGTGGCCCTAGAAGAAGGAGAGGAGAGATGCACGTACATAGGCCATGACCTAACAGAGGAAGAAGAGCATGCGTTAATAGCCTTGCTAAGAGAATACAGAGATGTATTCGCTTGGAGTTACAAGGATTTGAAAGGTGTTGACCCTGACATATGCTCACACACTATCCCCATGACCTCAGATGCCAAACCCTCTAAGCAAAAGCCCTATACATATAACGATAATTACTCTGCCAAGATCAAAGAGGAGATAGATAGACTGGTTGAAGCTGGATTTATCTATGAAATTGAGCACACTGAGTGGGTATCCCCCATCGTAGTGGTGCCCAAGAAGAATGGCAAGCTGCGTGTATGCATTAACTTGAAGAAGGTCAATGCAGCCACAATTCGAGATAACTATCCGCTTCCCATCACAGAACATCTCTTAGAAAGAGTAGCAGGCAAGGAAGTGTATAGCTTCCTTGATGGATTTTCGGGCTACAATCAAGTAGCCATAGCTCCAGAAGACCAGCATAAGACTGCTTTTGCCACTGAATGGGGCATCTTTGCCTTTAGGGTAATGCCATTTGGGCTTATCAATGCACCAGCTACCTTCCAGAGGCTGATGTGCCATGTATTTAAAGAGTTCCTGAGAAAAAACTTAGAAGTCTATGTTGATGATCTTTGTGCTCATTCCAACATTAGACAAACCCATATTCCTGAACTCAGACAAATCTTTGACAAATGTAGAGAATATCAGGTCTGCCTGAACCCCGAAAAGTGCGTTTTTATGGTCAGGCAAGGCAAGATTCTAGGACACATAGTGTCAAAGAATGGCATATCCACTGATGAAGAGAAAGTGAGAGCCATAGCAGAGTTACCTAGGCCAAAGAATGTCAAGGAAGTACAAGCTTTCATGGGGCATTGTGGTTATTACCGATGGTTTATACACATGTATGCCATCATAGCAAAGCCCATGTACGGACTTCTGACTAACTTTGAGTGGACTGATGAATGTGAGAATTCCTTCAATGAGCTTAAACGGCAATTATGTTCAGCACCAATCTTAACCACACCAGATTGGAATAAGCCTTTCCATGTTCATGTGGATGCATCCAATTATGCTATTGGGTGTGTACTCATGCAACCTACTGGTGAAGGTAATATGGATCTTCCAATTGCCTATGCTAGTAGACAATTGAATGCAGCTGAACGAAATTATACAACCACCGAACGAGAAGGATTAGGCATGGTATATGCAGTTAAAAAGTTTAGACATTATTTGCTTGCAAATAAGTTTAAATTTTTTACTGACCATCAGGCACTGCTATATCTCGTGAACAAGCCATGCAATACAGGTAGATTAGTAAGATGATTTCTCTTACTAATGGAATACGACTTCGAGGTTGTGGTAAGGAAAGGTAGGAATCACTTGAGAGCAGACCATCTCTCTAGGCTCACATCTGGAGAAGCCCCACAAGGAGTGTCAGATGACCTTCCTGATGCTTACTTGTTTAATTTGGAAGTGGTGCCGCAGTGGGCTAAGTCATTAGTGCCAGTATTGACATACGGGCCTAACCACCCAGTAGTAAACACACAGGATAGAGAGGTAGTAAAAGCTCAAAAGTATCACATCATGGCAGGTAGTATGTACAAGCACACAGATCAAGGGATCTTGGCTTGTTGTGTGGAAGAGGATGAGTACGCTAAATGGTTGCAATTAGCACGTGTAGGTGCATTAGAGCAACACTACTCAAAACAACGAACCCTACAGACACTAAGGAGACTCGGAGTGCATTGGCGGAAGCTGATGTCCAAAAGTTGTGCAAGGAATGCCCAATCTGTTGCACTAAACCACCTGTGGAACATGCCACTCTTTATCAAGTGTCCATAGTGCCAGATTGGAGTGAACCACTAGTATCCTTCCTGAGGACGAAAACATTCCCTCCAGACATGACTCTGGTTAGGAAAAGAAGTCTAGAACAAGAAGCCCTAGAGTACTCACTCATTGGTGATAATCTCTACAAGCGTGGTAAGGATGGTTACCTGAGACTATGTGTCCATGAAAGTGAATATCTCAAGGTCTTGGAAACTGCTCACCAAGGTGTAGCAGGAGGACACTTTGGACCAGATCGGGTGATCAAGGCAATACTATTTGCGGGCTTCTGGTGGCCGACCCTTCACATGGATGCACATACCTATGTGAAACGGTGTGATGTCTGTAAGCGAACTCAGTATCCTATATGCAAAGACGAGATGCCACTGAAACCTATGATGGGTGGACGTGCATTCTCTAAGTGGGGAATAGACTTCGTAGGTCCTATTAATCCCCCAGCTAAGGGTTCCCATGCTGAATATATCATTGTTGCCACAGACTATCTAACCAAGTGGGTAGAGGTGAAAGCCACAACGAAGAACGATGCTCAAACAACAGCTAAGTTTTTATTTGAGAATGTGTTCACTAGATACGGGCTACCTATAGAGCTAGTTAGTGACAGAGGCACTCACTTCTTGAATGAAGTTATTGAAAATCTGCTCCAAGAATTCTTGGTAGTACATAAGAAGTCTTCCCCCTATCACCCTCAAGCAAATGGCCAGGCTGAGAGCACCAATAAGATCTTATGCAATGTACTGACGAAATTAGTGAACAATAAACGCTCTGATTGGGACAAACAGCTACACCATGCTGTTTGGGCATATCGAGTGGCCTACAAAACGGTACTCCAAGCCACCCCCTTTCAGATGGTGTTTGGCCAAAATGTAGTGCTACCATTGGACTTCTTAATACCTACATTGAAAGTAGCACAAGAGCATGAATGGACGGGTCATGAACTCTCCTCAAGACTTTTTGACCTTGAACGATTAGGAGAAACAAGACTGAGAGCGGCTGCAGGGATATATGCAGCTAAGAAACGATAGAAGGCATACTTTGATGCCCACGTTAAGGATAAAGGTTTGAAGGCAGGCGACCTAGTACTAGTATACACATTGAAACAACATGCGAGGAGACTGGAGAAGAGAGGCTACGGACCCATGATCGTTAATAGAATCTCAACGAGTGGGGCGGTACAGCTAGCCACCTTAGAAGGTGATATTCTTCCGAGCTACATAAGCGGATGCAGGGTCAAGCTGTATCAAGAACCTCTCACAGAGGAAATGCTAAGTCGACTCAATACTGCTAAGAAACGCAAAGAAGAAGAAAAGCGAATTCGAGAAGAAGCCCGAGCAGAAGCCTTAGAGCGCATACAGAGAATGAAATTAAGAAGACAAGGTAGAGAGCAACCTGTGCCAGATGCATATGCAGATCAAGGATATCACGTGGCTATGTGTGAAGTTTCAAGTATCAGCTCCCATAGGATAATTGATCGACGTCCTTTTATGACCTTAGATATAGGACAAGGAAAGGGTGCAAGGACTGTAAGAGCCTTGATTGACTCAGGTGCAGCCACTAGTGCTGTTAAATTGTCTTACTGTCAAGAGTTGGAATTAACTGTTAATCCTATAGAAGCATATCTCATAGGATTGGGAGGTGTGGAAACCCCTTGCATGGGCGAGGTGGAACTTCCCCTCTATATTCAAGATGAAGTAATGACAATCAAAGTACTAGTGTGTCAAGATGAGGACCTCACTGAGCCTCTTGTCTTGGGTCAGGATTGGATCTATGATCATGCGGTCAACCTAAACCTAAGAAGTGGACTTCTTCAGGTATGGGTAAATCATAGTCGAATTACAGTTGAATTGGAAAATGAGGCACTCAAGGAACTAGGTAAGGCACGAACTCCTGGTCCTTCCAGGGGTGCACATGAAGTTGACAATGTTATTTTTGTCCAAAAATGTATGATGCAGAAAGAGGATTGTCTCAACAACGGAGTCAAGGATAAGACGGTACTCCCTTCTTTTCCAAAGGCCAGAAGGATGCAGCAGCCAACGGTAGATCAAATACAGAAGAAGCAGAACACTACCTATACTAGAGGCCAAAAAAAGGAGCAAAGCAGATTGTTTCAGCCGATGAAACAAGTATGGAGGCGAAAAGGCGAACACCCTGTTCTGACCAGGCCAACACCACGGCCAAAACCTCTTATTAGTAATCAACAACACGACACTAATAAGAAGTCCTTCATAAATTCTTCTGCGAAAGTGAAGTCTATTTGGGTACCCAAGAAGTCAATGAAGGCCAGCCCACAATCACGACAAATCTGGGTGCCTAAGGCTTGCTTGTGGGCTCAAATAGCTACACCAAGGCCAAACCCTGTACAACATGTTTCACTCACGCGAACATCTGAGGCCTAGTCTTACACATCACGCACTAACACATATTCTTCCATGGGCACAAGTAGAATCACTCGTAAATGGGTCCCTAAAAAGCCCCATTTTTCAAGTAAATACCCTATCACACTCTCCAGAGCCTCCACAAAGTCAAAATCAAAACCTATCCATTGCATTTGGCAACCTAAAACTTGTAATAAACCCCCGGACCCCAATTGTAAATCCATGTCCACCTACTAACTACTTCACTCTCACACCACATCATTCCGCTTAGCTCTTAGGTCTACCCAATTCCTAACTACACACACAAGCACCGAGCACTTACTAACCCCCTAACCTCTCCCGAACCTCATGTTAATGTTGTAACAGGGGACACAGTGTCATTTTTGTGTCCATTGCAATGTTAACATTTATTCATATATTCTCACAGAACCAGCTGCGAAGTTTTCAACATGGCTGAGGCAGCAGGAACTAGCTCTCAAACAGAAACAAGCCAGCAAATGGTGGACTTAGACAGTTTACCCGTTTTGCCTGAGACAAATGAAAGACCAGAAGAATTGCAGACCATCAAAATCATACCTATTGCGGACCCTCCCAGTGGCCATACCATGCCCGTAGGAAAAACTTCCCACTGGTTTAGTGAAGTGGCAGGACCCTTGGGTGAGGGAACGTACCTATGGGAATCAGAGTTGGACTTCAATGGGAAGCAAGGCAAATACCATTTCTTTACAAGAGAATTCGAGAAGTTACAAAATGCAGAAGGTCTACGTTCGATATGGGAGAAGGCAGGATTGGATGCATGTTTCAGTGCACTGCTCCCAAAGCCTTACTTCATGCGATGCTACTATCTCATCAACACCTTGACTCCAAACAAGAACCCAAAAGGTGCAAGCTCATTTGTGATTCCATCTCTGACAAAGGGGAATGAGCTCAAGAGGTTCAGGCTATCAAACAACTTGGTGAGAGAGGCTCTAGATATGCGCGGAATGCATATTCCTACAGAAAAGGAAACCCTAGTACCGGATTACATGAAGAATCGAAGTCTCACCAAACTCAAGGACATGGTGTCCATGACACCTAATATTGCAATAGACCTTCGCATGTGCATGCAACACTTTGCTTTTCCTGCCCAAGATAGATTCACCATGCCGCCCAAAAAGATTTGGTTTAGTTTGTATCTGGCAGAGACACAGAGCCTCACTATCAACTTACCCCACTGGATAATTGATCAGATACACCTAGCTCACAAACGATGGCGGTGGAAACAGGTTTTATATGGATGCTGTGCTCTGACAAGAATAATTTATAGGTGTTTGGCTTATGACATCCCTATTCAACGGGCCCTAATGTGGAATCGTGTAGAGCAGTTTAGAGGCAGGACATCCACTGGACCCCCTTCTAAGAAGATGAGAGGTACTGTCCAAGTCCCTTGTGCTCAACCACGTGGAGCCACCCTAACACCAGAAGTCACCCCTCCACCCCAAAGAGTCCGACCATTCACACTCCGACTTCCAAGACGCAGCACCGATGGTTCTACCTTGATATTCCCTCCCATCCCAACCGATCTTGAATTTCCTAGTGGTGCACCTTTGGAAGAACTCACGAATGAAGATTTCGACCAATTATTACAAGATGTAGAGTTGGAGGCAGAAGAGGCACAACAAGTGGAGAATGTGCAAACACAGGCAACAACCTCCCAAGTACCTGTCACCACAGTTGAAGTGGATGAAGAGGATGATGAAGATGAAGAACAGGAGGAAGATGAGGAGGATTATGATCAAGAGCATCAAGATGAGCAACAAGAAGTGCCAAAACTTGTAGGTGCACCAGCATATACAGTTCAACTACAAAGGTTATACGACACAATCAAAGTAGTACAAGAAAGGCATCAACTCTCTCTTGTGTCAGGTCAAGCTTTGATGCAAGAAATGCTATCAGATGATGGGGTGGATCAACATTTCATTGACACCCTCAAATTAGTGTCAGAATCTTTAGGAGTTCCGGAGGTTGTCCACACAGCAGTCCGCCAGTCCGTGAGGTATGACAAACGCAGAGTTGACACATTACCACGCGCAGGTAAGACTATCAGGATACCCGTCACAGAACAAGAAGTACCCATTGAAACCACAGCTACCCTCACCACCACCATTGACCTCTCTGCGGAAACCTTCGTTCAGACATCACCCATCTCACCCCAGCATCCCCCATCACCACCTTCTCCACCCCCACCACCACCTCCCACCATGGAAGAAACGACAGTCATCACATCTACCTTCACTTATAAACCATCCTCATTCACATCATTCTCATTTCGAGAACCCACCTCACAAGACACCCTCTTCTCTTTCATCACCAATCGCTTGTACACTTCAACCCTTCTATCCTCCAAACCCATAACTGGCCATCCCTTAATTCCAAGTGCGGTTGGAAACCCGGCACCCACAGAAGGCACCCTGTGTTTCCCAGCCTATCCCCCAATACAGGTACCTCCATTCCATGACCCTCACTTCCCATCTGGCCCCTACACCTCTTTCAACCTGACCTCACCACCCCAATACCCGTCCTTTGTGGAGCAGTTCATCCACTCTCCAATGTTTCAAAGGCACATTTCCCCGATGTTCACAACGACATCAATTTACACGAACACCACACTCACTTCACCTACCATACCCACCTACATGGTAGCACCTATACACACCACTCTGTCTGACCCAATGGACATTTCACCCACCACAGCACCTCTCCCCACAATTCCACCCTCTCCCCCTCCACTACCCTCCACCTCACCACTCACCGCATCATCGGCACACACAACATTCACTACCTCCCTCCCCAATCCCACCTCCCCTGCATTTCAAACTCTTCCCCTTGCACCTCATAATGTCAATAGCACGTTCAATACATTACTTCAGTGTGCACATCAACTACAACAAGAATACCATCAATTGGAAGAATGCACTGCTGCCCTCCAGGCAGAATCTCAGCGTCTACAAGCTAGAGTCAACACTCTTGAAGCTGATTACCAAACGCTCCTAACCGAGCATACCACCTTACAGCAGGCTCACTCCGAATTGGAATCAAAGACATCGACTATAGATGATCAAGCAGTCAAGGAACTAGAAACAATGCTCCAAGCACAAATGATATCTAATGCTACACTCAGACGCAACCTTGGGCTATTAAGGAAGCATATGGCAGCAACACTAGAAGAGAACAAGAGGCTTCAGCAACAAAAGCAAGACAACTTTGAAGCCGCTATGGAAGGAACTACAGGAGCAACCATTAGCCCTACCAAGTATAGAGCAGTCCCATCGGAAGACATTCGCATCTTACTCGAGGAGCATGCGAATTTCTTGGAGTCATATGAAAAGTTAGAGACTGAATGTGCGGATCTAAGGAAGCAGATAGCCAGTGCCCCCACAGCTCAACAGGAACCAATAATCTTGCAACCCTCTACAGAAGAATTAGAGACCCTCCGAAAATAGGTGACCGAACTCCAAGCACGTCTCTTACCATATGAAAGGCCGCCCTCGCCAACTGAAGAACCAGAACCTGAAACAATGGTGGAAATCCCCGTCGATGACAGCTATGAAGAGCCGTACGAGCCGATGCCAACACCCGGTGGTCGGACTACAGAGGAAGGACAAGACACTTTAGAAATTCAAGTTCCAGATTGGGTCAAAAGGGTCGAGAAAGTGGGTAAGACACATGATGATCGCGTTGTAGTGCAAATGCAATCTCTCACCAATCTGGAAGAAACTGTCCTTCGGTCTTCTTACTTTCGGAACCTATCCCACCAACGGTTAATCACAACATCAGAGTCGCAATACATGCCTTATTTTGTCTTGCTACATGATTATAATGCAGAAGTTAAAAGACATACAGGGAAGGAGCCCACATTCGCCACTCAATTTGAGCTAGAGGATTTACCGACTAATGCACGTGCTGGCTTGATCTTCCAACCTAATTGGCGTGCACGTCTACTAACCGATTACCCGGAGATGATGAGCACTTGGGCAACCATGCCACTGTATATCAAGTATAATCCATGTTATTGCCCAGTGGTACGTCGTAGATCATGGCAAGCATTTGCGATCAAGATACGCAACAATAAAGAATGCTCGGCTTGGGTTAACTATCCATATTTTGCTCCACCTCGAGGGACCCCAACCGTAGCCTACATGATATCAACAATTCGGCACTGGTCTACACGTCTAAATAATGTACCCGACATAGCAACGAAAATGTGTATGAAAATATTCGAGCTCATGACCATTGTCTTCAAAACCTTTCGGAAGGTACAAGCTCCATATATCTCTGCCCCTGGATTCTCTCAAGGTAACAAGGATTTAGTCTACGACATGAGCCAGACTCCCTCAGTCACTATAATCTTTGCCTGGCATGCACGAATAAAGTACTTACCCGCATGCTTCAAGCAGACATTTGAGGAAATGTTCTCTACGGGATTCTGGGAATATCGCTCAGAAATTTTCATTCCCAGACCCACACATTTGCTACATCTATTCGCAGTAGAACAAGCGATCCATGCAGATCAGTTACGTTTGCCACATCCGGACATTCCAGGACCAATTGATTGGGATCGTATGATGACAGACTTGGCCAGAGGACTACGCATACAAGAACATCAGCTTGCCACTCAGGTTGTGGAATATTACATCCAACACTCCCAGTAACAAGGGTCTGTCAGGGACGACAGACGCGAGAGAGGGGGGGGTGTTGAGAGCAGTATGGGCACCCAAGGACTGACTAGACAAGGAAGCCAGCGGAGAGAGTCAGAGCGAGGTGAAGGATTGAGTAGACAAAGCAGTCGACGCAAATCTGGCAGATAGGCCCTTCAAATTTTTCCAAATTAGCATCTTTATAACAGTGATTCTTATCACTAACAATCATTGTAAATACCATTTCATATTTTTGTAGCTCCATTTTGTGCAAGCCAAGGAGTCCTTGAGCTTGAGGAGCCTTAGAAGTACCTACATATCAATTTTCGTATTTTTTAGGCTCCGTTTAAGCCCTCGAATTGGCCCTGGAACCTAATTTTTAACTAGGCCGGACACTAGGTCTGGACAGGGCCAAAACCTAGTCAAAAACTATAAATAGAGCTAGAGAGCTCATTTTTGAGGTTAGCTTGTAATTGATATGAACTTGTAAGAGCTTTTTGAAAGTAATCTAAGAACTCCATTGCTTCACACTCTTTGTCTTGCTGTGTGTGCGCGTGTGTGTGTGTATGTGTGTGCATGGTTGTGTGCTTCTCACTCACGCATTTGTGCCTTCACTTGCTCGAGGTCTTCATACCATCCTCATGTCTTCCCGGATTGACATTAAAGGAGGTGCTACTCATCACTGAGCTACAACCTCTCTCTTTCCGTTGGAGTGTGCATGCCATGGATCTTGAGTGCGGTCCGGATGAGATCAGCCGAGAGATAGAACTTCTTATAAGGAGGGCCGGTAACTAATGAGGGAAAAATGAATGTCCCTGGCAATTCCTTCCTAACAAGGGTTCAAGAGGTCACCAAATAAAAACATCGATAAAAATCTTGTTTTGGCAAGGGTGCACTAAAATATTCTATGAATCTAGCCCTAGCCCAAATAGGTCATAATTCCTCTGAATTCTGAAGGTCTTCAAATTCTCAGGAGAAGAATTGATATCTGCCCCATGTGTCTTGGCTAAAGCAAAGCATTGCATCATAGATGTAGCATCGGCCAATGGTCCTGCTAATCCCTAGAATGAATGGGAGCTACTATGTACCTTTTTGATTCGTCCCAAAGGAGGATCTTCAATCAGCATTGGTCCCATAAAACCTTGAGATTTTGATGGTTTCATTGCAAGGTAAGGCTCAACTAACAAATTACCAAAATTTAGTGCTGGCCTGCTGGTGCAAGCCTTAGAGGTTCCTTCAGTTTGCATGATGACCTGGATGTGTGTGTAGATGATCTCCTACAAAAGGATAACATATTAGCATGGAAATTAATTATGATCCCAATAAAGTGAGACTACAATCCCTTTCCATAACCAATGCATAACTCGTGTAGTTGCATGTTGTGAGATGGTTTATGTGGTGATTTCTCAGAAACTAATGCAGGTCGCTAGACACCCTACATGCTTTAGATAGTGCATACATTTCTTGTGATGAGATTTTATTACAAGTGATAGTGGGCTAGTGTGGATGAATTTATAAAAGGTTTAGTTGTGGGTGAACTATTACAAGGATAAGGGTTAGTCGTGAGAGGTTGTATGTCATACAAAGGATTGTGTGTAGATTTCTGGATGCATTTTGGCATTCATTTTCTAAGAGTTGGAGTGTGGGTTTGGTTCTTTGGCTAAGGTACAAAGGATGAATTTGGCAATGGTGGTGTCAATGGGTGAAGTGATTTCGAACGGATGTATATTACATGGCTTGGGTGTTGAGCTAAAAGACAGTTCTTTGGTACCCGGATCTGCGTGCGTCTGGGTCGATTTGTCAAGTACTTCTTTGCAATCAAAATTTAGTAGGTTCGCATTAGTGGAGAAGAAGGCCGAGGGGATGTTGGATGTTGAAGTTGATTCTGCCTTGTCTTCTTCTCGTCATGGCCTGTGCTGTGGGAATTTGATAGTGCTTTCTGACCTTTTGTCCCCCATACTTGCTTTGTGCTGGTTGCCTTGTCATGCTGATACTGCTTCCATCTTGGGGTCGTTTGGTATGGTTGTCGATTTGGGTTCCTAAGTCATGGTTGAATTTTTTGTGGTTTAGGTTGAGAGGTGTAGTCGATAGTCTACTTTGGAGAAGGGAGGTCAAAACTTGCATGATCTGCCCATCACGAAGTGAGACATTTTGCACAACAGATCTAGGTAGGTCTGCAGGAAGTGTGGAGGATGGGCTTGAAGAGACTATTGTTCACATTTGTCCACTGATGTAACCCACCTGACCACTGATGTAGTCCACCTAACCCATCTTGTCGGTGATGACCTCTTCTTGTTCAAAGGAAGATTAGGGGAAAATCTCTTGACATCTTCTTGAGCAAAGGCTATTCATCTCCAGCCTTGCATGTGTTTCTATTGATGTAATTTGATCTATTTAACCAAAGATCTTCTGGTCCTCCTTCACATTCATTTCATGTGGTCTGGGTTACATTCCTTAGGTGGGGTATTGTTAGGGAAGTCAAATGGTATCACTCAATGCTGGTCTAAGGTTCTGATCTGTAGGGAGCATTTCCTAAGATTTAAGTCCACTGAGTGATCATATAACCAACCTTAGCCAAGAATTAAGGGTTCTATCAGATCATCATCATGGCACACTAGGAGTTTCATAGTCACGGTTAACTTGTGTATGAGGATAGGAAGGTCCACCTCACCCATGCAAGGGGTTTCCATGCCTCCTATCCCTATGAAATTTCTAATCCCGAGTCCTTATAGTGGGACCACCTAATCGCACTAGTCACAACACCTGAATCAATTAAAGCTCTAAGCTCCTGGTGGGTGTTGCCTTGTCTTAGCATGACTGTAATGAATGGTCTCCTATCCACTATGCTAGGATGAGCAGTTGAATTTGTTCGATATATGGCCATAGGATATCTGGATGTCTCTTTGTCAGTGTTGATGTCTATCCTTGAGCCATTGAGATGGTTATAATGTTCTCTCCCTAGTCCTTGTCTTCTTGATTTCATGCATTTAATGCGTTCTAGAGCTTCTGCCTGAGCTTCCTCGCATTCTCTTTTCTTCCTCCTTACACTTCTTTGCCAACATGAGCTGTCTAAGCATGTCCTTCGTAAGAGGCTCCTGATAAAGCTTGACTCTACAACGACTAATGTAATTAGGCATTATCTCTCCTTCTAGTGTGGCTAATTGCACCACTACACTTGTCGAGATTCTGTTAATAATCATAGGTCCATAACCATGTTTCTCTAGATTTCATGCATGCTATTTCATTGTATACACTAGGATTAAGTCACCTTCTTTTAAGCCTTTATCTTTCATGTCATCGAAATAGGCTTTCTATCGCTTCTTGGCTACATATATGCATGTTGCTCCTTTCAGATTGATTTCTCCTAATTGCTCTAAGTCCACTATCCTTGATGATAATTCGTGGCTGGTCCATTGATGCTCTTGTGCAACCTTAAGGGTGTGTATCAAAAAATCCAAAGGGAGCATTGCATTTTGACCAAAAACCATATGAAAGGGAGTTGCATTGAGTACAGTCTTGTAAGCCACTCGATATGCCCAAACAATGTGATGTAACTGTTTGCCCCAATCTGAACATTCGTTGTTTATGAGTTTTGTCAACATAGTACAAAGGATCTTGTTAGTACTTTCTGCCTGACTATTGGATTGAGGATGATATGGTGTGGATTTCTTGTGAATCACCATAAACTCCTATAACAAATATTCAATGACTTGGTTTAGAAAGTGGGTTCCTTGATCGTTCACTAGTTCTATAGGTAATCCATACCTCGTAAAGACATTTTCAAATAAGAAATTTGCAGTCGTGCATCATTCCTTTTTGTGGCCTTAGCTTCTACCCATTTGGTGAGATAATCCATCGTAATATATTCCACATGAGTACCTTTACTTGGGGGGTTGATGGGTCCTACAAAGTCTATACCCCATTTAGAAAATGCACATCCTCTCATCATGGGTTTTAGTGGCATTTCATCTCTGCGAGTAGGAAACTGGGTTCTTTGGCACACATCACATCTCTTAACATAGGTATGTGCATCCATGTGAAGAGTGGTACACCATAATCTTGCGAATAGTATAGCTTTGATTATCCTGTTGGGGCCAAAATGACCTCCTGCAACACCCTGGTATGCAGTCTCTAATATGCTCAAATAATCACTCTCATGAACACACTATCTTAGATATCCATCTCTCCTTCATTTGTATAGGTTATCATCAATAAGCGACTAGTCTTGAGCTTCATGCTCTAGACTTCGTTGTCTTGCTAAAGTCATTTCTTGAGGGAATGTTTTTGTCCTCAAGTATGTCACCATTGGTTCACTTCATTCTCGTGTAAGAGACACCTGGTATAGCGTGGCATGCTCCACAGGTGGTCTTTCACAACAAATTGGGCATTCTTTACATAGTCTATAGGCATTTGCTTCCATAGAAGGCCAATACACTCCTAGTCTATGTAGAGTTTGCAATGTATGGTGTTTATAGTGATGTTGCTTTAATGCACCTTCATGTGCTGATTACAACCAATTCTTGTATTCTGATTCGTCTACACAACAAGCAAGAATTTTCTGATTATCTTGTTTATATATGCTTCCTGATAGTATGTGGTATCTTTGTGACTTGGTAATCTCTCCTTCTTTGATCCTAATTGTAAGATTCTTGGGTCCAAATGTGAGAACAAGGACAATAGACTTGGCCCATTTGGCTACTATCTCAAGATTAAACATATATGCATCTGGTAGTTCATCCACTATTCCTTGAGGAGCTTCTCTAGTAGTTAACCATGAAAGGTGGTCTGCTCGAAGGTGGGTCTTTCCATTCCTGACTACTACTTCAAAGTCGTACTCCATTAAAAATAGAAACCATCAAATCAATTATCCGATGTTGCATGGCTTATTGATTAAGTACAATAATGCTTGATGATTTGTGAAGAACTTGTTCTCATTCACCAATAAGTAATGCCTGTATTTTTTATTGCGTAAATAATTCCTAATCCTTCGTGCTCCATAGTGGTGTAATTTCTTTCCGCTACATTTGGCTGTCTACTCGCATAAGCTATGGGAATATCTATATTGCTTTCATTCATGGGTTGTGTGAGAACACACCCTATGGCATAGTTAGATGCATCCACATCCACATGCACATGGAATGGCTTGCTCCAATCTGGTGTAATTAAGATGGGTGCTGAACACAAGCTTTGTTTGAGTTCATTGAATGATTTCTCACATTCATCTGTCCACTTGAACTTGGTCAAAAGAGAGTACAGAGACTTTGTTATGATCGTGTACATGTGTATAAATTGTCCATATTAACCACAATGTCCCATGAAAGCCTGTACCTCCTTCATATTTTTTGGTCTATGTAGGTCTGCAATCACTCTAACCTTTTCTTCATCCGTAGAGATTCCATTCTTTGACACAATGTGTCCTAGAATCTTGCCTTGCGTGATGATGAAAACACACTTTTCTAGGTTCAAATAGACCTAATATTCTTGACATTTGTCAAATATTTGCCTTAATTTAGGGATGTGGGTCTATCTCATGTTGGAATGTGCACATAAAACCTCCACATAAACTTCCAAGTGTTTTTGTAGGAATTCCTTAAAGACATGACACATTAATCATTGAAACATGGCAGGTGCATTTGTCAGTCCAAATGACATCACACGAAATGAAAATATGCCCCACTCTATGGAAAAGGCTATCTTATGTTGATCTTCAAGAGCAATGGCTACTTGATTATAGCCTGAGAATCCATCAAGAAAGCTATAGACTTCCTCATCCACAACTCGTTCCAATAAATGCTCCATGATAGGAAGAGGGCAAGTATCTCTAATTGTAGTGACATTAACTTTTTTCACGTTAATACACACAATTTCCTATTTTTCTTGGGCACAACCACAATGGGGGATACCCATTCTTTATGTTCAATTTTGTAAATGAATTCTGTTTCTATCAAACGATCTATCTCCTCTTTAATCTTGGCAGCATAATTATCATTATAAGTGTATGGTTTCTGCTTAGAAGGCTTGGCCTTTGGGGTCATAAGAATTCTATGGGAGCATATATCTGGGTCCACTCCTTTCAAATCCTCGTAATTCAAGCAAACACATCTCTATATTCTCACAATAGGGTAGTTAACTCTTCTTCTTCTTCCTCTGTCAAATCATGCCCTATGTATGTGCATTTTTATTCTCCTTCTTCACTTGTAACCATTATCTTTTTGGCTTTCTCTCGATTATCATATACTTCTCCAATGTCTGCTTCTCATTTAGGCATTCGTATCATGATTTTTCTGTCTTCTATTTCATAGTTTTTAAAGTTTTATGATCCTTCCATGAGGGGTTCTTCTTCTTTCATCTTCGGTAATTTCTCTTTCTTCTTTTGCTTATTTTCTGTACATTCTATGAGTGACTTGGGTTGTTCAGTTTGATTTTCCTTTCCCATCTCAAGGGTAATGTCTTCCACAAAGTAAAGGTACTCCTCTTTTGTTGAGCAGAAGGGCTCCATGATAATGGACTCTAGGTCCTCGTCACTAGTCACATCTGGCTCTTGAGTCAAATCCATGCATTCTTCTAAGATAGGATCTTCCTCTAAAGGTTCTATCATAAACATGGAAAGGTCATATCCATCCTCATCACAGTGAGGGGCCCATTGTTCTTTGTTCACTGCTATATCCAAGGTGGCTAAGATCTCTGCCCAACCGTGAGGCTCGAATTCCTCCTCGAGAAACACTATTAGTGCATAAGCGATCTTGAAGAGTTCGAGGATGTCGTTCTTAACCTAAAGCTCTAGGTTCTAATCGTTCCTCCTCTTGTTTGGCTACCTTTTATATCCATAGATGAGTTTCCTCATGCAACCATGAAGGTTTCGATTCTAACAAATGCACAAACTCTGTTTCTTTAGGGGTCCTATGGATGGTATTCCACTGTATTGGGGGTACATCACGATGGGAATAATCCTTGAGGTTAACTTTGGTGGTTACTCCTAAATGTTGCAGGTACAAGGAGTTCGTTCCCCAATCTTATACAATTTGCAACTATCGCATGAATGGTCTTCCCAATATCATCTCATAAGCATGATTTTTTCCAAACTCACAAATGGCAAAGGTGTGCTCAAATTCTACACCACAAGTGGTGAGAGATATCCCTTCTAGTAAGCCTATTGGCTTCTCAATGTAACCATCAATCATTTGTAGCTTCATTCTTGTGGGTCTTAGTGCGGGCTTACCTTAGTGTTTCCATAAAGCAGTGGTAGGGATGGCTACTCTGACACCTGAATCTAGGATGGCTTTGGTGGTGTAGCCTTGATGGGTTATTGGAAGATAGGTATTACCTTCATCTCCCTTTCTCATATCTCCGATTCTTTCCACGGGTACTTCTCGCACCTTCTTGTGTGAACCTCCCTGAGAGTGAGTGGTAGCTATCTCTGGGAATTGGTTTGCTACATGCTTCCATAACTCAAGTTTAATTTTCAACAATTCTTCTAAAGTGAGATGACACTACACTTTAGTGTCTTTGATCACTTTTGTGTTTCTAGGAATTATGGATTCTTCATTTATAACTATTATGGTGGGTGCTCTCATGCTGATAGACTTAACTTCCCAAGGTCCTGTGAACTAGGCTAATTCTCATAAGGAATTATATTCAAACTCTGTTTGTTCACTAAGCCGCTCTTTCTCTACATCGTCATATATAGAGGGTATATCTTAGGGAAACAATTTCTGCAAGTCATCTATCTCTTGAATAGGTGAATGGATTTCTCACTCTTGTCTCCACTTTTCCTCTTGGATTTCCCTCAGAAACCCTTGTGAGTACATATGTATGGAAGAGAAGTTTTCTCTGCCCTCGGTAAAAACCTCTCTGCCCTCCGTATTCAACATTTGAGAAAGTGATGGTGCATTACCTTCCTGTACCTCTCGAATAGTAGAGTTCTTCTATAGACTCTTCTTTTCATTGATAGAAATCAAGTATTCTAGCCTCTCTAATAGTCCTTGAAAGTGTATCTCTCGTTTTGCTATGTTACTCCAATTGATATATCGAGAGGCTTCAAACATGGTTTGGGCTAATTCTATCATCTTCATGCAAATCTTAGTTCTCTCAATTTCTAGGTCTACCTTGGGATAATTCTTACTCAATTCAGCTACATGAGGTCCTTCTCTTAACTTGCCTAGTATGCTCAAAACATCATGTCTAGATTTTTAGGTATGGGTTCAGCTATAACTGATCCTGGTCTCTGGTTCGGGATCTCCTGGTTCAATTCTTTTGAGGTCAATTTTAAAATTTTACCTCTAGTTTCCTTTAGGCGTCCTTCCAACTCGCTTGTTTTCTTACTTCATTTCCTCTTGATTCTTTCTCGTGAATCCTTCCAAGTTTTAGTTTTTCTTCCACTAAACTCTCCAACTTCACTTGTCTTAGCTATTTTATCAAGGTTGGGTTGTTGGTTTTGTAACAATGCCTCGGCTCTTGTTATAGCTTGGATAGGTACATATGTAGGTGTGGATCTGTTTGAGGTATGCACAATGCCTATCACATTTATAGGCATTATTTTTGAGGCATTAGCAGGGTTCTTCAGACAATCTATTATGACATGCTCTTTACCACATTCTGCACAAAAACTTGGATGTTATAATATTGTGACTGCCCTGCTATTGGAGGATGTGGGCACTTCATTATGTAATGATCTCTTTGGCATCTAAAACATGGTCCTTTTAGGGCCCTGTGGTCTTGGTTGTGTCAATTGGGGCTGTGGGTTATACATTATGTTGGCATAGTGAGGCTCCCAGTTGGGTTCCAATGGTGGACTATCATAGTGGTATGTTTCCATGTGTTCACGTGACTTGGCGTTGTATGCACATGGGCTATCTGCATGGGTGGAATTGGAGCTATTAGAATTAGGATCACTTTTAGTGATTAGGGGTGAAGAAGGGACTAAAGCCTACTGAGGTTCTCTTCTGTAGCCGCGTATTTGATTGAGGTTACCTTGGCTGGGGGGTGGCTGCTGAGCTAAGATGGGTTGAGGTCTCGATTGAGTCTGATAAGGGTAGTTTTGTGGGGGTTTGTATTAATGGTGTTGAGCATTGTACTAACTTGGGTGTCTACCTGGTTGAGGACATGCTTGTGGGTAGTTCTATTGGACCACTTGTTTGGATTACGGGTAGTCTTGTGCTATTTGATTAGTTTACTGCTTCTCAATTGTGCATCACTGGCCACTAGGGTTGGCTTGGGGTTGTGTTACATTAGGACACACATTTTCCATGTGATCACCACCGTAGGTGTAACAATGTTTAACAGATGTTAACCTAGGCATCTGTTTGCTAGCAACACCTAGTTTTTGGGTCACCTTTTTTGCTAGGTCTTCTATCGAGCTAGAATGTTTTGAGGATGATTGAGAGGACCTATCCAAATCTTATTAGACCTTTGAAAGTTCCAACTCATCTCCTAAATTTTCCTCAATGTCTATACAAATCCGTACACATTGATCTAGGGTTTTGGGTTCCTTTAAGTATATATAAGATTGTAGTTTAGAGCTCAAGAGGCCGTCCAAAAACAAGAACACTTGCTTGGCCTATGAGGGAAGCTCTAGCATTGGGTATCTCTCAATATACTATCTAAACCTACATCCCGCAAGTCTGACAATTTCTTTGGGGTCTGTTTGAAGTTGTGGATTAATGAGGAAGTGTTGTGTCTAATTCTGCTTTTTGAGAATTCTATGATGAAGGATTCTAACAAGTGATGAATGTCCTCAAATTGCATTTGCTATAAAGGTCGGTGTCTAATTCTGCTTTTTGAGAATTCTATGATGAAGGATTCTATAATAAAGTGATAGGAAGGAGATGATTGAACCATACCCTTGACAAATAGGAGATTGTTGAACTACACCCTAAGAGAGAGGATTAGGAAGTAATCCTCAACCATGGCTTTTGGGGCAAGTGGTTAGCCCATCACATTCCTATCCAAGAGGTTGTGAGTTCACTTCCTTACATTGGTATCAGAGCCTAGGAAGTAGGCTCGGGCAAGGTGGAATGACCTAATGGCCTCTAAAAAAGGCACTTGGGCATCTTCTATATGAAAGGGTACAAATAAGCGCATGTCGCTTTCACAAGCTAGCGTAACAAAGATTGAGGTGTATCTCTCAATCTGTAGGTCAGATTGAGGCATGTAAGATACTTTTGGAAAGCTCTTGGAATGAACTTTCCAATGAGATAGGTTCAAAGTGTGAAATACTTGGGAATCCTTGGGTGGCACTTGATTGAGTGTTCAAGATATCGAACATGGGTGAGAACAAGGTTCAAGATACTAAGGTTGAGAACAATGTTCTAAACACCAAGGTTGCGAACAAGGTTCATGAAACTATGCGAGGTTGAGGGACATCAATTCAAGGGTACCAAGGGAGTTCAAGAATGGATCACCGAGGCTAGGGGGATAATGAGTAGATCATTGAGGACAATGATCAACTAAGAGGGGAAGAATGTAATAAAGTGATAGGAAGGAGATGATTGAGCCATACCCTTGATAGATAGGAGATGGTTGAACTACACCCTAAGAGAGAGGATTAGGAACTAATCCTCAACCATGGATTTTGGGGCAAGTGGTTAGCCCATCACATTCCTAACCAAGAGGTTGTGAGTTCAATTCCTTACAGATTCTAACAAGTGATGAATGTCCCTAAATTGCATTTGCTATAAAGGTTGGAACCAGGTTAAAGCCGTGTTCTTAGCATGAGTCCAAATGCATTGTATTGCATGAACATATCTTCCACTTGATCTGCTCACAACACTTGCTTAAACTTGGTAACATGGTCATAGGGATCTCCTGTCCCGTCAAAGTAATTTTTCATCGACTTCACTAACTAGGTAGGTCTCAATATTCTTGGATGATCTCTCCCTATGTTGTGAGTGAAACTCACTTCTGGCTTGTCCTTGTTCTTCTCTCTTTGGGAAGGCTGAGGATGTCTCAACTCCTTGATGGCTAGTGTTCACGTGTGCTCGTGACAGGGGGAATACCAACTTGACTCTCCATGTGTAATCATGTCTTGCATGATCGGACACTACAACACTCATTCTGAGGTTTTGTCTAGGTATACTACCTTTCCAGGCGTATCAGGGTCCTTGATATCATAAATGGTGATTGATCCTATTTCATTTGGCTCTTCCATTCTATACCTCCAAAACGTTTCATCAGTGTCCTTATTCAACAATAACTCAATGCTTCTGTTATCTTGAGGGATCCATTTAGGGTTCAACATCCTTGTAATTAATGATTTCCCTCTAGGTGTCCCAGGTTCATCTCGTAATGGTTCTTATCCTTGGGTTCTTGCTTTCGTCTCGGGAATGACTACACCAAGATCATTAATGTGGTTAGGTTGGTTAGTTATGATGTAAATTGTTCCTTCCTTGTCTAGTTAGGTATCTCTCTCAAATTTAACCACCAGATGTTCCAATCCAATGGGTTGGTCAGGATTGTGCAATTGAACAACCGACCTTCTCAAACCATCCTCATAGATGTGAGCACCTAAGTGGTTGGTTCGGACATATTCTAAATGGGTCCTGTAGGGTCCTTCGGGACTTTCTAAATAAGCTACACTTAACCCTCCTCTTAGTCTCTCCATGCTATATACCATCTTAGAATCGCTTGTCTCTGAGCTCAAATAGTATGGATAGCTATTCAATTGTTGAGCCCTGGAATGTGTGGTTGTCTTCACACTTGCTTTTGATTACCTACAGCTTCATCGATCTGCCTTACCAATGTGCTTTCCTGATCTAAGATTCATGAATTTATCTCCCTCCATCACTCAATACGTTTTCTACTTACCTCTACTTATTTGTTCTCAATCACTTGTTTCGTTTTTATTTCTTTTAAACTATTGTCTTATCTCAATGTATACATTGGGAATCATCTTTTTGTTGTATGTTTAAGTTCTCATACTGTTGAAATCAAGTTCTTTTCTTTAGGGTTTTTGTGGTTCCAATCTCTTAGCTTACCCTTGGACTTGAAAAAATTAGTGCTCTTGTATTTGATGCATTCCTATCACAATCCTATTTCAATCAACAATGCTACTCGCACTTAGCCTAAGGTGACAATTGACTGATGGGGGTCGAGAGTTCTTCCAACCTCTAGTCAGATGAATGCTCTAATGCCCAAGAATATGTGATTCCCAAGCCTTGCTTAGCTTTGCCCTTGGATGACTCTTCATTGACCTGCAAAAATCAAAAGTTTAGACCAATCTTAACTTTAATGGATAGGCATTTTGGTTTATACACTTATAAGGGTCCTTCTTCTCCTTATGAAATCCTCAAGTGCCCCTTGGTTTCCTAATCCCACATAAGCAACAACTTCAATTTGTACTCTCTAAATATCAACACATTATTCTTAAGAAAAACAATTGAGGCCACATGGAATTTGAAATGAGCTTTCCAACGAGCTCTAGAGCTTGAAAAACAGATTTTGTATGAGAAAGTTATGACCATTCAGGCTCTTGGGGGTTAAAAACGGCCAACAAGATCTCTTAAATTATAAGGTAATTAGCCTCAAAGATGTACCAATTACTAAAAAATCACTCAAAATTAACCTCAAAATTTCCAAAAAAATCAACCTTAATTTTTTATGTTTCAGTCAAACTGTCGTGATGGTCTACTAGGATCACGATGGTCTCAGACCATCATGATGGTCTGCAAGAAACGAGTCATGGTGATGGTCATTATGTGTGCACAATCACGATGGTCTAATCAATTGTATCGTCATGATGGTATGAGGTAAGTAATTCATTGTGATGGTCAAAGTCAAATGAGCCATCATGATGGCTAAGGGTCAAGTGAAGCATCACGATGGCGTGAGCCCATCGCGATGGTTCAAAGACGCAATGGTCTTAAGGCATCGCAATGGCATGAGCCAATCGTGGTCTAGAGTGGGTATGATCATTGCAATGGTATACCTAGATCATCATGATGGCCTGAGATCGTCGTAATGATATGGACCATCGTGATGGTGCAATCACGTTGCAATGGTGTGAGCCAATTGCGATGATGATATATCATCACGATGGTGTGAGCCAATCGTGATGGTTCACCAGAATGAAAATTTTGTAGCTACGCATGTGGATTTGTCTATGGGCAAGGATGCCCTACACTGTGCCACTGATGTATTCCAAAAAAGTCAGAGTTCTCAGACCATCGTGATGGTTTGAGACACATGACAGATTTGACAAAAAATGGACTTTCTTACCTTTTCAGAGCTTTCTTGCTATACGGGAGTGCTTTTCTTGCATAAAAACTCAAAAAAACACAAGCATGCACTTACTCAAGAGCTCTCTCTCTCTCTCGCATGCACAAATGAGAAAAATAGAGAGAATAGGTGAATATGATGAATTTCTTGATTTTTTTGGGATGTGAGAAGATGACGTGGGGATGAAGGAGGAGTTTAGGGAAGGTGAAAAACACTAAAAACAATGCAAAAACAACAACAACAACAACAAAAACAACAACAAAAACAACAACAAAAACAACAACAAAAACAACAACAAAAACTGAAATTAATTACCTTATAATGCCAATTCTCACTATACTCTTACCATAAAGCATTCATCTTAGAACTCATTCCCCGATAATGGTGCCAAATTTGTGTTGTTCTAGACTAGGATAAGCACCTCGTCAAGAAGCTCCACCTCCTTAATGTCAATCCACAGAAGAGACAGGAGTGATATGAAGATCATGAATGAATCAGGTGCATGAAGCTGATGGTGAGAAGCATTGGAATGCACACACACATACACACACACATGGTAGGACAAGAGAGAAGCAGTGGAAGGTTATGAACAAGCTCTATTACTCAAGAAAACTCTTACGAGCTCAAATCTCTAACAAGCTAACACAAGCTAACCTAAAAAATGAGCTCTTTAGCTCTTTTTATAGTTTCTAGGATAGTTTGGCCAATTTCGAACCTAGTGTCTGGCATAGTTAAAAATTAGGTTCTCGTAGTCATTTGGAGGTCCAAATGAGGTCTAGAAATAACAAAAATTGGTATGATTGTTCTAGCTAGGCTCCTCAAGCTCGAGGACTCCTTGACTTGCAAAAATAGAGATGCTAAATACAAAAATTGGTGTTTTATGGTACACATGCTACAAGAGTGATAATAATCACTGTTTGAAGTTTGAAGATAATATCATGAAGTATATTTCTTGAAAAAAATGAAGTGTCTAGGCCCCACAACTCACTACATTCCCATCTGTACATGCTACCTTTGTGTCAATGCCTGTGGTTACTGCTGGGTGCACTACCAACACAGAGCTACAAAGTAAATATCCATAGAGCAAAGCTAAAAAGTTATGCATAACAAACATATCCAAAAAAATTGAATCATAGATCAAGTCCTACATGGAAGAAACAGATTCTTTAAGAATCCACAATAAAGAGTTGATGAGCTCATTGCTCCTAAATCAACCAATAGATGCACATGCATCAAATGATGAAGAGATTCAAAGTCTAAAAAAGCAACTCGATGATTATGCAACTCAATTGGGAGAAAAAAAGATATTTTGTAAATGGTTAGAAGAAAAGTATGTACATGACACTATTGAACTAAAAAAGAACTGGAACAATGCAATCAAGACTATGTACAATAGTGTCATGAGGATGCAGAGCAACTAAAGATAATCTGTTAGAGAAAAATCAAAGTAGAAGCCCAATTAAAAGAGGCAGAGAGCCAAGTAGCAGATAAAGATCAAATCATAACACAACTGCAAGCATAGATACTCAAGCTCCACAATGTAAAAAGTTCTCAAATGATGAACATGGGGACACCAATATTGCCCAATCCTAACATGGCTGCTGTGGAGAATGAGGTAGGTTCTCTTTCTCCCCCCATTGTTTATTCTCTAATACAAGATCAACACGAGGAAATTCTACGAGAGGTCCTAATTTTGTGCACTATATAACTAGATAAAAAAACAGGCACTTTTGGTGCCTTGGATGATGCAAGAATTTGAAGAACTAGTTGTGCGTATCATGAAAGAAGCTAAGGTTTGAATCAAAGAACTCGGCCAGATAATGAATCCCTTCAATGTACCATATGGAATAATGAAGGAGAAGAAGCATCAATATATAAAGAAACTCACCCAAAAGGATCCAAATAATGAGTTAAACTTCACGACTACTATATTTACCTATACACAAGACCAACTTAATGCAACTGATCTTGTCTAGTGTAAGAGGTTTTTGGGAAAAAAACCAACAATACGGGTGCATTGGCAAGAGGCACCATACCTTCTGCAAGTTAATCCCTCTTTTTGTCCAGTGCTAAGGAGAAGATCATGGCGTGAATTTCAAGAAGTGCAATAGAAAGGTACCCGTAATAAACATTGGCTCATTTTTTCACTACTATCGAGCCCACCATATAACTACTTACCTATAATTAACTAGGAAACTTGGCAAAATGTAGTTACATGGCCAACAGTTGGATGGTTAGGATCAAGCTTCCATAGTAGGCAGTCCCTTGGAGAGAGCTATATATAGAGGCATATGGTTGGGAGGAAAAAGAGACACATCTCTTTGTGTGGTCATAGTAATGCTTCGTTGGTATCAAAGCTTGAAACATCCATGGAGACCTTGGGTCTATCATCTTCTTCAAGGCCTCATGTTGTAGAGGATTGAAGAAGAAAGCAGAAGAAAGAAGAGAAGAAATGCATGCCCCCAAAATTTTCAAGAAATGGCTCAATTTTCTTTTCCCAAAAATCCATTGTAAAACATTGAGAAGCATTGTAAATGCTCCAGAGGTCTACTCTAGATGCATAATCCCTAAAGATTGTGACATTACTTTTGTACAATAGTAGGAACTTAGTGATTTATAAAGAAAGTGCTAGTCGCTTGTGTGAAAGGACCAAAACTAGGGCACATGTATATAAGTCACTTGTGACTCTTTTGTAAAGACTTTTTGCCATAATCAAGAGCTAACTTTTTGAATTTTTGAATTTTCTTCTTCTTGCCTATGTACCTTCTTCTTCATGAGTTTGTGTGTGTGTTTGAGGTGTGGAATGCTTGTCTAGAGGTGTTGTCTACCCCTTCCCCATCTCTTTTTGCTGTTAATGTGTGTGTGAAGCATACGAAGTCTTGAAGTGAGAGTAGGTGTTTCCCACCACTTTGCTTTTTGGCCATAACTCGGAGCATAGAGGTTCGATCGAGCTAAAAATACCACGATTGATGCATCTCAACAAGAGCTTCAAAATGAACCCACTATTGACTATATTAGGGTACCGGAGCTCAGAGATATTGCTCAATTTGTGTCTATTGTTGCACCAAGTATCGTGATACACACTTTTGTGTAAGAGGTGTCGTGTGAGCTGGATGTTCCCTTTTTGCATGTATTACGTATCCCTTTCCCACATTAACCATCATTCACATACTTGTTTCCATGCATTTGACTAGGTCAAGGGCAAGCCCTTGGCTCTAAACTGAAATTTTTGAGGAATTCTAGTAGTCAAGCATGAAGAAAAACTATTTCTAAGACTTGATAGAATACCGTAAGAACAAAATTGAGAGTTAGGGTCACAAAAACTAGTTAAGGCCCCTAGAATGTGAATGAAATTATGATTTAGATGTGTCCTAAGGAGTTGAAATGTTGGGGGAAGTATCTCAACCCCTATGCAACGATGAAGCGCAGATGACCTCCATAGGTACCCTTCTTTGACCGTACCCCAAAATACTCTTTCTTAGAGAATATGCAGAGAAATATAATACGATTTTATGGACCTGTAGTAGACATCAAGAGCTTTCCAACAAAAAAAATTTCACTCCAAATGGATTCTTACCCAAAGAGAAAAAAGATGAGGTATTTGAATGCTCATAGCTGTTAGTCAAACAGAGACCTCACTTCATGCCAACAAGCTTTTCTCAGAGAACATATATAGAATGAATCTCAAAATTCGGTTAACTTTTGAGAACTCTAAGAGATAGCTAATAACACCAAAATCATAGCAAATGGGTAGATAGAGAAGGATAACCAACCCTTACAACTCAGAAGAAAATAGATCAAATAGAGCCTACACACAAAGAGAGACATCAATTGCCGAACTTGACTAAAATGAATGTTTCTCCCAAAATACTTAGAGACTGATCCAAAGATTTGGTGAGCTTAAAATAGACTCCAATAGCTATGCAATGAAATAAGAAATACATGAAATGGATACATAAGGAGGGAGAAATAATGCTAACAACTCAGGGGTAGAGAGTTGCAACATTGCCTACACACACATAGATATGCCTACTCAAAGAAAACAAACAAGCAAGCAATGGCCTAGCTTAATCAAGGATCTTGCTTATTACAACTCTAGAACTTATTGCTCACTCTACATGAACTAAAACTCCAAGAAGATGACTCAAAAGAAGTCAAGATACATGCCACTTTTATAGTGAGAAGTGTGTCCTTAAAATCCAGGAACTACGTTTCCAAATCAGCCTTCTAAATTGGAGGACTTAGTTGAGATGACTTGGGGAGTGTTTGATTGACTTTTCTTGATGGAATCTGGTGGCTTTTGGCTTTCTTAAATTTCTCCACATGTCCATGATTGATTTCACATGAATTTTGTGCTTGAAGATTGACTTTCAACACTTCCCCTCAAGCTTCAATTCTTCATCTTCATCCAAGCTCCTTCATGTTGATGCATTGCTTGAACTTTGAAATATTCATTCCATCCAAAGCCTTTGTAAACATGTCATAAACTTGGTCCTTGGTACCTATATGGCATACTGAAACTTCCTTGGATATCACCTTTTCCGTTATGAAGTGATAGTGCACTTCAACATGCTTGGATCTAGCATGCTAGATAGTATTTGATGCTAGATGAATGCTACTCATATTGTCACAAAAGATTTGATATGTGTCAACCTAAAATTTAAGCTCCATAAATAACTTCTTAATCCACATTATTTCACATGTGACTTGAGCCAAAGCGCTATACTCAACCTCAGTGGAAGATAATGCCATTGTGGGTTGATTATTTGAAATCCATGAGATGATCTTGCTACCTGGCATGACTAGGTAGCCACTTGTACTCCTTCTATCTTCCTTCGAACTGGCCCAATCCACATTAGAATAAGCTTTGGTCTGCATATAATTATCAAAAGAGTAGAACAAACCTTCATTTATAGTAGCCTTGAGATATCATAAAAATCTTCTTGCAGCTTGTAAGCGTGTAGTCCTTGGACTATGCATAAACTATGATAAGACTCCAACTCCATATGCTATTTCAGGCCTAGTTATTGTGGCATAATTGGAAGAGCCTACAATAGACAAATACAAAGTTACATCTTCTAATGTTTCTACATCAATTGAGCCTAGCTTTACATTAACCTCCATGGGATTCGAAATAGGGTTGCAATGTAACATCTTAAACCTCTAAAGTAGGTCTAGAATATCCTTCCTTTTTATGATCATAATACCTTCTTCTTTATATAAAAATTCAATTCCAAAAAAATAACTAAGATCTCCAAGGTAAAAGAGCCTAAACTCCTTTCCAAGCTTTGCCTGGATCTCTTCAATGCCTTTTGTATCATTACCTGTAATGATAAGATCTTCTACATACACATATGTAGACTACAAGTTTTCCTCTTTGTTTGATAAATAGAGATGGATATGCCTTGCATTGATTGTAGCCACATTCGATCAAATAGTCCAAAAATCTTTTGTTCCAAGCCCTTGGAGCTTGCATTAGGCCATAAAGTTCCTTCTTCAACCTACAAACATGATGTGGAAACTTTTTATGAACAAGTGAGGTAGATTTTGAGAGTAGTCCATAAGCCAAAGCAAAGCACTTAGGCTTGCTTTCTTGCACCATCAACTCCCCCTCAAGACTAAGAATCTTGAATTTTCAATCCTTTAAAATCTCTTGCAATCCAATCATTGATTTGAACCTATTTAGCTTGACTCCATCCAATGTTTTTGTCATCATATGTGCACATTGTTGATGAGTTGACACATATGATAATTGAATCTCCTTACTTGTAATCTTTTTCATGACATAATGATAATGTACTTCTATGTGTTTGGTCTTGGCATGATAGATGGAGTTAGCAACAAGATGCAATGGACTGATATGATCCCCAAAAATATGCGGAGTAGATGACTTAAGACCTAAATCATGTTGGAGATAGACGTCTGCGGAAGCACGCGAACAGCACAAGGAAGAAGAAGAAGCTTGGAGCACAAACACACAATAGTGAATGTATTATTAGATAATGTACAAAGATAAGTATCCCATTAGGGCAATAGGAGTATATACAAGCCGGGGGAAAAAAACCTCCTAAAGAGGGAAAAAAGTGCCCCGGCGGTCCTAGTGTGTTCACACACATCTCTACCTAAATATATCAACAAATCCCCCCTGGGAGTGATGCGGTGAACAAGGAGCTAGCACTCATGTATAAGGAAGTGCCAAGCTATGTGGAATCACTCCACAAAAGGAAGTAAGCCCAAAGCTTTGCGGAAAGCTTCAAACTTCTCCCTAGGCAGAGCCTTCGTGAAAAGGTCTGCAATGTTCTCCTGCGTGGGCACATATGCCAAGCTGATCTCCCCAGCAAAGAATCTCTCAATGACATAGTGATAATGCACCTCAATGTGCTTAGTGCGAGCATGGAACACAGGGTTCCTCGCAACTGCCAATGCGCTCTGACTGTCAGTGAAGATGGTGGTGGCAGAAGACTGGCC
Organism: Ceratopteris richardii; assembly: GCA_020310875.1. Lineage (NCBI taxonomy): Eukaryota > Viridiplantae > Streptophyta > Polypodiopsida > Polypodiales > Pteridaceae > Ceratopteris > Ceratopteris richardii. The sequence goes on along the minus strand of CM035423.1, from coordinate 74,095,341 downwards.
AACACCCAAATCAGCCATAAGGCATCTGAGCCACACACACTCAACAGTCGCTGTGAAAGCTGCCCTATACTCAGCCTCACAACTGGAAGTGGCCACAGTAGGCTGCTTCTTGCTCAACCAAGATATACATGAGCTACCAAGCATGAAGCAAAAACCACTGGTGGACACACGAGTGTCATAGCAACCAACCCAATCTGAGTCAGAAAAAGCATGCAAATCTGGCGGTAGTGATCCCCCCTTGGGATAAAACAACCCAAGTAGCCGAGTACCACTCAAGTAGCGAAAGATGCGCTTAACCGCCTGCCAATGCGTGACTCCTGGGCAATGCATAAACCTGCTCATTTGTGAGACAGCAAACTGAATATCTGGCCGAGTAATGCATAAGTAAATCAAGCATCCAACAACCTGCTGATAGAGAATAGCATCAAATGCATCTCCAGCATCATGAAGACTCAATCGTAAACCTGTCTCCATAGGAGTGGCAATAGGCTTACAGTCTTCAAGGCCAAAATGTTGCAATAATGTGTCAATATATTTCGTTTGACACAAAGCCATTCAACCATCAACTTGCATAAATTGAATGCCCAAATAGTGATGCAAATGCCCCAAATCAGACATCTCAAATGAGGCATGCAAATCAGCCTTAAAATCAGCAATATGCTTCTCAATAGGACCAGTGAGCAGCATGTCATCAACATAGACAACAATGATCAGAAGCACATCATTAGCACGCTTAACATATAAGGTGCTTTCAGTTGGACTGTTCTCAAAACCATGTGCAACCAGATAGGCATGTATCTTCTCATACCAAGCACGTGGTGCTTGCTTTAAACCATATAATGCCTTCTTTAACCTGCACACCTGGTTTTCATGCCCTTTCTGCACAAAGCCACGGGGCTAAAAAACATACACTTCTTCATGCAAGTCACCATTCAGAAATGCTGTTTTAATGTCCAATTGATGTACATTCCAACCATGATGGGCTGCAAGTGCACAAATGCTCCGAACAGTAGTCATACGGCATGTAGGTGCAAAGGTCTCATCAAAATCAATGCCTCTTTCTTGTGCATAACCCTTTGCAACAAGCCTAGCCTTATACCATTCAACTGTACCATTAGGTTTACGCTTCAGCTTGTATACCCACTTAGTGCCGATGGCCTTCTTGCCAGGAGGCAAGTCACATAAAGACCATGTACCGTTCTTCATTATAGCATCATATTCAGATTGCATAGCAGCCATCCAATTTTCTGAATTTTGTGCTTCATCAAAAGAAACAGGCTCATTCTCATCACAGAGACTAGATGGAGCCATAGCATAGCAATCTGATGCAAAGGAGGCACTATGAGAGCCTGAACGAGTACGATATGACAAAGGTGCATCTAATTTGCTGTCACGCAAAGTCTGCACCAGCCATTTTGGCATAGTTTTTGCCTGCTCAATATCAGCTCTCTCATCAACAAGTGCATCATGTAAATCTGCATCAGAATTAGAATGATCTGCATCATCATATGAGACCTGCAAAGGCTGAGAAGTTGCCTCATTAGGACCAGCACTAGATTGTCCACCTGTAAAAAGAGGCATCACAGTATCATACATGTCTTTGAAGCTAACGGATGTCTGCTTAGTACATGAAAGCAATGGCTGAATAGCATCTTCCACAAATACAACATCACGACTAACCAGAATGCGTTTAGTCTGTGGATGATACAGACGATAGCCTTTACTTTCAGAAGTGTACCCAACAAAAATACATTTTATTGCCTTATCATCCGATTTTCTGCGATGTTGTTCAGGCACTAATGCATATGCCAAACAACAAAAAACATGCAGATGAGGAACAGATGGCTTGCGGTCATGCTAAGCCTCATATGGAGTGATAGACTGCAGCGCTTTAGTGGGACACCTGTTCAGTACATATGCTGCACACATGACATCCTCAAGCCAGAAACTATGTGGTAAAGCCTGACTCTTGACCATGCACCTCGCCATCTCCATGAGTGACCTGTTCTTTCGTTTAACAACTCCATTCTGTTGAGGTGTATACGGCACTGTACACTGGTGTTTTATCCCACGTTCAGCCAGAAATGCATTAAAATCAGAAGACATATATTCCCCCCTCGACAGAATGGAGGGTGCCCATTTTACATGCTGACAGATTTTCATCCAAAACCAAACATTGTTTGAAGCACAAAAACACTTTGGACTTTGCCTTCAATGGATATACCCATGCATGCCTGGAAAAATCATCAATGAAAGTCACGAAGTAAAGATAGTTTCCAAAAGAAGGTGTCTGCATAGGACCACAGACATCACTATGTACAAGCTGCAGTTTCTGCATAGCCCGAACTGAACCATCTTTTGGAAAGGAGGAACGCTGCATTTTGCCCAAAATATAGCCTTCACATACATGTTTTCCAGGTGCCTCAAGCTTGGGCAAAGAAGACACCATATCAGATTTCTGCAGGCATAGCAAACTAGCAAAATTCAGATGACCAAAGCGTGCATGCCAAAGCTTTGCATCTGACATAGCCTGAGAATCATGAATCGCACATGCCGAATCATTCACAGATCTTTCATAGTCTATGAGCTTATACAACCCACGACATAAAATGCCAGAAGCAATAATAACATCGCCATTTGATAGATCATGAACTGTACATCTGTCATCAACAAATTTCACAACCAAGCCAATCTTGGCTAATGCAGAAACTGATAACAAATTCTTCCTTATCCCTGGCACAAATAAAGCATCTAACAAGGTGAAAGAACTACCATTAGCAGTAGTCAGAATGATCTTACCAACTCCCATAAGAGGATAAGAGGAGTTGTTGGCGCATGTGACAGTATTCCCTGTAGGGGCAGGCTCGAGTGAAGAGAAGAAATTGCGCTGCGAGGTAATATGTTTGGTCGCCCCACTGTCAAAGTACCAAACATCTGAGTCCACTGCAGACATGCACTGCTCATGAGAAGATGGGTCAAAACTGCAAACAGTAGTAAACGCCCATTCTCTTCTTGCACAAGATTTGCAGACTGTGTTTTTGGTGTAGAGGCTTCTGCAACAACCATTCCAACCTCCTTTTTCTTTGCCTCTTTTGCAGCCAGTTTTGGATAGTTCTTTATGATATGATCATTCCCTTTACAGTACTTGCAAAACAATTTATGCTTTTCTGATTTCTTCTCATCTTTATCCTGGTTCTTCGAATGTGCAACATTTGCAGATTTCTGCTTACTAGTAGAAGAGCTCCATTTTCCTTTGCCCTTCTGACTAGCCAAGAAAGCTTGATCTGCAACACGCATAATGGACCTGTTCTGCCTGGACTGATCTTCCTGCAACAGAACAAAGACTAACTCCTCAAATGATAAGGCATTCGGATTGCCTTTCATCATCAACCGAAGAGTAGAAGCAAAACTCTGAAGAATGGTTTGCATAAGTGAGCTATCTGGTATAATCTCATAAGCAGAAATCAATTGTTCCTTCAAATCTTTGATCTTTGTTAGGAAACTGTCCATAGAATCACCTTCATTCATGTGCTCACTCTCCAACTGTTTTCGGAGATAAGCAACACGAGCCTCATTCCTAGCTTGGTACAATGTGGTTAGTGTATCCCAAGCATCCCTAGCTGTTCTGCAAGAGCGAATATGAGGAATAATGGCACGTTTGACAGACAAGGCTATCAATGCATATGCCTGGGCATCTCTGCCATCCCAACGAATTTTCTCTACAGTAGGTGCAACAGAAACAGAAGCACGAATAGGAATCTACGGAATATCATCTTTGACACCATCTTCATCAGCTCCAGCACCTGTATTTGCAGTACCTGTAGTTGCAGGTGTAACAGGACGTCTTTCAACACCCTGCACAATGTTCCACAATCCTTTTGCAACCAATACATGTTGCATCATATAAGCCCATAATGGGTAGTTGGTACCATCCAACTTATCCTCAACAGCCAACATACGGAATACATCGCTGCTTTCAGCCATGGCCGGTGACTAAAATACCTTGATGCAGAAAATTGATTGTATCTCAAAAAGTTGAATAGAACTGCCCAGACGAGTTCTGCTAGACCTGTAGCAGACTCCGAGATGTTTAAACTGGCGAACAGAAACTGGAATATACCTTTGGCACAAAAAGACAAAATAGCCTGCACAAGCACTACGATAGTGCGTTCGGAGGCCGAAACGAGTTCAGATTGCGATTTCGCACCACACAGCAAAGCTGTTTTGATCTCGGAAACACGCTGAGTATGCTCACCAAAATTCGTGCAATTCTGAGACTGCAAACGGAGGAGTGTCGACGGCGCCCTAGATGAAGCGACGACCTGCTCTGATACCAATTGTTGGAGATAGATGTCTGCGGAAGCACGCGAACAACACAAGGAAGAAGAAGAAGCTTGGAGCACAAACACACAATAGTGAATGTATTACTAGAGAATGTACAAAGATAAGTAGCCCATCAGGGCAATAGGCGTATATACAAGCCGGGGGAAAAAAACCTCCTAAAGAGGGAAAAAAGTGCCCCGGCGGTCCTAGTGTGTTCACACACATCACTACCTAAATATATCAACAAATCAAAGTACAAGGTCTTAATCTACATTGCTTCCTAAGTTGCATTTGTGAGTCCTCTATATTTTGCCTCAGTTAATGAGAGTGCAACAGTGGGTTGCTTCTTTGAGGACCATGAATCAATTTTGTACCTGCAAAGGTGAGATACCCAGATATGCTTCTCCTATCATCTTTAGAGCTTGCCCAATCCACATAACCAAATAGCTTGATATCTATATTAGAGGTACAAGGATAATAAAGACCTTCATTGATGGTTCCCTTTAGGTATTTGAGGATTCTTTTGGCTTATTCCATATGGGGTTTCCTTGGAGTATGCATGAACTTGCGTAAGAAACTTACTCCATAGCAAATGTTCACTCTAGTTAGAGTGGCATAGTTCAAACTACCAATTAGACTCTGGTAGCTAGTTACATCTTCAATTTGCTCACCTTCATGAGCACTTAACTTCAAGTTCATCTCCATAGGAGTGCGTACGACCTTTGAATTCTCTATTTTGAATTTGACAAGCATGTCTTTGATGTACTTCCTCTGAGTAAGATGCTGTTGGAACTCAAGGTCAAGCACAAGCATGGAAGCACATAAGAAAAGTGGATACACAAGAAGAGGGAGCAAGTAGCGAGCTCCAAGAAGTGTATGTCAAATTTTCAGAAGAATCCCCTACAAAAATAGTGATTTTGATCACTCAAACTATTGTAAATATCATTTCACTTTTTTGTAACTCCATTTTAGCCGAGGAATCCTCGAGCTTGAGGAGTATTAGAAGTACCATCCTACCAATTTTCATAATTTTTAGACTTCGTTTGAGCCCTCAAATAAGACTTGGAACCTAATTTTTAACTAGGTCAGACATTAGGTCTGGATAGGGCCAAAACCACTCAAAAACCTATTAAAAAAGCTAGAGAGCTCATTTTTGGGGTTAGCTTGTTAGAGAGTTAGGTTGTTGTAGATTGGATCTTTTGTAAGAGAACTCTTTGGTAATCGAAGCTTTCCATTGTTCCTCTCTTTGATCTTGCCTTGTGCGTGTGTGTGTGTATGTGTGTGCAGCTTGTTTGGTTTCACTCACGCACTTGTGCCTTCACTTGTTCATGGTCTTCAGACCGGTCCTCACATCTCAGCGGATTGACAAGCAAAGGAGGTAGTGCTTACGCTTGAGCTATAGATGCATACCTTTTTCTGTATATACTACTTCCAATCCTAGGAAGTATGTTAGTAGGCCTAAATCACTGATTTTGAATTATTCTTTCATATGAAGCTTGATCTTCATAATTCCTTCAATATCATTATGTGTAATTATAATATGATCAACATATACACATAGGTATATGACTTTAGATTGATTCCTTTTGATGAAGAAGGGAGGATCTGCTTTGCTCACATTGAATCCCTTATCCTTCAAATAGGTAAGTAATCTATGATTCCAAGCCTTACGGGCTTGTTTCAAACCATATAAAACTTTTCTTAACTTGCATACATATTCAAGACATGATGATCTCCTAGAGACCCATCTATTTAGAAAACAATTTTTTATTTTGGTAAATCTTCCAATTCTTGGAAGCTCCAACACTCATGAGGACTCTAATGGTTGTCATCTTTGCAATAGGTGAAAATGTTTCTTCATAATCAATTCCTTGTGTTTGTGCATACCCTTCGGCCACAATTCTTGCTTTGTACATGTTTATAGATCCATCAAAAGTTTTCTTTACCTTGTATATCCATCTTGAACCTATGAGGGAGTCTTGGGCACCAGTTCCCAAGTTTGATTTTCTTGTAATACATCAATTTTTTCTTCAATGGCATTCATACAAGGCTTCTTCATATACAAGATGGAGTCTTGGGCACCAATTCCCAAGTTTGATTTTGTTGTAATGCATTAATTTTTTCTTCAATGGCATCAATTTTTCATCGATGGAGTCTTGGGCACCAATTTCGAAGTTTGATTTTCTGGTAATGCATCAATTTTTTCTTCAATGGCATTCATACATTTAGGCTTCTTCTTTGCTTCTTCATATGATGAGGGCCCCTCAAGGTTTGAGTCCTATGCTAGGTATATAGAATGTTTAGTAACTAGTGAAGTATCATAGCCATACCTTTCTGGTTTCCTCTTCTCTATAGTTGACCTTCTAATTGTTTGTTGAGAGGATTCTGCCACATCCCACAACTCCTGCACTTTGCCTTTGCCTTTAGAGTTCCAAGATTTGACCTCTCTCCCTAGAGTCTTCTGACCATCTTCAGAGTCACTTGATGCTTCAAGTATATGCTTATTCCTCTCTGATAAGATTGGAAAGGCTTTGTCTAGGCCATAAGGTAGTTTGGTTCTCCTACAATCATCTTCAAAATATGATTTGTTTTCATCAAACACAACATCTCTACTTACAATGAAACCTTTGTTGCTTGGATTTTACAACCTATATGTTGGAGTTAGATGTCTGTGGAAGCACGCAAACAACACAAGGAAGAAGAAGAAGCTTGGAGCACAACACACAATACTGAATGTATTACTAGATAATGTACAAAGATAAGTAGCCCATTAGGGAAATGGGCGTATATACAAGCCGAGGGAAAAGAACCTCCTAAAGAGGGAAAAAAGTGCCTCGACGGTCCTAGAGTGTTCACACACATCACTACCTAAATATATCAACAAATCCCCCCTTGAGTGATGTGGTGAACAAGTAGCTGGCACTCATGTATAAGGAAGTGCCAAGCTATGTGGAGATCACTCCACAAAAGGAGGTAAGCCCAAAGCTTTGCGGAAAGCTTCAAACTTCTCCCTAGGCAGAGCCTTCGTGAAAAGGTCTGCAATGTTCTCCTATGTGAGCACATATGCCAAGCTGATCTCCCCAACAGAGAACCTCCCCTTGAAATAATGATAATGCACCTCAATGTGCTTAGTGCAAGCATGGAACACAAGGTTCCTCACAACTGCCAAAGTGCTCTGACTATTAGTGAAGATGGTGGTGGCAGAAGAATGACCAACACCCAAATCAGCCATAAGGCATCTGAGCCACACACACTCAATAGTCACTGTGAAAGCTGGACTATACTCAGCCTCACAACTGGAAGTGGCCACAATAGGCTGCTTCTTGCTCAACCAAGATATACATGAGCTACCAAGCATGAAGCAAAAGCCACTAGTGAACACGAGTGTCATAGCAACCAGCCCAATCAGAGTGAGAAAAGCATGCAAATATGGTGGTAGTGATCCCCCGTTGGGATAAAACAAACCAAGTACTCGGGTACCACTCAAGTAGCAAAAGATGCACTTAACCACCTACCAATGCTTGACTCCTGGGCAATGCATAAACCTGCTCATATGTGAGACAACAAACTGAATATCTGGACGAGTAATGCATAAGTAAATCAAGCATCCAACATCCTGCTAATAGAGAACAACATCAAATGCATCTCCAGCATCATGAAGACTTAGTCGTAAACCTGTTTCCATAGGAGTGGAAATAGGTTTACAATCTTCAAGGCCAAAAGGCTGCAATAATGTGTCAATATATTTTGTTTGACACAAAGCCATTCCACCATCAACATGTATAAAATGAATGCCCAAATAATAATGCAAATGCCCCAAATCAGACATCTCAGATGAGGCATGCAAAGCAGCCTTAAAATCAGCAATATGCTTCTCAATAGGACTAGTGAGCAACATGTCATAAACATAGACAACAATGATAAAAAGCACATCATTAGCACGCTTAACATATAAGGTTCTTTCAGTTAGAATGCTCTCCAAACCATGTGCAATCAGATACGCATGTATCTTCTCATACCAAGCACGTGGTGCTTGCTTTAAACCATATAATGCCTTCTTTAACCTGCACACCTGGTTTTCATGCCCTTTCTGCACAAAGCCACGCGTTTGAAAAACATAAACTTCTTCATGCAAGTCACCATTCAGAAATGCTGTTTTAATGTCCAACTGATGTACATTCCAACCATGATGGCTGCAAGTGCACAAATTCTTCAAACAGTAGTCATATGACATGTAGGGGCAAAGGTCTCATCAACATCAATGCCTCTTTCTAGCGCATAACCCTTTGCAACAAGCCTAGCCTTATACCTGTCAACTGTTCCATCAGGCTTACACTTCGGCTTGTAAACTCACTTAGTGCCAATGGCCTTCTTGCCAGGAGGAAAGTCACACAAAGAACAAGTACCATTCTTCATTATAGCATCATATTCAGATTGCATAGCAGCCATCCAATTTTCTGAATTTTGTGCTTCATCAAATGAAATAGGCTCATTCTCATCATAGAGGCTAGATGCAGCCATAGCATAGCAATCTGATGCAAACGAGGCACTATGAGAGCCTGAACGAGTAGGATATGATAGAGGTGCATCTAATTTGCTATCACGCAAAGTCTACACCAGCCATTTTGGCATAGATTTTCATGCTCAATATCAGCTCTCTCATCAACAAGTACATCATGTAAATCTGCATAAAAAATGGAATGATCTGCATCATCACCTGAAACCTGAAAATGCTGAGAAGTTGCCTCATTAGGTCCAACACTAGACTGTCCACCTGCAAAAAGAGGCAGCAAAGTATCATACATATCTTTGGAGCTAACAGATGTCTCCTTAATACATGAAAGCAATGGCTGAATAGCATCTTCCACAAAAACAACATCACAGCTAACCAAAATGCGTTTAGTCTGTGGATGATACAGACGATAGCCTTTACTTTCAGAACTGTACCCAACAAAAATACATTTTACTGCTTTATCATCCAATTTTTTGCGATGTTGTTCAGGCACTAATGCATATGCCAGACAACCAAAAACACGTAAATGAGCAACAGATGGCTTGCGATTATGGCAAGCCTCATACGGAGTGATAGACTGCAGCGCTTTAGTTGGATACCTGTTAAGTACATATGTTGCACACATGACAACCTCAAGTCGGAAACTATGTGGTAAAGCCTGACTCTTGACCATACACCTCGCCATCTCCATGAGTGACCTATTCTTTTGTTCAGCAACTCCATTCTGTTGAGGTGTATATGACACTGTACACTAGTGTTTTATCATACGTTCAGCCAAAAATGCATTAAAATCAGAAGACATATATTCCCCCCCTTGATCAGAACGGAGGGTGCCCATTTTACATGTTGACAAATTTTCAGCCAAAACCAAAAACTGTTTGAAGCACATGAACACTTCGGACTTTGCCTTCAATGGATATACCCATGCATGCCTGGAAAAATCATCGATGAAAGTCACAAAGCAAAGATAATTTCCAAAAGAAGGTGTTTGCATAGGACCACAGACATCACTATGTACAAGCTGCAATTTTTGAGTAGCCCGAACTGAACCATCTTTTGGAAAGGATGAATGATGCATTTTGCCCAAAATACAGCCTTCACAAACATGTTTTCCACGTGCCTTAAGTTTGGGCAAAGAGGACACCATTTCAGATTTATGCAAGCATAGCAAAACTAGAAAACTTCAGATGACCTAAGCGTGCATGCCAAAGCTTTGCATCTCACATAGCTTGAGAATCATGTATTGCACATGCCAAATCATTTACAGATCTTTCATAGTCTATGAGCTTATATAGCTCACGACATAAAATGCTAGAAGCAATAATCATGTCGCCATTTGATAGATCATGAACTGTACACCTGTCATCAACAAATTTCACAACCAAGACAATCTTGGCTAATGCAAAAACTGAAAACAGATTTTTCTTGATCCCTGGCACAAACAAAGCTTTTGACAAAGTGAAAGAACTACCATCAGTAGTAGTCAAAATGATCTTACCAACTCCCATAACATGATAAGAGGAGTTGTTGGCACATGTAACAGTATTCCCTATAGGGGCAAGCTCGAGTGAAGAGAAAAAACTGTGCTATGAGGTAATATGTTTGGTCGCCCCACTGTCAAAGTACCAAACATCTGAGTCTACTGCAGACATGCACTGCTCATGAGAAGATGGGTCAAAATTGCAAACAATAGTAAACACCCATTCTTCTTCCTGCACAAGATAAGCAGACTCTGTTTTTGGAGTAGAGGCCTCTGCAATAACCATTCCTGCCTCTTTTTTCTTTGCCTCTTTTGCAACCAGTTTAGGACAAGTCTTTATGATATGATCATTTTCTTTACAGTACTTGCAAAACAATTTTTGCTTTTCTGATTTCTTTTCATCTTTGTCTTCCCTCTTCGATTGTGCAGAACTAGCAGATTTCTGCTTACTAATTGAAGAGCTCCATTTTCCTTTGCCCTTCTGAGTAGCCAAGAAATCTTGATCTGCAACTCGCATAATGGACCTGTTCTGCCTGGATTGATCTTCTTGCAACAGAACAGAGAATAAATCCTCAAATGACAAGGCATTTGGATTGCCTTTCATCATCAGCCGAAGAGTAGAAGAAAAACTCTGATATGAATCAGGAAGACCATTTAGAACGGTCTGCACAAGTGAGCTATCTGGGATAACCTCATTCATAGAAATCAATTGTTCCTTCAAGTCTTTGATCTTTGTTAGGAAACTGTCCATAGAATCACCTTCATTCATGAGCTCACTCTCCAACTGTTTTCGGAGGTAAGCAACACGAGCCTCATTCCTAGCTTGGTACAATGTGGTAAGTGTATCCCAAGCATCCTTAGCTGTTTTGCAAGAGCAAATGTGAGGAATAGTGGCATGTTTGACAGACAAAGCTATCAATGCATGTGCCTGAGCATCTCTGCCATGCCAATGAATCTGCTCTACAATAGGTGCAATAGAAACCGCAACACGAACATGAATATGTAAAATATCATCATCTTTGATACCTTCTGCATCAGCCTCAATACTTGTAGTTGTAACAGTTGTAGGTGTGATAGGACGTTTTTTGACACCCTGCACAATGTTCCACAGTCCTTTTGCAACCAATACATATCGCATAATATAAGCCCACAATGGGTAGTTGGTACCATCCAACTTATTCTCAACAACCAACATACGAAATACATCACTGCTTTCAGCCACGGCCGGTGACTATAATACCTTGATGCAGAAAATTGACTGTATCTCAAAAAGTTGAACGGAACTACCCAGACGAGTTTTGCTAAACCTGTAGTAGACTTGGAGATGCTTATACTGGTGAACCAAAATTGGTATATACCTTTGGCACAAAAAGATGAAATAGCCTGCACAAGCACTACAATAGTGCGTTCGGAGGCCGAAACGAGCTCAGATCACGATTTCGGCACCACAAAGAAAAGTTGTTTTGATCTCTAAAACACCTTGAGTATGCCCACCAAATTTCATGCGAATCTGAGACTGCAAGCGGAGAGGTGTGGACAACACCATAGATGAAGTGGTGACCTGCTCTGATACCAATTGTTGGAGTTAGACGTCTGTGGAAGCACACCAACAACATAAGGAAGAAGAAGAAGCTTGGAGCACAACACACAATACTGAATGTATTACTAGAGAATATACAAAGATAAGTAGCCCATTAGGGCAATAGGCATATATACAAGCCGGGCGAAAAAAACCTCCTAAAGAGGGAAAAAAGTGCCCCGATGGTCCTAGAGTGTTCACACACATCACTACCTAAATATATCAACACTATAACCTTTGTGATTAAGTTCATAGCTGTTCAAGGCAAAGGGTCGAGTACTGGTTCTCGTCATAGAAGAAGAGGAAGCACTTAAAGCTACTCATAAGACTTCATCATGACAACAGTGATTTTTATCACTAAACAAATGTATTATATGTATATACATCCAATTATCGTGAATGCGACTCCATTCTGTGCAAGTCAAGGAGTCATCGAGCTTGAGGAGTCTAAGTAGAAAAGCTCACACCAATTGTTGTAATTTTTGGAAGTCGTTAGATAGTTCAAATTAGAGGTAGAACCTATTTTTTAACTAGCCAGTCACTAGATGTGAAACCGATCAAAAGTAGGCAAAAACTATAAATAGATCTAGAAAGCTCATTTTGTGGTTGTTCTTAGTTTATGATTGAACCTATGAGCTAGAACTAGAAGAGCTATTATAACTAGATGATGATGAATATGATGAAGAGTTATTTTCTTGCCTTCCATTGATCTCCATCGCGACTTTCCTAGTGTGTGTGTATGCATGTGTGTGTATGCTCTTGCATTTCTCACCATCTTCTTCATACACACCATTTTCTCTTGATCTTTGTATCAGCCTACCCTCTTCGGAGATTGACAATTACGAGGTGAAGCTCCTTGTGTTTGTACTTTCCATTGTGCTAGAGTGACACCAAATTTTGCACCGTTTCCAGGGAGCAGCTCTATGTTGAGCATGTGATGGCAAGTGTATTGGAGAAAATTGTTGGAAGGTAAAATTTCTTTGTTATTTTGTTGTTTGTAGTTAGTTTTTACACATTTTTACTCCTCTATTCTTCTAGTATATGTAAGACAATAATTACACAATATAACACAGGAGTAGTAGCAGAGAAGATAACAAATATAGGAGAATCTCAACAATTTTCTACTAATAGCAAGTACAAAGATGATGGCATTGTCCACCCGTGCGCTCTCAAGGTAGAGCTTAAATGGTGATCTAGACAACTCTAGATAGGGAGATACAAGGTAGAGGTATGCTGGCTCAATTCGATGTCTTAGGTAGTGCAAAAGTCATGTATATATAGGATCATGGGTGGCCTTCCATAGACTGCTATACATGGGCGGTAGAGCATGGGCGGCCACCGCCCGCGTAATTGCCATACATGGCTTAGACCGATTGAACTGACCTAACAAATATAAATGATTTCTGACTCTGATAGGGAATATTCCCTTTACCGTTGTGTCGGGGGTGCTGCCTCCAGACCCCCACCAGGGGGCCCGCTGGCCCCCTGGGATCCCCCATCCAAGGGACCTGCTGGCCCCCTTGGACCCCCCAGCCGAGGCTGCTCACTGCTGCCCCGACCCCACAATTGGGGACCCTGATAACTCCCTTTTCTTACAATACCTTACATGGTCCAATATGACCTTCATCAAACATACAAGTTGGGATTCCCATCAATTGGGTAATGCACTCTTGGCTTCTCCTCATAATGGGGGCCTTACAAAATGTGCATACAATCATGAGGGGTAGACATTGATCATATAGTAACACCCCCCTTCAATGTTTACTGATCATAAATCAAGTAGCTCTCGGTCCTATGCCCATCTGTTGAAGATGCCTATTGGGCTGCTCTCTTCCAAGTGCTTTAGTGAATATGTCAGCACAATTTGCCTCTGTTGGGCAATATTCTACCTCCACAATTTCATCTTCAATTAGCTCACGAATGTAATGGTATTGTACTTCTATGTGCTTGGAGCGAGCATGAAATACTGGGTTCTTTGCAATAGCCATACAACTTTGATTATCACACTTGAGTACAGTCGCCATATTTGATGGAAAGCCTAGATCTGCAAGAATTCTTCTTAACCAGACTGCCTCACAAGAAGCAAAACAAGCTGCTTTGTACTCTGCTTCAGTGGAGGAGAGTGCGAGAGTTGCTTGCTTCCTACTTACCCAAGAAAATATTCCTGAACCAAGTGAGAACAATACCAAACTCCAAGGTTCCCTACAATGTACCCTAGAATTCGCATTCCAGCATTCTAGTGACTCTCCTTAGGTTTGTTGGAAAACCTGCTTGACACTCCAATAGCAGAGCAAATGTCTGGTCTAATGCTGCACAGAATAATAAGACTTCCAACGAGTTTCCTATACTTCTTAGCATCTACATCAAGAATTTTATCATCCATAGATAGCTTGTGATTTACCTACATAGGTGTACTAGTTGGTTTGCAGTCCATCATTCCAAATGCCTTGAAAATTTCTTTGGCATATTTTTGTTGTGAGATGAAAATGCCATCCTTCCTCTGCCATACTTCAATTCCCAGACAAAAATGGAGTAGACCTAAGTCTATCATTTCAAACTCGGTTCCCAAGCTGATCCGGGTTTGATTGATGAGTTCTTGATGATCTCTTGTAATGATCAAATCATGTACATATACAATGACAACAACTAGCTTGCTATCCCTTTTCGTTACATACAATTTAGCATAAGAAGTACTTCTTTCAAAACCCATATTTTTGAAAATATTATCTATCTGTTGGTACCAAGCCCGTGGAGCTTGCTTAAGTCCATACAAAGATTTCTTCAACTTGCAAACTTTATTTTCGGAATTGGGCACCTCAAAACCTGGTGGTTGAGATACATATACCTCCTCCTTGAGGTGACCATTCAAAAATGTAGTTTTGACATCCATCTGGAAAATAGGCCAGGCCTTTTGTGCAGCTACTGCAAGTACCATCTGAATAGTTGTCATGCGTGCTATTGGTGCAAAAGTTTCTTGAACATCAAATCCTTCGATCTGTGAAAAACCCTGTGCAAGTAACCTTTCCTTATACTTTTCTAGTGTTCCATCTGCTTTATACTTGGCTTTCCAAATCCATTTAGTACCTATTACCTTCTTCTTTGGTGGCAAGTCGACTAGATCCCATGTATCATTTTTGAGTATACTATCATACTCAGATTGCATTGCCGCTCTCCACCTTGGATCATCAAGGGCTTCTTCAATGGTGGTAGGTTCCTTTATCGAGCCCATGATATCTGCCATTAGAGCCATGTTAACAATGTGTTCTGAGGCTCTTCTTTGCTCCTATTCTCTTTGATCTTCGTAATCCATCCGAGGATGATTCTAGTACATCTACATGTGGATTGTGATCATCAAAGAGCTATTGTGCCCACTTCGGTAGTGGCTTACGCTGTGCACCTACAACTAGTTGGATTTTTATTGAGGAAATTTCTCCATCAGATGTTCCCTCCTCCTCAACTTTAACCTGTCTTTTGATAGGCACAAGGTGAGATATTTCTCCATTTGATGAGATAATAGATTTACCTTTATCTTCTACTAAGTGTGGTCGTTCATCAAACACCACATCTCGGCTGACAAAAATCTTCCTTACCTCAGGATCCCACAACTTGTATGCTTTAGACTCTTCACTATATCCTAGGAAGACACACTTTTTGCTTTTCCAACTTTGATCTTGTTGAATCAGGAATATGTGCATAACAAAAACAACCAAAAATTCTGAAATGCAAAACTAAAGGCTTTTTACCAAAATATGCTTCTTGAGGAGTCATCCCTTACAATGCTTTTGTGTAGCTTTGATTGAGGATGTAGACTGCTATATTGACTGCTTCTGCCCAGAATGAATCAGGCATGTCTTGAGCCTTTAACATACAACAAGCCATTTCAACTACTGTCTTGTTCCTACGATCAACAATGCCATTTTGTTGAGGTGTATGAGCTGTGGTAAGTTGCCTTTTCACATCATGCTCCTTACAATAATTATTGAATTCAGTTGACAAGAATTCACCTCCTCTATCTATTATGAATTTTTCTAGTTTCCTTCCTGATTCATTTTCCACATACTTATGCCACATTTAACATTTTTCAAAAGCATCAGCCTTCTCTCGAATGAAATAGACCCACATCTTTCTACTATAATCGTCGACTAACAACAAAAAGTAGAAAGATCCTTCAAAAGCAGGTGTAGACATTTTATCGCAGAGATCAGCATGTACCAACTCTAGAGGAGCTTGAGATCGATTGCTGGTCTCTCTTGGAAATGCCTTTCATTATTGCGTGCCCATCATACAAGCTTCACAAGGTTCCTGCAACTCTGAAAATGCAGACAAATGAGCAACCATCCCTGTTCTTTGCATCTCCTTCAAAACTACAAATCTGAGATGCCCAAATCGTTGGTGCCATAACCTACTTACAACAGTTAAAACACTTAACTCATACAAGTTATCCCATCATATGCCTTTACCTACAACATTACCTGATGAATCCATGATTTCTGCACCACTCTTATTGAAGTGAACTTCGAGTCCACAATTTGTTATTGCAAAAACTGACAACAAATTTCTTTTAAGTGTAGGTACATAGAGAACATCGTATAAATTTTTCTCAACACCTGGAGAAGTGATAAAAGAGATGGTTCCAGTTCCTTCGACTAGACACTTGGAGTCATTTCCCACCACTACATTGATGGATTCCCGTAGAGGCACTAGGGAACTTTACCAATCCTTTTTATTGGTCATATGGTGAGAAGCTCCACTATCTAAAATCCATGGTTCATCAACATGAGCTTGAGCAGATGAACATACCTCTTCAATAGCTACCCAAAGTTCCAGCTCTGTGTTGTTTGCAGACTCTTTGTTCTTCCACGATGATTTTACAGTCCCATTCCGTTCATCAGCTTGCTTTTTTCTACAATCCTTGATGGCATGGCCTTTCTTTTCACAATAGAAGCAACTTCCTATGAACTTTTTCTTCTTTGGCTTCTTCTTTGATACATCAGAAGAGCCTTTACCTTTTGCATTTGCTGAGAATGTAGCATCACTTGTACTTTGCCGATTCTTCAGCCACATCTCTTCTTCTAAAAGCATAGCACAAAACGCTTCAAAAGTAATGGGAGTTGGTCTTACCTGAGTGTTAAGGGCTATTACTAATCCATCATATACTTTGCGGGAAGAACACGTACACATCTTCGAGCCAGCTCTTCTGGTGTTATAAGAACACCAACCGTAGCCAATTGATCTTGAAGATGTTTTATCCGTTTGATAAAATCTTCAGCCTTTTCAAAATCAGAATGCTTTTCATTTGCCAATTGATTTTCTAAATTTTGTATCCTCGTGTGGTTCTTGGTCTCATATTGACAAGCCAATATGCCCCAAGCCTCATGTGCTTTAGTAGTATGTTGAACTAAAGTAAGCATAGAATCACTTACACTAGTGATAATTGCACATAATGCATCAACATTCCGCCTCTTCCAAGCTCGTAGAAGATCTGGATCTGGCTGAATCATCAATCTTGAATTTGTTGGATCTTCAACTAGTATAGGCTCTGGATCCAATCCCATCGGTCCCATGACAGTGTCAAGTAATTCATAGGAGTCCAAAATTGTAGAAATTTTGAACTTCCAGAGTGTATAGTTGGTTCCATCCAGCTTCCCTTTAGTGAATGCAGGTGGGAAAATTCGAATAGGTGCAGCATTAACATTAGCTAAAGCACCAAGACCAGTGTTTGACGATGAAGCCATCATGTAATCACTCGAATAATCTACTGATATTCTAGTCTGCTAGTAGGCTAAAATAGTGATACTTCTCAAGCTATTTGAACCTTATGGCTCTGATACCATGTAAGACAATAGTTATGCAATATAACACAGGAGCAATAGCAGAGAAGATAACAAATATAGGAGAATCTCAACAATTTTCTACTCACAGCAAGTACAAAGATGATGGCGTTGTCCACCCGTGCGCTCTCAAGGTAGAGCTTAAATGGTGATCTAGACAACTCTAGATAAGGAGATACAAGGTAGAGGTATGCTGGCTCAATTCGATGTCTTAGGTAGTGCAAAAGTCATGTATATATAGGATCATGGGTGTCCTTCCATGGATAGCTATACATGGGCGATAGAGTGTGGGCGTCCACTGCCCGCATAATTGCCATACACGGCTTAGACCGGTTGAACCGACCTAACAAATATAAATGATTTCTGACTCCGACACGGAATATTCCATGGAATATTCCCTTTATCATCGTGCCGGGGATGCTGCCCCTAGACCCCCACCAGGGGCCCGCTGGCCCCTTGGACCCCCCTGTCGGGGCTGCTCCCCGCTGCCCTGGACCCCACAATTGGGGACCCTAGTAACTCCCTTTCCTTACAATACCTTACATGGTCCAATATGAACTTCATCCAACATACAAGTTGGGATGCCCATCATTTGGGTAATGCACGCTTGGCTTCTCCTCATAATGGGGGCCTTACAAAATGTGCATACAATCATGATGAGTAGACATTGATCATATACTAAGAGTATCATTCCTATCATTACCTCAAACCCCAAAAAATCACAAAAAATCAGTCATATTCCCCTTTCTCTTCTCTTTCCCTCATTTGTGTGTGTGCGAGAGTGAGAGAGAGTTTTGCAAGTGTATGTTCGTGTTTTGTGGTGCACTAATATTACAGGGCAACCTCTAGACACCATGGATTTGTTGAAAACACAGGTAAAAACTCCATTTTTTCTCAGAAAATTACCGTTGAAGCTGACCATCACAACCGTCAGGAAAGGTATGAATTTGTGCAAACTTTTTGCATGAAGGAGGAGCTTTGGTAAGCACTTGCACACATCTATGCTTGATTTTGTGAAATTGCATGACTTTTTGACCATCGTGATGATGACACATCATCATGACTGTGTTTGACCATCACAATGGTCACTGACCATCGTGGCGATTGGCTCGCGCCATCCTGATCACATCGCACCATCACGAGGGTGACTCACCATCACGACGGTGCTTGACAATCACAATCCTGACTAGCCATCGTGGCTTGATTGTCATGATTATGGCTGATCGTCATGACCCTGACTGTCGTTGCTTGATCGTCGTGTGCTGATCATCACGATCCTCACTCATCATCGTGGGTTGATCGTCGTGACTTGATCGGCGCGATCCTAAGTGATCATCGTGACTTGACAATCGCGATTGTGACTGACCATTGTAAGGCTTGACCATCGTGACGTCTGACCATCGTGGGTGTCACACCATCGCAATTGTGACTGATCATTGCGATTGTGTCTGACTATCGTGATTGTTAGACAAAACACAAAATTAGGTTTTTTGCACAAATTTTTAATTTTTTTGGGCCAATTTTTTGACGTTAATTGAGAACTCTTGTGTGTGGCATAAAGAAAAGGAAGAAGTGGGCACGTACCTCGAATTCTCAGACAGAGTCAAAATAGCCACTTTTTAAGTCCAGAAGAACGCTATAAGTGGAATCTCTATTTCTTGAATTGTTGATGATTTCTTTGAGTATAGTTATCTTGTGATCAACGGAGTGTCTTAGCACTCCTAGTGTAGCCAGGTATCGCCCTAGCTCAGTGAGTGGTAAGTAGCTGACGAGAGAAGACGTAAGTGGGTGACGAGATCAAGCCTAAAGGAATTTTTGTGAATTGAATACGCAACGATCAAATGAATTAACATCAGAACACATTAAAAAGATTCCTTGCGACAAATGTGAACAAGACAACAAGCTCTAAAGAAAATTCAAAAAGAACTAAGTGATTGACCGAAGTAAAGGGGTGAGCGCGGTAAGGTGAGATTAGGATTAATGAACCTGAGGTCTGGAAAATACTTAGGGAAAAGTGATAAACAGAGTGTCCGATCTTCTGAGGCTAGCATAAGAACTACAACAGGATTGTGGGCACAATAGCTAGGCAGCTATCCATATGAGGTTAGCTCAGATACAAGTGACTCGGATATGTCTTATAACATGAGTAGACCAGGGGTATTGTTTAATCTAGACCACCTAGAAAAGACAAAGGGACCCTACAAAACTCAGTTGGAGTATATTTGCACAAATAGATCGGGTGCCCGAGTATATGAGGATGGCCTTCACATGTCAGTGATCCAACTACATAATCCCGATCAACCTAGGGGATTGGAACATCCAGCCATTAAGTTTGAAGATGAGGTTTACATAGACAATGAAGGGACCATGTATATTGTTGCAATTAGGTCGAATTCAACCAATGACCTAGGAGAGATGGTAGAGAATGCAGACATAGATGCGGAAGGACATGGTAAACAGATTGAGGGACCCAGAACACCAAGAGGAAAATCTGTACTGACAAGGGTGATAACTCCTAAGTGGATGCCCCAAGACAATAGGAGTATAGAATTGTTCTAGAATAAGGAGACTGACAAAGCCTTTTGGAGATATAGGCCAGAGCATCCTACTACGGCAGGATCAAACACGATTTATGAACTAAAAGACCCTGAGATTCTAGGAAAGGTAGTATACTTAGATGACACCTCAAAACGAATGTATAAGGTCACAGAACATGGAAGACATGCATATACATGGGGAGGAGAATTAGTTTTTCCTCTAGCAAAATCACAAGCACCTAAGGATAGTTTGGGTGAAGGCATATCTCAAGGACATAGAGAGAAGAGCAAGGAAGGAGTAGAGAGTAGTTTCATCCATCATGCAGGAAGGGAGAGGGCCCCTATGGAAAGTGGAAGAGTTGAACGAGAACCTCTCAGGGATCATAGGGTGCATAGGGGTGGGGACGGATTTCCCCTACCAAGATCCTTATGAGCACGCAGCAAAATTCAAGCAGGTGCTACATGCCTAACAAATTGAAGACATGTTTACACAATTTAATGCCTTTGGAATTACTCTAAAGGGTGATGCGTTGGATTGGTTCCAACCATTACACCAACATCAATTTAGAGACATCCGCCACATGATGGAGTCCTTCACTACTGAATTTTCCAAGAGTGGAATCAGACACAACACATCTTCTTTGATACTCTCTGACATTCAGACAGTGAGGATGGCCAATCGAAGATTTAGATGGTACATAGAAAGATGTCCCACATTGGAAGTTCCCACTCAAGCTAAATTGATAGCTTTGTTCATAGACGGCCTTCTGAGTGCTAAGCTGAGATCATACGTCTTCTTGAAGGAGCCAAGAACCTTGGATCAATGTTTACAGATCTGTGTAGACATAGAAGATAACTTAGGAGATGAGCTAGAACTTCCTAAGGTCCATAGAGACTCGGATAGCACCATAGAAACTTCATTCAGGCATTCCAATTCAATTCAGGACTTAGCAGAACAAGTGGTCAAACGATTGGGGGTGTCTAGTAAACCAGACATCAAATTAGCCCCCCCTCAAAGGTGTTATACCTGTGGAGGTGACCATATGGCGAACATGTGTCCACATGCATTGCAACCCATAGGGAACTCCAATAGAGTGTATTGTACTATAGAGCAAAGGTACACAAATCACACTGCTCAGGATTGTCCATATAACAAACAAGTGCTTAGGCAAACCTACCCTCAGCAATATCAGCTAGGTAGATACTAAGGGAAGTACCAACCACAACAATATTATCGAGCCCCACCTTAGTATCAAGCTCCATATCAAGCACAACCAAGACTGCAACCTATCCTAGGACAAAAACCTCCACCTATGCTAATGTAGTTTCGATAAAGTATGCTACACAAGAGGAGAATTCCAACATGGCATTAGTACCTATGACCCCATTAATCACGGATAGTGACCCTAATGCAAACAGTTTTGACTCCACTCATGTGGAAAGCCCACCAACGTATTACACGGAGTCACCGGAAAACTCAAACCTTACTATGAGAACCGTGTGTATGAGCAAAACTGGGAACCAGATTATGCTCATGTCATGTACACAAACCCTAACCCGAGATCGTAGGCTAGAAAACTAAGACCAAACACCCAAAGGACCATGTTTTAAGTGCCAAGGAGACCACTTCATACAAGATTGTCCACATGCAGCAACTGTAGTGCAGTCACAATATTTCAATATTCAAGGCGTTTGCCGTGAATGCGGAAAGGATCACTTCATAAGAGATTTCCCCAAGAACCCTACAAACACTTCTATGAAAGTGACACCCATCAACGTGATAGGCATAGTGCAGCATTCCAAAGGCTCCATACCTCAGTACATACCCATCCAGGTAGTTACTAGAGCCCAAGTGTTGGAACTCAAGGTCAAGCGCAAGCATGGAAGCACATCAAAAAAGTGGATACACAAGAAGAGGGAGCAAGTAGGGAGCTCCAAGAAGTGCATGTCAAATTTTAAGAAGAATCCCCTACAAAAATAATGATTTTGATCACTCAAACCATTGTAAATATCATTTCACCTTTTTGTAACTGCATTTTGTTCAAGCCGAGGAGTCCTTGAGCTTGAAGAGCATTAGAAGTACCATCCTACCAATTTTCACATTTTTTAGACTTTGTTTGAGCCCTCAAATAAGCCCTAGAACCTAATTTTTAACTAGGTCGAACACTAGGTATGGACAGGGCCAAAACCACTCAAAAACCTATAAAAAGAGCTAGAGAGCTCATTTTTGGGGTTAGCTTGTTAGAGAGTTAGGTTGTTGTAGATTGGAGCTTTTTTAAGAGAACTCTTTGGTAATAGAAGCTTTCCATTGTTCCTCTCTTTGATCTTGCCTTGTGCACGTGCGTGTGTATGTGTGTGCATGCTTGTGTGCTTTCACTCACGCACTTGTGCCCTCATGGTCTTCATACTGGTCCTCACGTCTTTGCAGATTGACAAGTAAAGGAGGTTGTGCTTATGCTTGAGCTACACCAAATTTTGGCACCATTGCCAGGGAGAGAGCTTCGAGGACGAGCGTTGTGATGGTAAGATCGTAGATTTGCGACGTTGGAAGGTAAAAAAGTTATCATTTCTGTTCATTTTCTGATTTTTCGTCTTCACAGCTACAAAATCATGATTTGCATGATATTCACAAGGTCTCAAAAACACGATTTTCAAGCTCGATTCAGCATCATGATTGTCTCACAACATCACGATTGTCTGAGTCTTCAAAATCACAACTTTCATAAGTGCTCAACATTGCGATTTTCATGATTTCACAAAATCGTGATTTTTATAGTTGCTCAGCATCGCAATTTTCATGATCCCTCAAAATCACGATTTTCATAGGTGCTCAGCATCGCGATTTTCAGACCCCTAGAATCGTGATTTTCACACAAAATAGTGATTTTTCCAAAAGGTCCTGTTTCCCTGTTTTGACCCCCATGAGCCTGATTTGACATAACTTTTTCATCAAAAGTCCATTTTTTGAGCTCTATAGCATTGATTTCAGATAGACTAATTTGAAGTTGACCCTCATGTCGGATTAGGAAACCAAGGGGGCTCCATAGGATTTTGAGCAATATAAAGGGGAATTTTGGGACCAAAAGACAAAGCTTATGAACTTGAGATCTGGCAGACACATAGGCAAGGATAGACAAAGCATTAGATCTTCTAAGGAAAGTGTCAACCATACAAATAAGTCTTGGGCACAACAACTAAGTGGTTATCCTTACATACTAATTTCAGACACGTGATTCAAAAATGTCTTTTAGCATGGGGAAACCTACAGATGGCTCAGAAATTGCCTATTTATAGACACCAGAAGGTCCCTATAAGACATAATTGGAGTATATCAAGACCAACCGATTAGGTGCTCGCATCTATGAGGATGACCTAAGGCGATCAGTGGTCTAACTCAAAAATCCAGATCAACCCTTTGGACTTGAATACCCAGTAGTCAAGTTCGAAGAGGGTTCATACATTGATAAGGAAGGAACCATGTATGTGGTCACCAACTTACCAGACAAGATAGATGAGTTTGGAAACATCATTCTTGAGAGTGAGATATGAGACCTAGAGCAAGGAGATGTAGGACGAGAACCCAAGACTCCAAGAGGTACGTCTGTTTTGACCAGAGTGATCACTCTAGATTGGATCCCTCAAGACAACAAAAACATAGAACTATTCTTGAATAGAGAAATAGAGGAAGCCTTTTGGAGATTAAGCCAGATCAACCTATCCAATTGGGCATAGTCATAATCTACGAGTTCAAAGATCCCAAGGCCCCAGGCAAGGTTGTCTATCTAAATCATACATCGAAAAAAATGTTCTTGGTAACAGAGCAGGATAGGCATGCATACACTTGGAAGAGTGAATTGATTTTTCCCTCCAATAAGGTCTAATGTTTCCCATGGCCTCCAAGGAGCATGATTATCCCAGGATCATGAAATCCAGAGGAAAGAACTAGAGATGGACCTGAGGTAAGCTTTACACACAATGTGGGTAGAGACAGATCAAGACGGGAAGGTGAAAGACCTGAAAGAGAGAGACATCAAGCACATAGGCATCAAAGAGATGAACACAATTTTCCATTGCCTAGGCCTCGAGAGCACCCAAGAACCCTTAGACCCTCTCAAGTGGTCAAGACAATGAAAAATTAATTTGATGCCAGTCAAGGGATCCTCATGATCACGTGGCCAAGTTCAAACAAGTGTTAAGAGTTGACTAAGTTGAGGACTTGTTCACACAATTCGAGGCATTTGGTTTGATTCTTAAGGGTACTGCTTTAGCTTGGTTTCAACCCTTGAGGAGTCATAACTATCAAGATATAGGTCAATTGCTAGAGGAATTCATTCTAGAATTTTCCAAGAGTGGCATCAGGCATAATCATCATGCTTGATCCACAGCTTCAAGCAAACACCCCAAGAAACAGTGTGACTAGTAGGAAGAAAGTTCAGACAATACATAGAAAGATGCCCTGTGCTAGAGCTACCCACATTGATCAAACAAGTGGCCTTGTTTTTAGATGGCTTACTAAGCACAAAGTTGAGATCATATGTGTTCTTGAAGGAGCCTAGAACCATAGAAGAGTGTGTGAGGACATGCATTGACATAGAAGACGATTTGGGTGAGGAATTAGAATTATGAAATCTCTATAAGGATTCTGATAGCTCTATTAGTCATACCTCCAGGACCCCCACGGAGATAGATGAGATAGCTGAGCAAGTGGCCAAGAAGCTAGGAGTTCAAAATAGACAAACACCAAAAGTCACCTCATTGAACCGATGTTATACTTGTGGAGGGGACCACATGGCTAACGTTTGCCCAATGCAAAACCAGAACGTGAGAGAAAGGAATGCCCCATATTGCACTATTGAGAGAAAATACATGAACCATACGGCTCAAGATTGTCCATACAGTAGGCATGCTATTAGATAGAATTATCAGCAACCTTACCCATACGGTAGGTATCAGAACCAATACCAACAGCCTTATTATAGGCCACAACAGCAATATCATGTACCATATAGGCCACAACCAGTCCTAGGAAACCAACCATTAGCTCCTATAAATGTAATTCCAGTTAAGTATGCAGTGCCAGAAGAGAGCCTTAATAGAACATTGGTGCCAATAACCCCACTGGTCTCAGAGAATGACCATCATGCTCAGAGTTCTGACTACTCCTATGAAGATAGTCCACAAGCTTATTACACAGAGTCACCTGAGCATAGTGAGACTTATCCATATCAGTATGAGGCACCACCTATGGAAAAAAATTGGGAGCCATAATACTCCAATGTCATGTACACAAATCCTAACCCCAAGCCCCAAGCGAGACAAGTGAGACCACAAGCCCCTAGAGGACCATGTTTTTGATGTCAAGGTGATCATTTCATTCATGAATGTCCCTACCCATCGACTTCGGGATAAGGAAAAAACATCACAATACAAGGCGTTTGTCTTGAGTGTGGCAAAGAACATCTCCAGAGAGATTGTCCAAGGAACCCCTCTATTGCGCATAAGGTTACATCAATTAATGTGGTAGGCTTAGTGGTGGATTCAAGTTCAAGTAGTAGTAATGTGGCTCCTATACAGGTAGTTACTAAGGCACATGCCTTCAACAAGATAAGCCAGCTGAACAATCAAAGTCAAGTGAGTCAGGAGAGCATAGAGGAAAACAAGAACATGGAAGGATACTAGAGAGAAGGCCAATCGCAAGTGGAATAAAAAATTATCGAAACCAAAAGAAAGCCTGAAAGAAGCAAAAACAAAAATAGAAGACATTGCATCTCAAAGTCCCTCGCATGCCGAAACTCAATCCACACCACCTCATCCCACCCCACTACCCATTGTAAATAGACCACAAATAGGGTATGTTCTCACAGATCCAACCCCAGAAGGCTTGGACATGATGTTCAAGGCCTATTAGGTGTGGAGAATGAGTTCTCCTATGCGCAATGGAAATGTCTAGTGAACCCTTGTATGTCCAACACTTGGACATATAGCTGCACATTAGATAGCTTGTTGCTCTCAATAAAAAGCTCAAATGAATTTGTGCCTTTAGTCAATCAAAGTAGACAAAGAGGGCTTTCTAACAAGCTATAAATAACTTAATTTGGACAAGTTTTGGTTAGGAAACGCAACTAACAAAGATGAACTACCTATCCACATAAGTATGCTAAAGAACTAAACTTCACTCTCGGACTGATAAATCTCTAAATATATATCCTTTGAGAAAGATAGTTGGTATAGAGAAAGTAGGCACAAATAGATTTACAACAAGCTAAAAAAAAAGTAATTTGGATGAGTTTTGGTCAGGAAACTCAACTGACCAAAATAGACCACCTGCACACATAAGTACACTATAAAACTGGACTTCACTCTCTGACAGATATCTCATAGAATATAAATCTTCCGAATGAGATATTTGGGATAGGGAATGTGCATGCCAAGAGCTATCCAAGAAGACACAAATCAAGTAATTTGGATATGTTTTGGTTGGGAAACTTAACCGACCAAAATAGACTACCTGTCTATATAGGTATATTGAAAAACTGAACTCCACTCTTTCACTGATATCTCACAGAATATGTAATCTTTGAAGAAGATATTCGATGTGCAGAAAGTACACAAGAGCTTTCCAATGAGTGTTTAAACACAAGAAATGGTTACATATACAGTGAGATATGAGCTCCACAACAGAGCTGTGTACAAACTGACGTGCAGCTAGGAGTATAAGGGAAGACAAAATGAAAAAATGGCCAGATCCGACTACTGGGAGCTCTTGCCTCTTTCTCTCCTTATTTTGAATGTGCTCCCTCTTCACTTTTATAACCAATGAGCATGTGAAGAAGTTTGTGCCTCTTTCTTAACTCACCACTTTCCCACTACATGCCACTAACTACAAGGCAAGATATTGTATCTCTTACTCATCATGAATTTGACTAGAATTTTTCTTTTTCTTTTATTTTTTTATTTTTCTCTTCTTTTCCTTTATCTTTATATTTGGTAAATTTATCCAAGCATAGCTCATATGGAAATGAGCTTGTACATTTATCTTCAACACTTCCTCTCAAGCTCATTTGGGAGTTATCTTCAACCATGTCCTGCAAATTTATCACATTCTTGAAACCTTTGAGTTTAGAAGCATCCAAGAACTTTGTAAACATATCTGCAACCTGCTCTTTGGTTCTAATGAACTTTATCTCCACATCTTTGCTCAATACCTTCTCCCTTACATAATGGTAGTGGACCTCTATGTGCTTGCTCCTTGCATGAAACATAGGATTGCTTGCCAGGTAAATACTTGACATGCTATCACCGTATATAGGGATGGTTCCAACTTGCACTCCAAGATCAGCCAAAAGATTTTTAATCCACATTGCTTCACATGTGGCAAATGCTAATCCTCTATATTCAACCTCCATAGATGAAAGTGCAACAATAGGTTTTTTTTTTTTTGAGCTCCATGTGATAGGTTTTCTTCCTATCATGAACACATAACCTGAGGTTGATCTTCTATCTTCCTTTGAACCTGCCCAATCAGCATTGCTAAAGCCTTTGACCTACAATTCTTCATCAAACTTGTAAAACAAAGCATGATTAACTGTATGCTTTATGTATCTCAACACTCTCTTGGCTGAATTTAAGTGTTCACTTGTCGGGGCTTCCATAAACTGAGAAAGTACACCAACAACATAAGATAAATCAAGTCTTGTAATGTTTGCATAGATTAATGATCCTACAATGCTTCTGTATGTCATTACATCTTCCAATGGTTCTCCATCATTTGAATAAATCTTTATATTTGTGTCCATGGGTTGAGTGAGTGGTTTGCATTCAATCATTCCAAATCTAAAAAGAACATCCAACAAGTACTTCCTTTGCATCAAGTAGATGCCACTCTTTCCATAAACAACTTCAATTCCTAAAAAATATTTCAGCTCTCCAAGATCTGAAATTTTAAACTCCTTACCAAGCTTCCTTTTGATATCTTTAATCCCTGTAACATCATTTCCTGTTATGATGAGGCCATCAACGTATATGCAAATATATACCTCTCTATTTTCTTCCTTCTTCATGTACAATGAAGGATCTGCACTACTTGGGTTGTATCCACACTTAGTTAGATATTCTACCAATCTCTGATTCCATGCTCTTGGTGCTTGCTTCAAGCCATAAAGTGCCTTTTTCAACCTGCAAACAAAGTGTGGATGGTTTTCATCTTCAAATCCAACCGGTTGACTCATGTATACCTCTTCTTGTAGTGTTCTCCATTAAGAAAAGCATTTTTGATGTCAAGTTGATATAAGTGTGGATGGTTTTCATCTTCAAATCCAACCGGTTGACTCATGTATACCTCTTCTTGTAGTGTTCTCCATTAAGAAAAGCATTTTTGATGTCAAGTTGATATAATGGCCATCTCCTTGAAGCACCAATTGTGATTAATGTTTTGATAGTTCCCATCTTTGCAACAGGGCTGAAAACTTCATCATAATCTATGCATTGTGTTTGTTTGAATCCTTTGGCAACTAATCTAGCTTTATATCTAGCTAGTGAACCATTGGCATTCCTCTTTACTTTAAACACCCATTTGTTTGGAACAATCTTCATACCTTCTGTTGAAGCTGAAAGTCAACGACAAAGCATAGGAGCACATCAAAGAGATTGACACACAAGAAAAGGAGCAAGTAGGGAGCTCCAAGAAGTGTATGTCAAATTTTCAGAAGAAATCCCTATAAAAATAGTGATTCTCATCACTAAAAACCATTGTAAATACCATTTTCTATTTTTATAGCTCCATTTTGTTCAAGCCAAGGAGTTCTTGAGCTTGAGGAGTATTAGAAGTATCATCCTACCAATTTTCATAATTTTTAGACTTCATTTGAGCCCTCAAATAAACCTTGGAACCTAATTTTTAACTAGGCCGGACACTAGGTCTGGACAGGGCCAAAACTAGTCAAAAAACTATAAAAAGAGCTAGAGAGCTCATTTTTGAGGTTGACTTGTGAGAGAATAGAGCTTTTGTAAGAGAACTCATTTGCAATCAAAGCTTTCCATTGTTCCTCTCTTTGATCTTACCTTGTGCGCGTGTGTGTATGTGTGTGCATGTTTGTGTGCTTTCACTCACGCACTTGTGCCTTCACTTGCTCGTGGTCTTCATACCGGTCCTCACATCTCTGCAGATTGACAAGTAAAGGAGGTGGTGCTTACGCTTGAGATACACCAAATTTTGGCGCCGTTGCTGGGGAGAGAGCTTCGAGGACGAGCATTGTGATGGTAAGATCGTAGATTTGCAACGTTGGAAGGTAAAAAAACTGTCATTTTTGTTCATTTTCTGTTTTTTCTTCTTCATCTTCATCATCATCACCATCTCCATCTCCTTCCATCTTGTTCTTCATAGAAATTTCTTGTTTTTTAGTGCATTTTCACCATTTTCATACCATCTTTCATGCATTATTGTGTGGGAAGGAGTTAGGAAGTGCAAGAGAGAGCAAGCGCCTGTGTTTTTTCATGATTTTCTGCACATATGGAGCTCGCCATTGCCGGCGCTCAGAAATTTGAATTTCCCGCCAAAAAACACGATTCTGTGAAGAAAATCGCGATTCTGTGAAAAATTCAATTTTTTTGAAACATCACGATTTTCTATTTCCCGCCTAAAAACCCTCTGAAGGAAACACGATTCTGAGGTCATTCTCGGAATCGCGATTCTGTGGTTCTGCTCAAAATCGCGATTCTCACAAGTCACGATTTTCAGCCAAAAAACACGATTCTGAGAAAACACGATTCTGAGAAAACACGATTCTGAGAAAACACGATTCTGAGAAAACACGATTCTGAGAAAACACGATTCTGTGGTTGTGCTCAAAATCGCGATTCTCTAAATTTTTGGAAACCACGATTCTCTGAGACAAAATCGCGATTCTCTAAAACACGATTCTCTAAAACACGATTTTCAAAAACACGATTCTCTGTTGGCAATCGCGATTTTCATGTCAAAAACACGATTCTGAGAAAACACGATTCTGTGAAAACACGATTCTATGAAAACACGATTCTGTGAAAACATGATTCTGTGAAAACACAATTCTGTGAAAACACGATTCTCTGCTGACGATCGCGATTCTCAAAAACGCGATTCTCTGATTTCACACAATCGCGATTCTCTGATTTCACACAATCGCGATTCTCTAATTTCACACAATCGCGATTCTCTAATTTCACACAATCGCAATTCTCTTGGTTTCACAGGATCGCGATTCTCTGATTTCATAGCATTGTGATTCTCTTGAGATTCACAAAATCGTGATTCTCTAGAGATTTACAGCATCGCGATTCTCTTGAGCTTCACAAAATTGCGATTTTTTGGAGATTTACAGCATCGTGATTCTCTTGAAGTTCACAAAATCGCGATTCTCTTGAAGTTCACAAAATTGCGATTCTCTGATTTCACAGCATCGCGATTCTCTTGAAGTTCACAAAATTGCGATTTTTTCCAAAAGGTCCTGTTTGCCTGTTTTGACCCCCAGGAGCCTGATTTGACATAACTTTTTCATCCAAAGTCCATTTTTTGAGCTCTATAGCTCGTTGGAAAGCTCGTTTCGAATCCTACACGATAGGATATTTTGAAGTTGACCCTCCAGTGGGACCAAGAACCCAAGGGGACTCCAAAGGATTTTGAACCATACTAAGGGGAAATTTTGGAGTCTTAACCAAAGCTTATGAACCTGAGATCTGGTAGACACCTAGGCAAGGATAAACAAAGCATTAGATCTTCTGAGGCTAGTGTCAACCATACAGATAAGTCTTGGGCACAACAACTAAGTGGTCATCCTTACAGACTAAGTTCAGACACAAGTGATTCAGAAATGTCTTTTAGCATGGGTAAACTTGTAGGTGGCTCAGGAACTGATTATTTACAAACACCAGAAGGCCCCTATAAGACACAGTTGGAATATATTCGGACCAACCGATTAGGTGCTTGCATCTATGAGGACGACCTAAGGCGATCAGTTATCCAACTCAAAAATCCCGATCAACCCTTTGGACTTGAACACCCGGTGGTCAAGTTCGAAGAGGGTTCATATATTGATAAGGAAGGAACCATGTATGTGGTCACCAACCTACTATATAGGACCAATGAGTTTGGAAATATCATTCATGAAAATGAGATAGGAGACCTGGAACAAGGAAATGTAGGACAAGGACCCCAGACTCCTAGAGGTAAGTCAGTTTTGACCAGAGTGATCACTCCAGATTGGATCCCTCAAGACAACAAAAGCATAGAACTATTCTTGAATAGAGAAACAGAGGAGCCTTTTGGAGATTCAAGCCAGATCAACCTAGCCAATTGGGCATAGTCATCATCTACGAGTTCAAGGATCCAGAGATACCAAGCAAAGTTGTCTACGTGGACAACACATCAGAGAAGATGTTCTTGGTAACAGAACATGATAGACATGCATATACTTGGAAGAGTGAATTGATTTTCCCTCCACCTAGATCCAATGTTTCCCATGGCCTCCAAGGAGTAGGATCATCCCAAGCTCATGAAGCCCAGAGAGAAAGAAATAGAGAGAGACCTTTGGTAAGTTTTGTACACCCGGTGGGCAGAATTAGAGCAGGATTTGAAAATGAAAGACCTGAAAGAGAGAGACATCAAGCACATAGGCAACAAAGAGATGAACATGGTTTTCCATTGCCTAGACCCCGAGAGCACACAAGAACCCTTAGACCCACTCAAGTGATCAAGGCAATGAAGAATTATTTTGACGGGTCAGGAGATCCTTATGATCATGTGGCCGAGTTCAAACAAGTGTTAAGAGCTGAACAGGTTGAGGATTTGTTCACCCAGTACGAGGCATTTGGTTTGACTCTTAAGGGCACTGCCTTAGCTTGGTTTCAACCATTGAGTAGTCGCAACTATCACGATATAGGTCAAATGCTAGACGAATTCATTGTAGAATTTTCCAAGAGTGGTATCAGGCATAACACATCATCCCTGATCCAGAGCTTCAAGCAGACACCCCAAGAAACAGTGTGACTAGCAGGTAGAAGATTCAGATAATACTTAGAGAGATGCCCTACTCCCGAGTTACCCACACCAGCCAAACAAGTGGCTTTGTTCTTAGATGGCTTACTGAACACAAAGTTGAGATCATATGTGTACTTGAAAGAGCCCAGATCCAAAAGAATGTGTGCGGACGTGCATTGACATAGAAGATAACTTGGGTGAGGAGTTAGGATTGTCCAAACTCTATAAGGATTCTGATAGTTCTACTAGTCATACTCCAAAAATCTCCACGGAAATAGATGAGATAGTTGAGCAAGTTGCCAAGAAGCTGGGAGTCCAAAATAGACAAACACAAAGAGTCACCTCATTGAACCGATGTTATACCTGTGGAGGGGACCACATGGCTAACGTATGCCCAATTCAAAACCAAAACATTAGAGAAAGGAATGCTCCATATTGCACTATTGAGAGAAAATACACGAACCACACGGCTCAAGATTGTCCCTACAATAGGCAGGCTGTTAGACAAACCTATCAGCAACTTTACCAACAAGGTAGGTATCAGAACCAATACCAACAGCCATATTATCAACCACAACAGCAATATCAGGCACAATATAGGCCACAACCAGTCTTGGGAAACCAACCACCAGCTCCTGCCAACGTGATTCCAGTCAAGTATGCTGTGGGAGAGGAAAATCCAAATAGAGCATTGGTGCCACTAACCCCATTGATACCAGATAATGACTCTCATGCTCATAGTTCAGACTACTCCCATGAAGGTAGTCCACATGCTTATTACACTGAGTCGCCTGAGCATAGTGAGATTTACTCGTATCAATATGAGGCATCACCTATGGAGCAAAATTGGGAGCCAGAATATTCCAATGTCATGTACACAAATCCTAACCCTGGGCCCCAATTGAGACAAATGAGACCACAAGCCCCTAGAGGATCTTGTTTCAGATGTCAAGGTGACCATTTCATTCGCGACTGTCCCCACCCACCATCTCCGAGTCAAGGTCAGACTATCACAATACAAGCTTTTTGTCCTGAATGTGGCAAAGACCATCTTCCTAGAGATTGTCCAAGAAACCCCTCTGGTGCACCCAAGATTACACCCATTAATGTGGTAGGCTTAGTGGCGAATTCAAGTGCCAGTAGCAGTAATGTGGCTCCTGTACAGGCAGTTACTAGGGCACAAGCATTAAAACAAGATAAACCAGCAGAACAAACAGAGTCAAGTGAATCAGGAGAGCCTAGTAAGAGGAAAACAAGAACATGGAAAGATACCAGAGAAAAGGCCAATCGCAAGTGGAATAAAAAGTTATCGGAACTAGAAGAAAGCTTGAAAGACGCAAAAACAAAAATAGAAGAAATTGCATCTCAAAACCCCTCGCATGCCAAAACTCCATCCACTCCATCTCATCCCACCCCACCACCCATTGTAAATAGACTGCAACCAGGGTCTGTTCTGACAGATCCAACCCCAGAAGGCTTGGACATGATGTTCAAGGCTTTTGGCAGCAGTCAGGGAACCGAAGGAGCCACAAGACGAAGAGAGTCAGAGCGAAGGGACAACACAAGCAGACATGGCAGTCAAAGAAGATCTGGCAAGTAGGCCATCTAAATGTTTCAGACATCAAGGAGTTGAGCACACAAGAAGAAAGAGCAAGTAGGGAGCTCAAAGGTATGTATGACAAATCAATAGAGATTCGTATTTTTGTAGCTCCATTTTGTGCAAGCCAAGGAGTCCTTGAGCTTGAGGAGCTTCAATTCCTAGCTTAGGCTAAGAACGACTAGAGGTAGGAGTAAGTTAGGGCGACGATAGGCAATTATCAAGTTGAAGCAGACCTAAACTCTCAAGTTCAAGCTAAGGACATAATCTTTGTACTGTCGAGAACTTTAAAGGAAAAGAACTTAACATGGAACGATCAACTTTAAGTGCGGAACTACACTCAAATATACCTTACGACGTGATATCAGACAAGAATTTTAACACGGGAATCAACTAAAAAGAATCAAGTAACTGATACAAAAGGACTCTGCAACGAGGTTGTACTTGGGCAAATTTGGGCTATTCAATTAGGCTTATGAACCTTAGATCAGGGCGACATCTAGTAAGGGATAGACAAAGCCTTAGGTCTTCAGAGGCTAGTGTCAACCACACTGCTAGGTCATGGGCCCAGCAGTTGAGCCACCACTCATACTACCCAAGTTCTGAGACTAATGAATCCGAGATGTCTCAAGGTATGGAGAGACCTACAGGGAGTTCAGGAGTGCCATACTTGCACAGGGTAGAAGGCCCTTACAAAACGCAGTTGGAATACCTTAGGACCAACCGATTAGGTGCCAGCATCTATGAGGACGGCCTAGGAAGATCTGTGGTATAGATTAAGAATCCTGATCAATCCATTGGACTAGAGCGCCCAGCTGTCAAGTTTGAAAACGGAGCATACTTGGACAAAGAAGGAACCATATACGTAGTCACTAGTCACCCAGATAGGACGGACGAATTTGGAAATGTGATCCCAGAAGCGGACTTAGGTGACCTAGAGCAAGGAAACAAGGGTACAGAACCTAGAACCCCTCGAGGCAAATCGGTTCTCACTAGGATTATCACACCAGAGTGGATTCCCCAGGATAATAAGAGCATAGATTTGCTCCTCAATCGAGAAACTGACGAAGCCTTTTGGAGGTATAAATCTGATCAGCCAACTGATATAGGAACAATCATGATCTATGAGTTTAAGGATCCTGATAGCCCAGGCAGCGTGACCTACTTAGATCACGTTTCAGAGAGGATCTTTGTGGTTACAGAACATGATAGACATGCTTACACTTGGAAGGGTGAATTCGTTTTCCCCCAACCAAGATCGAATGTGTCCTATGGTCACCCTGGTGCTGGAACATCCCAAGCTCATGGAATTCAAAGAGACAGGAGTAGAGATAGGCCAGAAGTAAGCTTTGCCAACCCAGGGGGCAGAGAAAGAACGAGAATGGAAACGAATAGAGTAGAACCTGAGATGCTTAGAGCTCACAGGAATCAAAGAAATGCGGATGAGTTCCCTCTACCACGACCTAGAGAGCACACAAGGACTTTGAGACCGACTCAGCTAGTTAAGTCCATGAAGAACTACTTCGATGGGACTGGAGATCCATACGATCATGTGGCTGAGTTTAGACAAGTCCTGAGAGCTGAACAAGTGGAGGATCTATTCACGCAGTACAATGCCTTTGGTCTAACCCTTAGGAACACTACCCTGACATGGTTTCAGCCACTAAACGAGAGGTAGTTCAGGAGCATAGACCAACTCCTAGAGGCTTTCATTATTGAATTCTCTAAGAGTGGCATAAGACATAATACCTCCTCACTGATTCACAATTTCAAGCAGACCCCGCAAGAGACCGTGAGACTTGCAGGAAGGAGATTTAGGCAATATCTTGAAAGATGCCCTGTCCCTGAGCTACCCACACCAGCTAAGCAAGTGGCTTTATTCTTGGATGGATTGCTAAGTACCAAATTAAGATCATATGTGTACTTGAAGGACCCTAGGACCATAGAAGAGTGTGTACGCATGTGTATTGACATTGAGGATAACCTAGGGGAGGAGTTAGAGCTTTCCAAGATATACAAAGATTCAGATAGTGCCTCTAGCCTCTCTTCCACGCAATCCACATCAATTGAGGAACTTGCAGAGAAAGTTGCTCAGAAACTAGGTGTCTCTAGTAAACAAATCCCAAGGTTCGCCCCTGTAAAAAGATGCTATAATTGTGGAGGCGACCATATGGCAAATGTCTGTCCCATTATGGCTCAACCCCAAGTAAATCCTAGTGGCCAATACTGCACCATAGAACGGAGATACACAAATCACACAGCGCAAGATTGCCCATACAACAAGCAAGCAGTTAGGCAAACCTACCCTCAGACATACCCTCAACAAGGAAGATATCAGAACCAATATCCACCACAACAGTATGCTAGGCATCAACAAACCTACCAACCCTACCAAAACCAACTGAGACCCCTACCAGTGCTAGCACAGCAACCACCTGCTCCTACTAATGTGATCCTAGTAAAATATGCAGCTGCAGAAGAGAACCTGAATAGAGCTATAGTCCCTGTAACATCATTGCTTTCTGAAAGTGACCCGAGTGACCATAGCTTTGATTCTACACATGTTGATAGCCCCCAGGCCTACTACATGCAGTCTCCTGAGCATGGTGAGTCTTACTATAGTGAAGAGCCAAATGAACCTAGTTGGGAGTCAGATTACACAAACGTCATGTATGCAAACCCCAACCCTAGGCATCAACCTAAGCAAGTAAGACCCCCATTCCCTAAAGGACCATGCTACAGATGTCAGGGAGATCATCTCATTCGTGATTGTCCCTTACCTCCACCTATGCAACCCCAGTCAGTAACAATTCAAGGCTTTTGCCAAGAGTGTGGAAAGGAGCATCTCTTACGAGACCGCCCTAAGAATCCTAATAATATGCCAAAAATCACTCCTATTAATGTTATTGGGTTAGTGGTAGATTCCACAGGAAGTGTCACTTCCACTGCACCCGTACAGGTAGTCACTAGAGCTCAAGCAGTGCAACAAAACCAAGGAGTAAGCCAGGAAAAGAGCCCAGACGCTAGCGATACTGATAGCCAAAATAAGAAGAGAACAAGAGCTTGGAGAGATAGCCGTGAACGTATGAAAAGGCAATGGGCAAAGAAGATGAGTGAACTTGAGGAAAGTCTACGAGAAACCAAGGCCAAAATCATAGAGATCACATCTCAACCGCACTCTCACACATTCCCACCGCTACCATCCCCATCACCCTCCATCCCTCCACCCTCTAATACACCCCACATAACCCACCCACCACCCCAAGCAGGATCAGTATTAGCTGATCCCACTCCCGAAGACATAGACATGATGCTTAAAGCATATCAGGCCAGAATCCAAGAAGGGCCAAATGTCACGGATCATGACAAGTGCTACCCTAGAGCTGACCTAGAGATAGAAAGAACCAAGCTTTGCGCGAAAATGGTCGCATTGGCTCAGACTATGTTTGAAGCCAGTCGCCTTTTCAATTACTCGGGCTCAACCAAGACGCAATTACACTTGGATGGACTTCTAGAGAAGTTAGAGGGCGTAATTGCAAGATCTGCCAAGGAAGAAAAAAATCAAGAAAGAGATAAAGCAAGCAAAAACATGACCCATCCCCCATCGAAAGCTTATGTGCCCAATTCCACTGAACCAGACAGCCCCCCCTCCCTAGAAAGAATAGAGAATCTAATGGCACAATCACAAAAGGAACTCGCCCCTCAACACCATGACAAGGCTAGTGAAAGAGCAGGTCTTCCTACCCAGAAAGCCTATGTGCCTGAGGCCTACGTGCCTAACTCTACGGAGCCAGACACCTCTTCTTCTATGAATCAATACACACCAGAATTCTTGCGAGAGATTCAAGAAGAGAAATGGGCTAAAGAGAGTGAAGTTCCTCCTCCCATTGAACTGGTGGATGACACACACGATCAATTCCCACAAGACCTTCCTTCCATTTATGGAGAGCAGGAGAGTGCCCAATCTCAAGAAAGATTAGACTTCGAGTCTAATTCTTTACAAGAACTACCCCATTTCACAGGCCCATGGGAAGCAAAGTCCACCTGTATGAGAGCACCTACAGTCATGGTAAGAAACGAAGATTCAGTCATACCTAGGAACACAGGGGTAGTGAAGAATACCAAAGTGCAGTGCAATCTCACTTTGGAAGAGCTGCTTAAGGTTAGACCAGAAGTGTGGAAACATGTAGCCACTCAAGTGCCCGAGATAGCAAAACCTCGTTCCCAGGTAGGATCACATAGGACAGTGCCAGAGATACCCTTGTATAAGATAGGAGATATGTGTGAAGGTGAAGAAGGGAACACCTATCTTCCCATTACCTACCAGGAGTACACCACCAAGGCAATTTTGGACTCAGGTGCAGGAGTTGCAATTGCCACCACTTCCCTATGGAAGCGTTGGGGCAAGCCAGCACTGAGGCCAACGAGAATGAAATTGCAGATGGCCGATGGTCATATTGAGAGGCCCTTAGGATTGCTAGAAGGAATAACTCTCACCACCTGTGGTGTCGAGTTCGAGCATACCTTTGCCATATGTGATTTTAGCAAGAACCATGCCTATGAAATGATCTTGGGACGACCCTTTATGCGACAATTGCAAGTGGTACAGGATTGGGGAACCAATTCTTTGTACCTGCAGCACTTAGGTGTTACGACCAAAGTCAATCTCAAGGATTACTCTCATAGAGATGTCCCTCCCATCCAATGGAACCCCATCCATAGAGCCAAAGATGATACGGAATCGGTGCATTCCCTAGGATCAGGATCCTCATGGATGCATGAAGACACTCACTTATGGATGTGTAAGGTAGCAGTAGAAGAAGAGAAGAGAGAAAAAGCCAGGGAGATAGGTGCAAAAGAAACCCATAGGTCAATCCAAGACCTAGCCTATGCACCTGTAGTTTTTCCAGACGAAGAATTCGAACCTCACGGCTGGGCAGAAATTCTAGCAGCCATGGACGTAGCCATCAATGAGGAACAATGGACACCTCACTGTGATGAGGATGGCTATGACATTTCAGTCTTCTCCATAGAGCCAATCATGGGAGTGGCAGTTCTAGAAGAATGCGAACCTAGCCCTGATGCATTTGAGGATGCAAGTGACTCCGATCTAGAGTCAATCATTATGGACCCACCTTTTGCATCAGATGAAGAATACTTCCATGAAGTAGAATTTCAACCCCAGAGGCATGGAGAGCTTACAAATGATGTAAGATTAGCCACACATGTGACCCCGAAGGAAGAAGGAAAGAAACGAAAGAAGAGAGAAGTCTCACCAGAAGAGGAAGAATCTTTGTTTGAGGTCCCGAAAAATTTTAAGAAGTATGAGATAGACGACAGGAGAGTCATGATAAGAATGCCTAAACGAGAGGCACAATCAGGAGAGGCCTATGATAACAAAGAAACCACTAAGAAAATAGTAGTGGCCCTAGAAGAAGGAGAGGAGAGATGCACGTACATAGGCCATGACCTAACAGAGGAAGAAGAGCATGCGTTAATAGCCTTGCTAAGAGAATACAGAGATGTATTCGCTTGGAGTTACAAGGATTTGAAAGGTGTTGACCCTGACATATGCTCACACACTATCCCCATGACCTCACATGCTAAACCCTCTAAGCAAAAGCCCTATACATATAACGATAATTACGCTGCCAAGATCAAAGAGGAGATAGATAGACTGGTTGAAGCTGGATTTATCTATGAAATTGAGCACACTGAGTGGGTATCCCCCATCGTAGTGGTGCCCAAGAAGAATGGCAAGCTGCGTGTATGCATTAACTTGAAGAAGGTCAATGCAGCCACAATTCGAGATAACTATCCGCTTCCCATCACAGAACATCTCTTAGAAAGAGTAGCAGGCAAGGAAGTGTACAGCTTCCTCGATAGATTTTCGGGCTACAATCAAGTAGCCATAGCTCCAGAAGATCAACATAAGACAGCTTTTGCCACAGAGTGGGGTATATTTGCCTTTCGTGTATGCCATTTGGGCTTACCAATGCACCAGCTACCTTCCAGAGACTAATGTGCCATGTATTTAAGGAGTTCCTGAGGAAGAATTTAGAAGTCTATGTTGATGACCTTTGTGCTTATTCCAACATCAGACAAACCCATATTCCTGAACTGAGACAAATCTTTGACAAATGTAGAGAATATCAAGTGTGCCTAAACCCAGAAAAGTGCGTTTTCATGGTCAGGCAAGGCAGGATTCTAGGGCACATAGTGTCAAAGAATGGCATATCTACTGACGAAGAGAAAGTGAGAGCCATAACAGAGCTACCTAGGCCAAGGAATGTCAAGGAAGTACAAGCTTTCATGGGACATTGTGGTTACTACCGCCGGTTCATTCACATGTATGCTGTCATTGCAAAGCCCATGTACGGACTTCTGACAAACTTTGAGTGGACTGAGGAATGTGAGAATTCCTTCAATGAGCTTAAACGACGATTATGTTCAGCACCAATCTTAACCACACCGGATTGGAATAAGCCTTTCCATGTTCATGTGGATG
This sequence comes from Ceratopteris richardii, assembly GCA_020310875.1. Taxonomy (NCBI): domain Eukaryota; kingdom Viridiplantae; phylum Streptophyta; class Polypodiopsida; order Polypodiales; family Pteridaceae; genus Ceratopteris; species Ceratopteris richardii. The sequence continues at coordinate 74,054,960 of CM035423.1, read as the reverse complement.
CATCCAATTATGCCATTGGATGTGTGCTTGCACAACCTACTGGTGAAGGTAATATGGATCTTCCAATTGCCTATGCTAGTCGACAACTGAATGCAGCTGAACGAAATTATACCACTACTGAGAGAGAAGGCTTAGGCATGATATATGCAGTTAAGAAATTTAGACACTATTTGCTTGCAAATAAGTTTAAATTTTTTACTGATCATCAGGCATTGCTATACCTCGTAAACAAGCCATGCAATACAGGAAGATTAGTAAGATGGTTTCTCTTGCTAATGGAATATGATTTTGAGGTTGTGGTAAGGAAAGGGAAGACTCATTTGAGAGCAGATCACCTTTCTAGGCTCACATCGGGAGAAGCCCCACAAGGAGTATCAGATGATCTTCCTGATGCTTACTTGTTTAATTTGGAAGTAATACCTCAGTGGGCTAAGCCATTAGTGCCAGTATTGACATACGGACCTAACCATCCAGTAATAAACACGCAGGATAGAGAGGTAGTAAAAGCCCAAAAGTATCACATCATGGCAGGAAGTATGTACAAGCACACAGATCAAGGAATCTTGGCTTGTTGTGTAGAAGAGGACGAGTACACTAAATGGTTGCATTTAGCACATGTAGGTGCATTAGAGCAACACTACTCAAAGCAACGAACCTTACAGACACTAAGGAGACTAGGAGTACATTGGCCAACTATGGAAGCTGATGTCCAAAAGTTGTGCAAGGAATGCCCAATCTGCTGCACTAAACCACCTGTGGAACATGCCACTCTTTATCAAGTGTCCATAGTGCCAGATTGGAGTGAACCACTAGTATCCTTCCTCAGGACGAAAACATTCCCTCCACACATGACTCTGGCTAGGAAAAGGAGTTTAGAACAAGAAGCCCAAGATTACTCACTTATTGGTGATAATCTATACAAACGTGGTAAAGACGGTTACCTGAGACTATGTGTCCATGAGAGTGAGTATCTCAAGATCTTGGACACTGCTCACCAAGGTGTAGCAGGAGGACACTTTGGACCAGATCGGGTGATCAAGGAAATACTATTTGCGGGCTTCTGGTGGCCGACCCTTCACATGGATGCACATACCTATGTGAAACGCTGTGATGTCTGTCAGAGAACTCAATATCCTATACGTAAAGATGAGATGCCATTGAAACCTATGATGGGTGGACGTGCATTCTCTAAGTGGGGAATAGACTTCGTAGGTCCTATTAATCCCCCAGCTAAGGGTTCCCATGCAGAATATATCATTGTAGCGACAGACTATCTAACAAAGTGGGTAGAGGTAAAAGCCACAACGAAGAACGATGCTCAAACAACAGCTAAGTTTTTATTTCACTAGATACGGGCTACCCATAGAGCTAGTTAGCGATAGAGGCACTCACTTCTTGAATGAAGTTATTGAAAATCTGCTCCACGAATTTTTGGTAGTACATAAGAAGTCTGCCCCCTATCACTCTCAAGCTAATGGCCAGGCTGAGAGCACCAATAAGATCTTATGCAATGTACTGAAGAAATTAGTAAACAATAAACGCTCTGATTGGGACAAACAGCTACACCATGCTGTTTGGGCATACCGAGTTGCATACAAAACGGTACTCCAAGCCACCCCCTTTCATATGGTATTTGGCCAAAACGCCGTGCTACCTTTGGACTTCTTAATACCTACATTGAAAGTAGCACAAGAACACAAATGGACGGGTCATGAACTATCCTCTAGACTTTTTGACCTTGAACGATTAGGAGAAACAAGACTGAGGGCAGCTGCAGGAATATATGCAGCAAAGAAACGACAGAAGGCATACTTTGATGCCCACGTTAAGGATAAAGGTTTAAAGGCAAGCGACTTAGTTTTAGTCTACACATTGAAGCAACATGCGAGGAAACTGGAGAAGAGAGGCTACGGACCCATGATCATTAACAGAATCTCAACAAGTGGAGCAGTGCAACTAGCCACATTAGAAGGCGATGTTCTCCCAAGTTATATCAGCGGATGCAGAGTCAAGTTGTATCAGGAACCTCTCACAGAGGAAATGCTAAGTCGACTCAATACTGCTAAGAAACGCAAAGAGGAAGAAAAGCGAATTCGAGAAGAAGCTCAAGCAGAAGCCCTAGAGCGCATACGGAGAATGAAATTAAGAAGACAAGGTAGAGAGCACCCTAGGCAAGATGCATATGCAGATCAAGGATATGACGTGGCTATGTGTGAAGTTTCAGGTGTTAGCTCACATAGGATAACTGATCGACGTCCTTTCATAACCTTAGATATAGGACAAGGAAAGAGTGCAAGGACTGTAAGAGCCTTGATTGACTCAGGTGCAGCCACTAGTGCTCTTAAATTGTCTTACTGTCAAGAGTTGCAATTAACTGTCAATCCTGTGGAAGCATATCTCATAGGATTGGGAGGCGTGGAAACCCCTTGCATGGGCGAGGTGGAACTTCCCCTCTATATTCATGATGAGGCAATGACAGTTAAAGTACTAGTATGTCAAGATGAGGATCTCACTGAACCCCTTGTCTTGGGTCAAGACTGGATCTATGACCAAGCAGTCAACTTAAACCTAAGAAGTGGACTTCTTCAGGTATGGGTGAATCAAACTAGAATTACAATTGAGTTAAATAATGGAACACTCAAGGAACTAGAAAAGGCACAGACTCCTGGTCCCTCCAGGGGTACACATGAAGTTGACCATGCTGTTCTTGTCCAAGGCTATGTGATGCAGAAGAATGAAGATCTCAAAAAAGGAGTCAGAACCACAATGGAACTCCCTTCTTTTCCAAAGGCCAGAAGGAGGCAGCAACTAAGGGCAGATCAATCACTGAAGACTCTCCAGGCGAGAGACCAAAAGAATGCGCGAAGCAGAACAACTCAGCCGATGAAACAAATGTGGGTGCGAAAGGGCGAGCTGCCGACTGTAACCACGTCGCAACAACGGTCTCAACTTCCTATTAGTAATCCACGACTTGATACTAATAAGAAGACTCCTAAAACCTCTGTTGAGAAAGTGAAATCTATTTGGGTACCCAAGAAGTTGATGAAGGCTAGGCCACAATCAAGACAAATTTGGGTGCCTAAGGCTTACTTGCGGGCTCAAATATCTATCCAGACACCACCCTCTGTACAACATGGTCCATCTCCTCTCACCTCTGATACTCATTCTTATACCTCACACACAAACACACATTCACCTGTAAGCACGAGAAGAATCATGTGGAAATGGATCCCTAAAAAGCCTCATTTCCAAGCCGATACCCTCACTGTGCTTTCAGGCCCTTCCACAAAACCACGACACAAAACCATACGTTGTGTCTGGCGTCCTAAGATGTGTGACAAACCCCCTGACCCTTCGTTGTAAATTCATGTCCAACTACTAACTACATCACTCAGATACCATAGCTTTCCATTTAAGCTCTTCTCTTCACTAACTGCACACACACTCATCGAGCACATTCACTGACCCACTGACTCATCATCTACCTCATGTTAATGTTGTAACGGGGACAACAACGGTTTTATTCTATCCATTACAATGTTAACACATGGTTCTATATTCTCACAGAACCAACAAGCAAGCAGTGCCATGGCAGAAGCTGGAGGTTCCAGTTCTCACGCCGGATCCAGCGCACAGATTGTGGATATAGAAACACTCCTCCTCGAACCACATCTCACCGAAAGACCGCAAGAACTTCAAGCTGTGCATGTGCTCCCAGTTCAGGATCCTCCTCACGGACACACCTCTCAAGTGGGCAAACACGCTCATTGGTTCAGTGATGTTGCAGGACCAGTGGGTGATGGAACCTATTTTTGGGAAGCTGAATTGGAGTTTAATGGTAAATGGGGACGCTACCATTCACGCGCGAATTTGAGAGCTATCAGAATGCCGAAGTAATGCGTTCGGTATGGACCAAAGCGGGCTTGGACAGTTATTTCAGGACCCACTTACCGAAGCCAGATTTCTTACGTTGTTCTTATCTTATCAGTACCATCACTCCTAGCAGGGCCAAGGGAGGCGACAACACTTTTGTGTTACCCTCACTGTTGCCGGGCCACGAACTTAAAAGATTCAAACTGACCCTCAATCTGGTACGAGAAGCATTGGACATGCATGGTATGCACATTCCTACTGAAAAGGAAACAATGGTTCCAGGCAGAATGAAACATAAAGATCTCAATAAGCTGAAGGATATGGTAGCAATGACACCGACCATCGCTCTTCACCTACGGACCGTCATGCAGCATTTTGCTTTTCCAGCCCAGGAAAGATTCACCATGCCACCAAAGAAGATATGGTTTAGCTTGTATTTGGCAGAGACAGAAAACCTCCCTATCAACGTACCACATTGGATCATAGATCAGATCCACCTAGCCCATCAACGGTGGAACAAGAAGCAGAAAAATGTGCTCCACGGGTGTTGTGCTCTGACCAAAATAATCTATCGATTTCTAGCCTATGACGTGCCTATTCAGCGGGCACTCGTATGGTCCCGGGCCTAGGAGTTCCAGAGAAGGCTATCAGCGGCAGGTCCTCCATCAAAGAAGATGAGAGGGGGAGTCCAATTACCCTGCGCTCAACCAAGGGGAGCCACCACTACACTAGAGATTACCCCTCCCCAGACACGACGCATTAGACCATTCACCATTCGGCTACCAAGACCAAGTACAGAGGGACCCAATCTGGTGTTTCCACCCGTCCCATCAGACTTGGAATTTCCACAGGGCTTTACTCTCAATGATCTCACTGATGAAGAAGTGGCTAAACTGATCTACGACTCTAATCTCGAAATGGAAACAGAGCGAGCTCAGGAACCACAAACCCATACAACAACGTCAGCCCCCACCCGACCGCAAGTTGTAGAAGTCGACGTAGATGAATAAGAGACCGAACAAGAGGAAGAAGCCTACGAAGAACAAGAGTATGATGAACTTTCAGAGTTAGCAAGTGCCCCAGCGTATTCGGCACAAATAAAAAGACTATATCGAACCATGAAGCTAGTTCAAGAACAGCATAAAATGTCACTTGAAGCAGGCAAGAAACTCATGAACCAATTGCTGGCAGAGGAAGGTGTGGATGATATGTTCATCGAGTCCATCAACCTACATGCCGATGCAGTAGGATTGGATGATGCCATTCATGAGGCAATGGCCTACATTCACCGATTTGAGAAAGGAGTTCCCACCCGTCCCATGAGGTCCGGGAAACAAATTCATATCAACGTATCAGCACCAGGAAATACAACGCAAACAGACGAACATCAGGAAGCACCACTGTCACCACCCTCCCCACCTCTCACTACACAACTCACTCCACCACGTGACACTATCGCCACCACATCCACTATCACCACAATCGTCATGGGAATTCCACTCTCTCCGGGAATCCAATTCGGGGGAGTCACTATGCCCACCTTCACCACTCTCTTCACTAACGTCACATCCACCCCACCCACGGTCCCCATCTACACGGTCACTCAAACATTTGACACTATGGAAACATCTCCTGCCACAACACCACTCCCTTCCCCCATGCAACCTCCGCCCCCCATACCCCCTCCACCCACATCTCTGTTGGAGGATAAACACTCCTATGTGCACAACAAAAGCAAATGAACCCTCCTAGGATCCTGAAATTTTTCAGACATAGGTTCTGTATTTTCTGAGTTTCTTTGAGTATATGCAGAGACTGAAAATGACATTTTGCAGGCATAAACTAGACTTTAAGAGCTTTCAAATGAGAGTAAAATCACTCCATTTGGATACTGGATGATGCCTCAACCAGCTGCAACAAAACAGATAACTTGATCTCTTCACAGAGTATGAGCTAACTGGACAGACACTGTTCTGGACATTTCTCTGCACATGTGCAGGCACTGAACGCGAGACTTATACCAGACAAAGTAGAACTTATAATCTTTCCAACAAGACAAAAATCATTGCAAATGGATTTTGGATGAAGGAGAAACAACAATTACAAGACCAGGGGGTCTGCCAAAAACATCTAGATAGATAGAGTGTGTAAAAGTGAAATTTCTGCAAAATATGCAGAGAACAGCTAGTAGGGGGTGTGCTTAAGCAAGGGGGCAGCTTGGGCACGTATTTCCACGACTCTAAGTCATAATACAACTCATTAGAGGTTTTAAAGACCTCATACTAACCTCTTTAACCAATCAAAAGCATATACATGTCAAAAGTGAGGTCCAATCACATCAAGAGGTGAGCTAAATCTTCTCTAATCAAATTCTTTCCATTATGGGCATGATTTGATGCCTCCAACTCGTGGAAATCAGCCTCCTTTGATTGTGGATGATGTGGAAGGTTCAATTTGGGGCATGTTCCCACACTCTTGAGCTTGAAAAACTTTCAACACTCCCCCTCAAGCTCAAGTCTTTTCCTTTGTTGCTTCAGCCTATGTCTCTTATGTTGATAGCTTCCTTGAATCCTCCAAGCTTTGTACCTTCAAGAAACTTTGTCATCATGTCTGCAACCTGCATTTTAGTGTTCACATACCTTATATCTAGCTCTTTTGCCATCACCTTTTCTCTAACGAAGTGGTAATGAACCTCTATGTGCTTGCTCCTTGCATGAAACATGGGATTGTTAGCTAGATAGATGCTTGAAATGTTGTCTCCATAAAGAGGAAACTCCTCCACTTCTACTTCCAAGTCCTTAAGTAGCTTCTTAAGCCATAATAGCTCACATGTAGCCAATGCTAAACCTCTGTACTCAGCCTCTGTGGATGAAAGAGCAACAGTGGGTTGCTTCTTAGAGCTCCAAGAGATCACTTTTGTACCTATCATGAAAACATAACCCGATGTACTCCTTCGATCATCCTTGCTACCTGCCCAATCAGCATCACTATATCCTTTGACACTTAGATCAGCATCATATGAGTAAAATAGACCTTGGTTGATGGTGTGCTTGATGTAACGAAGCACCTTTCTTGCCGCCATAAGATGATCATGAGTAGGTGCATGCAAAAATTGAGAGAGAACACCTACTACATATGCAAGATCAGGTCTAGTGAATGTAGCATAAATTAATGAACCAATTATGCTTCTATATAGTGTAATATCTTGTATAGCCTCTCCTTGACTTGCAACCAACTTTGTATTGGGCTCCATGGGCTGAGAAAGTGGCTTACAACCACTCATACCAAACCTGTATAGCACATCCAACAAGTATTTTCTTTGAATCAAGAAGATGCCATTGTGTGCATAGATTACCTCTATTCCCAAGAAGTATTTTAGTGTTCCAAGATCAGATATCTTGAACTCCTTTCCTAGCTTTGATTTGATATCTTTAATACCTGCAATATCACTCCCTGTGATGATCAAATCGTCCACATAGATGCATATGTATACCGTCTTGTCTCCTTGCTTCTTCATGTAAAGTGATGGATCTGCAACACTTTCTTTGTATCCACAACTTGATAAATAATCCACTAACCTCTGATTCCAGGCCCTTGGGGCTTGCTTTAGTCCATATAGTGCTTTCCTTAGCTTGCAAACATGATTTGGGTACCTCATACTAGCGAATCCTTGAGGTTGGCTCATGTAGACTACTTCTTCAAGCTCTCCATTGAGGAAGGCATTCTTCACATCCAACTGATATAAGATCCATTTCCTTGATGTGGCCACTGCAATCAAAGTCCTAATTGTTGGCATCTTGGCTACGGGGCTGAAAGTTTCATCATAATCTATCCCGTAGCTTTGGGAGAAGCCTTTCGCCACCAACCTTGCTTTGTACGTAGCAATGGAACCATCTGAATTTCTTTTAATTTTGTAAACCCACTTATTACCTATCACCTTCATGCCTTCTTGAGCTGGTACCAAGCTCCAAGTATGGTTCTCATCAAGTGCTTTGAGCTCTTCCTTCATTGCCTCTTGCCATTCCTTGCAATCCTTAGCTTCTTCATAACTAGTTGGTTCTTTGTCCTTGATTACCTGAGTCATGTATGCATAATGCTTTGCAATGAAATTATCATATGTTAACCTTTGTACTGGATATCTTACTCTTGAAGACCTTCTTTCACTTCCTTTAGGTGTGGTTGCCATCTTCTTTCTTTGTTTTGCCACTCCTGGAGTTTGAATTTCTTCTATCTCTTCATCTTCCAACATGCTCTCATCCACATAGCTTCCTTCTTCAACTGAAATCTTCTCTTTGCCTTTGACTTTGCTTTCTTCAGAGCTGGTCTCTCTTTCCCTAAGCCTTCCACTCCATGGTGAGGGTGTCCTTGTGTTGCATGAGTTGCATGGACCACTCAAATCCATGCTTTCTTGAACTCTATCATCATTCTTCAAATCTGTCTCACCTATGTCTTCAACCTGCAATGGACTTGTGCATGCATACCAAGGCTTCAACTCATCAAAGAAAACATCCCTACTTACCTTCAGCTCCTTGGTGATGGGATTATAGCATTTATACCCCTTTTGTTCCATAGAATATCCCAAAAAAATACACCTTTCAGATTTGGCATCTAACTTTGACCTCAACTCTTGAGGTACATGTACATAGCATATACAACCAAAGATTCTAAGATGTGAAATGCAAGGTTTTCTTCCACTCCATGCTTCCTTAGGGGTTAGATGATGTATACCTGATGTAGGACATCTATTCATGATGTATGTGGCTGTATATGTAGCCTCTCCCCAATAACAATGCGGCATATTCATTTCATTGAGCATACACCTTGCTACCTCTGCTATGTGTCTGTTCTTTCTCTCTGCTACCCCATTTTGTTGAGGGATATACCTGCATGTAAATTGTCTTTTGATGCCATTGACCTGCAAAAATTCAGAAAATTCATGGGAGAAGTACTCTCCCCCTCCATCGGATCTCAAAGTTTTGATAAACTTGCCAGATTCCTTCTCCACCTGTGCTTTGAATTTCTTGAAGTAGTGGAACACATCTGATTTGTTTCTAATGCAATACAACCACACTTTCCTTGAAAAGTCATCAATGAAGGTTACAAAATACCTATTTCCAGCAAGGGATGCTTCTCTTGTTGGACCCCAAACATCCGTGTGAATGAGGTCTAAAACATTTGCACTTACATAGGTACTCTTCTTGAAGGGCAGCCTTGATTGTTTTCCTTGTTGGCAAGCTACACAAATTTCATGCAACATTTTAGATGTAAAATTTGGTAGGCCTCTTACCAAGCTCCTCCTTTGCATGTCCTTGAGCTTTTGTAGGTTGATGTGACCTATTCGTTTATGCCATAGATCCAAATCTGCTATCCTCTTGTCTCCATATGTGACATACATTGAATGGTGTGGCTGATTTATGTCCATTGTGAACATTCTCCCTTGCTTTTTTCCTTTTGCTATGAGCTTGAAACCTGCCCTTGGATCCTCAACAAAACATCCTCTTTCATTGAACCTAACTTGATAGACTTTTTCTACCATTTGGCCTACCGAAATCAAGTTTTTGGTAATAGTAGGGACATGTAATACCTCTGATAAGCACTTTGCTCTTTGATTTCCTTCCAAAATGATATCTCCCACATGTTGAATGATATGCTCTGAGTTATCACCTGTTTCCACATGCCCTTGATGCTTTGGGACCTGCAAATTACTAAAAAAATCCTTTCGACATGACATATGATTGCTACATCCACTGTCTACATACCATACATCTTCACTAGCTTGAGTTGTATCTTCACCATACCTCATGGCAAGTAAATAATCATTCCCTTGGCTGGATGATGTGTTTGCATAATTACCTTGCCCTCTATAATTGTTGTTGTTGTTTTGATTCCCTTGTCTTTGAGCTCTATGATAGCATTCATTTGCAAAATGACCGGGCTTACCGCATACAAAGCATCCATTTGAAGTGGCTTGTCCTCTTCCACCAAATCTTGCACCTCTTCCTCTATTTGTGGCTCTTCCACCTCTTTGACCTACATTTTCTTGTTGTCCTTGACCTCCTTGGTTGCTTTGATATCTTCCTCTTCCTCTTGAAGCACCTCGGTTGTGTCTTCCTCTTCCTCTACCTGCATACAACAATTGCCCTTGGCTATCCTTGGCGTTATGACCACCAAGGTTCATCTCCTCTGTCAGCATGAGAGTGATTAGTTGATCAAAATCAGGAAGAGAGTCCCTTACATACACTGAAGTTGTGAAAGCCCTCCATTTTTCATCATCCCTAAGTCCATTTAGGGTGTGGGCGACAAGATCGTCATCATCTAGGGCACAACCGATTGACCCTAGTGCATCTGCAAGCTCTTTAACCTTTAATATGTAATCATTAGCACCTTGAGAGGGGCTTTTCCTAAGATTATTTAGCTCATTCTTGAGCTGAATTTTTCTAGCTTTTGTGGAGGTTGAATACAATCTCTCCAAGCACTCCCACACCTTCTTCGATGTATCCAAATCTTGAATATGCCCTACCATAGAGTTGCTAATATGCTGAGATAAAATGAAAATGACCCTTTTGTCCCTTTCATCCCACTCTCTTACTGCTCTTCTCTGGTCATTGGTTGGATTTACCTCATCTATGTAGGGTTTTGGCTCTCCACCACTCACAAGTTCCCACAAACCTTTCCCCATCAAAAAATTGCTTATTCTAAATCGCCATGGTTGGTAGTTTCCTTTTTCGAGCTTCTCAATTTGAGCATTGAGATCAGCCATGGTGCCTCCTAACTCTTTTGAACCTCCCCCTTGATGCAATGAAGTTGAAAAGGATGGCTTTTACCTCAAAAAATAGAGCTATTCCTCTTGATGAAGCTTCGTCTTTGATTTGATGATGTATTTGCTTCCCCTTGTTGTTGACGTGCCCGTTCTTTGCTTCCTTCCTTCAAAATTTGATGAAGTCTTCACTTCACTTCAGTAGCTCCTTCTTCTCTCTTTGATACTCCACTTATAGCTCTGATACCACTGTTGGAGGATAAACACTCCTATGTGCACAACAAAAGCAAATGAACCCTCCTAGGATCCTGAAATTTTTCAGACATAGGTTCTGTATTTTCTGAGTTTCTCTGAGTATATGCAGAGACTGAAAATGAAATTTTGCAGGCATAAACTAGACTTTAAGAGCTTTCAAATGAGAGTAAAATCACTCCATTTGAATACTGGATGATGCCTCAACCAGCTGCAACAAAACAGATAACTTAATCTCTTCACAGAGTATGAGCTAACTGGACATACACTGTTCTGGATATTTCTCTGCACATGTGCAGGCACTGAACCTAAGACTTATACCAGACAAAGTAGAACTTATAAGCTTTCCAACAAGACAAAAATCATTGCAAATGGATTCCGGATGAAGGAGAAACAACAATTACAAGACCGGGGGGTCTGCCAAAAACATCTAGATAGATAGAGTGTGTAAAAGTGAAATTTCTGCAAAATGTGCAGATAACAGCTAGTAGGGTGTGCTTAAGCAAGGGGGCAGCTTGGGCACGTATTTCCACGACTCTAAGTCATAATACAACTCATTAGAGGTTTTAAAGACCTCATACTAACCTCTTTAACCAATCAAAAGCATATACATGTCAAAAGTGAGGTCCAATCACATCAAGAGGTGAGCTAAATCTTCTCTAATCAAATTCTTTCCATTATGGGCATGATTTGATGCCTCCAACTCGTGGAAATCAGCCTCCTTTGATTGTGGATGATGTGGAAGGTTCAATTTGGGGCATGTTCCCACACTCTTGAGCTTGAAAAACTTTCAACAATCTCCACTTGACTCCACATCATTCACAACTCCCTTTCCCGTCCCCATTTCCCCTGCATCTTCATCTCTCCCTGCATCATTTAATGTAAATAGTATATTTCTAGCTTTAAATCAATGTGTCTATCAACTTCAGAATGAGTATCGGGATCTCGACAATCGTTATCATCAAGTGATCACTACCAATCAGAAACTTCAGAGCCGCCTCACAACGATCGAGGAAGAAAATGCAGAACTCACCAACGTTACACCACGCTCGAACATGCCCACCAAACACTCCTAGAAACTCCCCAACCATCACAACATCCGGGCACCAAACAACTCGAGGCCTTGCTGGACGTATACCAAGCTGATAATCTCAGAGTCCGGTGTAACTTGGCACTCCTCAGAAAACACATGGGAGCCGCCCTTGAAGAGAACAAGAGATTGCAGCAGCAAAATGAAGCAAATCTAGAAGCAGCAATGGAAGGCTCTCCCCACGAAATTGATCCAGAGCAGTTTAAAGCCGTACCCTCAGAGACAATGAAGACCATCTTGGAGAGCTATGCAGATCTATTAGATGCTCATGATGAGTTGGAAAGGGAACGTGATGAGCTACGTGGCCAGCTCAAGGAACAGGAGGCTCCAACCAAGGTAATAGAACCGGCCTCGACTTCAGAGGAAGTGAAGGCATTGACAGAGCAAGTGGTTGAGCTCCAGAAAAAGTTACTAGAGTATGAAAGGCAACCCTCTCCAGTTATAGAACCTGAGCCAGAAGACTTGGTTCCCATTGAGGTAGATGATTCGTATGAGGAACCATACGTTCCTATGCCAATGCCAGGAGGGCAACAAACCTCAGAGGGAATGGATACATTAGAAGTGGAAGCACCTGAATGGCTTCAGTCATTAGAGAAGACAGCGAACACCCACGATGAACGAGTAGCAATACAAATCCAATCATTAGCCAAATTAGAAGACACTGTCATCAAGTTCGAGTATTTCAGACGTATGTCCCATCATAGGTGGATAGGGACCAATGATGATCAGTATGTGCCATATTGCATATTATTGGCTGATTACAACGCAGAGATCCAACGACAATGTGGGAAGGCCCCCACCTTTGCCACCCAGTTTGGCCCCGATGATATACCAGAGAGTGCAAAAAGAGGATCTATTCATCAACCCACTTGGAGGATCCGTCTCTTGGAGACTCATCCTGAAATGGTACGAACCTGGAATAACATGCCCCTCTTTATTAAGTACAATCCTTGTTATGCCCCAGTCCTACGAAGACGCACATGGCCCGAATTCACCATTGCTGTCAAGAACATCAAGGGCTATGCCAAGTGGCTAAATTATGTTTATTTAGCACCTCCATGAGGACCTCCCACTGTAAATTACATGATTTCTACTATCAGACACTGGAGCACTCGACTACGCAATACACCCGATGTGATGGCACAAATGTGTATGAAAATATTTGAATTAATGCTGATCACATTCAGGACATTTAAAAACATTAAGGATCCCCACTTCTCAGGAGCAGGATTTGTTACAGGCAACCAAGACCTAGTTTACGACATGAGCACCACCCCATCAATAGAAGTAATATATGCTTGGCACGCCAGAATAAAGTACCTCCCCGCTTGTTTTAAACAGACTTTCGAGGAGATATTCATAACGGGATTCTGGGAATATCACTCAGAAATTTTTGTACCCAGGCCTTCACATCTCCTCCACTTATTCACTGTGGAGAGAACCATACATTCAGAACAACTGCGGGTGCCACACCCGAATGTACCAGGACCAGTGAATTGGGACGCATTATTAACAGATCTAGCACGGGGGCTCAGATTAGAAGAACATCACCTTGCTTTTGACGTCGTCCAATACTACGTTCAACGAACATCTAGACAAGGGTCTGTCAGGAGCGACAGATGCGAGAGTGGGGGGGGTGTTGGCAGCAGTCAGGGAACCGAAGGAGCCACAAGACGAAGAGAGTCAGAGCAAAGGGACAACACAAGCAGACATGGCAGTCAAAGAAGATCTGGCAAGTAGGCCATCTAAATTTTTCAGACATCAAGGAGTTGACCACACAAGAAGAAAGAGCAAGTAGGGAGCTCAAAGGTATGTATGACAAATCAATAGAGAAAATCCCTACACAAATAGTGATTTTCATCACTAAAAACCATTGTAAATATCATTTCGTATTTTTGTAGCTCCATTTTGTGCAAGCCAAGGAGTCCTTGAGCTTGAGGAGCTTTAGAAGTATCTACCTGCCAATTTTCATATTTTTTAGATCTCGTTTGAGCCCTCTAATAAGCCCTGGAACCTAATTTTTAACTAGGCCGGACACTAGGTCTGAACAGGGCCAAAGCTAGTCAAAAACTATAAAAGGAGCTAGAGAGCTCATTTTTGGGGTCAGATTGTAATTGAAATGAACTTGTAAGAGCTTTTTGAAAGTAATCTAAAAATCCATTGCTTCTCACTCTTTGTCTTGCCGTGTGTGCGCGTGTGTGTGTATGTGTGTGCATGCTTGTGTGCTTCTCACTCACGCACTTGTGCCTCCACTCGCTCGAGGTCTTCATACCATCCTCACGTCTTCCCGGATTGACATTAAAGGAGGTGCTACTCATCACCGAGCTACAAAGGCCTACCAGGCTCGACTTCAAGAAGGGCCAACAGTTGCAAACCTAGACAAGAGTTACCCTAGAGCGGATTTTGAGATTGAACGGATGAAAATGTGCATGAAAATGGTAGAATAAGCTCAAGCTATACTCGAGACTAGTCAAAAGTTCAATAAGAAAAACTATGTCAAACCGGATTTGCATTTCTAGGGCTTACTAGAAAGATTAGAGCAATTGGTAAACAAACCACAAGTTTCTTTACCTCCACAAGCTCAACCAGTTATTGAAAGAGGAAGCTCACCACCAATGGGAGTTTATGTTTCTAATTCCACGGATGCTGGAATACCTCCTTCAATTCAACAGTACTCTCAAGAGTTCTTACGGGAAATACAAGAAGAGAAATGGACCAAGGAGAAGGGTAATTCCCCTCCTATTCGTGAGATTGATGATCTTCATGATCAATTTCCCCAAGACATTCCATCTATTTACGGAGATGAAGTAGAACAACAAGAAGATGAAAGATTAGATTTTGAATCTAATACCTTAGAAGAACTGTTTCAGTTTCCAGGCCCATGGGAATCTGAATCTCTTCAGATCAGAGCTCCCACAATACTGGTCAGACATGAAGACTCAGTGATCCCAAGGAACACTGATGTCATGAAGAACACTAAGGTTCAATGTCATCTCACTGTAGAAGAGCTGCTCAAAGCAAAACCTGAGCTATGGAACCATGTGAAGGATCAGGTTCCAGAACTTGAGCCCAATATGCCAAAAGCAGGCTCTAAACAAAAAGTTCCAGAGATACCTCTAGACAAAATAGGGGACATGTGTGAGGGTGAAGAAGGTAATACTTATCTTCAAATCACCTACCAAGGTTACACAACCAAAGCAATCATAGATTCAGGTGCTGGTGTTGCTATTGCAACCACCTCCTTGTGGAAGCAATGGGGCAAACCCACATTAAGACCAACTAGAATGAAGCTTCAAATGGCCGACGGTCATTTTGAAAGACCTCTAGGATTGCTCGAAGGGATAACTCTAGCCACTTGTGGTGTAGAGTTTGAGCACACATTTGCTATATGTGACTTTGAGAAAAATAATGTCTATGAGATGATCCTAGGAAGACCCTTCCTACGACAATTGCAAATAGTACAGGATTGGGGAACCAACTCCTTGTACTTACAACACTTAGGGGTCACCACCAAGGTCAACTTGAAGGATTACTCCTTCAGAGATGTACCACCCCTATAGTGGAATTCTATCCACAAAGCGAAAGAAGATTCCATCTCTATGCATTCTGAAAGTTCACCTGATCCATCATGGTTGCATGAAGATACTCATTTGTGGATGTGCAAGGTCGCAGAGGAAGAGGAAAAACATTTAAAGGCAAGAGAAGAAGGAACTTTGCCAAGAGATAGACCAGTGAGAGACCTAGCCTACACACCGATGATCTTTCCAGATGAGGAATTTGAGCCTCATGGCTGGCCAGAAATCTTAGCCACCATGGACATTGCTGTCAATGAAGAACAATGGACACCTCATTGTGATGAGGAGGGTTATGATATTTGAGTGTTCATGTGTCAACCCTTGCTAGAAGACTATGACCCTAGTGATGTCATAGAAGAAGAAGAGAATGACGATGATTTGGAGTCTATTGTGATGGATAGTTGCTTTAACTCAGAGCAGCACTATCTAGAAGATATAGGAGTGTTCATCCAGAAAGAAGAAGAACCTCTCACAAGTATTAAAACGGTAAATTCAAAGGATGGAAGTGAGAGCAGTCAAAAGAAAAAGAAAAGAAAAACAGTGAAATAAGAAGAGGAGGAATCATTGTTTGAAGTACTAGAAAACTTCAAGAAATATGAAGTTGACGACCACGAAATTTTGGTACGAATGCCTAAGAGAGAGGCATCATAGGAGAATCATATGATAATAAAGAAAAGACCAAGAAGATTGTAGTGACCATTGAAGAGAACGAAGAGAGATGCACATATATAGGAGATGACCTAAGTGCAAGAGAAGAAATGGAGCTTGTAGCTCTATTAAGGGAATATAGGCATGTGTTTGCGTGGCACTATAAAGACTTGAAAGGGGTAGATCCAAGAATTTTCTCTCATACTATCCCCATGACTGCTGATGCCAAGCCCACCAAACAGAAGCCCTACACATATAATGACACTTATGCAGCTAAGATAAAAGAAGAAATTGATAGGCTGATTGAAGCTGGATTTATCTATGAGATTGAGCATACTGAATGGGTGTCCCCCATTGTAGTGGTGCCCAAGAAGAATGGGAAGTTGCGAGTGTGTATTAACCTTAAAAAAGTTAATGCCGCTACGATTAGAGATAGTTATCCACTTCCAATCACGGAACACCTATTGGAGCGTGTTGTAGGCAAGGAAGTTTATAGCTTCCTTGATGGATTTTCTGGTTACAATCAAGTAGCCATTGCCCCAGAAGATCAACACAAAACAACTTTTGCCACAGAGTGGGGAATCTTTGCATTTCGTGTGATGCCATTTTGGCTCACCAATGCACCTGCAACATTCCAAAGGCTCATGTGTCATGTCTTCAAAGAGTTCTTGCGGAAGAGCTTAGAAGTGTATGTGGATGATTTATGTGCTCATTCCCAAGAAAGAAGATTTCACATCCCTGAGCTCAGAAAAATCTTCAACAACTGTAGAGAATATCGAGTGTGTCTGAACCCAGAAAAGTGTGTGTTCATGGTGCGTCAAGGTAAAATCTTAGGTCACATTGTTTCTAAGAATGGAATCTCAACAGATGAAGATAAGGTACGAGCCATAGCGGAGCTGCCAAGGCCAATGAATGTTAAGGAGGTACAAGCCTTTATGGGCCATTGTGGATATTACCGTAGGTGTATCCACATGTACACGATCATAGCTAGACCCCTTTATGCCTTGTTGTCTAATTTTGAGTGGAATGACGAATGCGAGAATTCTTTCAATGAACTGAAGAAACGTTTGTGCACAACACCAATGTTGACCACTCCTGATTGGAATAAACCATTCCATGTCCATGTGGATGCATCCAATCATGCCATAGGATGTGTGCTAGCACAACCCACAGGTGAAGGAAATTTAGATTTGCCCATAGCATATGCTAGTAGACAACTAAACCCAGCTGAAAGAAATTATACCACAACCGAGAGAGGAGGCTTAGGCATGGTATATGCTGTCAAGAAGTTTAGGCACTATTTATTGGCCAATAAATTCAATTTTTTCACTGATCATCAAGCTTTGTTATATTTGGTCAATAAACCTTGGAATACTGGACGCTTAGTAAGATGGTTCCTCTTACTAATGGAATATGACTTTGAAGTTGTTGTCAGGAAAGGTAGAACCCACCTTCGGGAAGATCACCTTTCTCGCATTACTTCAGGAGAGTCACCGCAAGGAGTGTCTGATGACCTACTTGATGCTTATCTGTTCAATTTGGAAGTTGTTCCCAAATGGGCAAATAAGTTGGTACCAGTCCTCACCTTCGGACCCGCAAATAAGAATGTGAAAACCTCACAAGAAGAAATTGTAAAATCACAAAAATATCACATATTGGCAGGAAGCATGTACAAACAAGATACGGAGGGTGTACTCGCTTGTTGTGTCGAGGATGATGAACATACTAGCTGGTTGCAACAAGCCCATGAAGGATTTCTAGGAAATCACTATTCTAAACAACGAACATTGCAGAATCTAAAATGTTTAGGAGTGTATTGGCCTAGCATGGACAAAGAAATTCATGAGTGGATTAAGAATTGTCCTATGTGCCAGGAAAAACCCCCAGTGGAGCATGCAACCCTTTATCAAGTGTCATTAATTCCAGATTGGAGTACTCCATTGGTAGAGTTTATGAGGTCGGGAATATTACCCAAAGAGGCTAGCCTAGCAAGAAGACGAAGCATGGAGCAAGAGGCTCAAGGCTATGCCTTAGTAGGAGACAACCTATACCGAAGAGGCAAAGATGGTTACTTAAGACTGTGCATTCATGAATCAGACTATTTAAAGGTCTTAGACACTGCACATAGTGGTGTTGCAGGTGGACATTTTGGTCTTGACCGAGTGATCAAGACCATTCTATTCTCAGGACTTTGGTGGCCCACTCTCCATATGGATGCACATACCTATGTGAAGAAATGTGACACATGCCAACATGCACAATATCCAGTTAGAAAAGATGAGATGCCTTTGAGGCCAATGATGGGGGGGCGTGCATTTTTGAAGTGGGGCATAGACTTCATAGGTCCTATTAACCCCCCAGCTAGAAACTCCCATGCAGAGTATATTATTGTAGCCACATATTACCTTACCAAGTGGGTAGAAGTGAAAGCCACAACAAAGAATGATGCTCAGACAACGGCTAAGTTCTTATTTGAGAATGTGTTCACGAGATATGGATTACCGATAGAGTTAGTAAGTGATAGAGGTACACACTTCTTGAATGAAGTCATTGAAAATATTCTCCAAGAATTCTTGGTGATACATAAGAATTCCGCCCCTTATCACCCACAAGCTAACGGACAAGCCGAGAGCACCAATAAGATCCTCTGTAACGTATTGACAAAACTGGTAAATAATAAACGCTTTGATTGGGACAAACAACTCCATCATGCTGTTTGGGCTTATCGAGTTGCCTACAAAACGGTACTCAACGCCACCCCATTTTAGATGGTCTTCGGACAGAATGTTGTGCTACCATTAGATTTCTTAATCCCCGCTTTAAAAGTAGCACAAGAGTATGAGTGGAATGGACATGAATTGTCCTCTAGGATCTTTGATCTAGAACGCTTAGGTGAGACAAGGCTACGCGCGGCAGCAGTATCTATGCTGCAAAGAAAAGGCAAAAAGCATACTATGATGCACACATCAAGGATAAGGGACTGAAAGAGGGAGATCTAGTGTTGGTTTACACACTAAAGCAACATGCTCGTAAGTTGGAAAAAAGAGGATACAGACCCATGATCATTAATAGAATTTCCACTAGTGGTGTAGTTCAGTTGGCCACTCTAGAAGGAGATATCTTTCCAAACTATATTAGTGGATGTAGAGTCAAGTTATACCAAGAACCTCTTACAGAGGATATGCTTACGAGACTCAACACGGCTAAGAAGCGAAAAGACGAGGAGTTAAGGGTTAGAGAAGAAGCACAGGCAGAGGCCAAAGAGCGTATTAGGAGAAATAAGTTAAGGCGACTAGGCCTAGATGCCAACTCAAAAGCCCCAAAATATCACATGGATATGTGCCAAAAATCGGGCATAACTACTTCTCCAGTCATTGACCGACGTCCCTTTGTGACCATAGAGATAGGACAAGGAAAGGGTGCAAGGACTATGAAAGCATTGATTGACTCAAGTGCAGCAAGTAGTGCAGTTAGACTATCCTACTGCCAAAACTTGCAGTTGAACATCAATCCCATAGAAGCTTATCTCATAGGATTGGGAGGTGTGGAAACCCCTTGTTTGGGCGAGGTGGAACTTCCCATCTACCTTCAAGATGTTCCAATGAAAGTCAAAGTGCTAGTATGTCAAGATGAGAACCTTACAGAACCACTTGTCTTAGGACAAGATTGGATTTATGACAATGCAGTCAACTTGAACCTAAGAAGTCAACTTCTTCAAGTTTGGGTCCAAGGACAATGCTTTACATTAGAACTAGAAAATAACATGCTCACAAATCCAGATGTCACATCTTGTAGTTCTCCTAGGACTAATCTTAGCAAAAGAGATGTTGTATGCGTCAAAAGCTCTATGTTGCAGGAGAACTCAAGCATGGAAGAACAGGCTCAAAGACAAGCGGACTCCTCCTCTGGTGCAAGGACTAATGCCGCCACTACAACTCAACCAACAAGGCAAGCACAACGGAACAGGACAACTGCTATATCAAATAGACAATGGGATTTCCAAAGTAAAGTAGTGCCGAGCATGAAGCAGATCTGGGTACGCAAAGGAGAGCAACCACCAGCCTTGCCCCCACAAATCCCATCCAGGCAAGCCAACCAGGCTAGAAGACGAAGGAAGAAGCTTGGACAAGCTCAACCACAAGGTATTCGACAAGTTTGGGTGCCTAAGAAATTAGCTGCAGCTCAATAAGGGCGATGAGAGATGTGGGTACCTAAGAAGCTCTTACATCCACAACAACCTATGTTCTCCCGCATGCGAAAGGTCTCAACAAAGAAGCCACAAAGAGAAAAGGGTAAGAACCGCATACAGAGATTGAAAGAAGATCAAATCACCTCTTCAACCATAGTAGGAAGACGTGTAAAAAGGGTATGGGTTTGGAAGCCAAAAGTACAAGTAGCCTCCACCGAACCAACACACCAATCACACTGGATACCACAATTCAGAAAGCACCCAAAGAGGAAGATGCTTGAAGTGATCTCTACAGTGCCAAATGCTGTTCTAAAATGGACTCCAATAAGGAGGATTACATCAGTTCTAGACTCAATGGATACCTCCACCAAGGTCGGCATCAACCTCCGCAAATAACATCGAAAGCCTCGACGAGCGACAACCATGTGCTCCTTGCACAACCTTGTCTTTTGCACCATTCAGGTCATGCATTTCCAAAGTATGCATTAATATAGGGCCACATTACATGGCCGTGCATAGACACAATTGAGAGTCCCATGCATAAGAGCACATTGACATATGTCAACTATTTTTTTTGATACTAATATCTGTCTTCTTGTTTGGTGACATTGTTCCAAAAAAGAAAAAAAAAAGAGGGAGAGGTAGCACTTGTTCCCAGGTTTGTCTCATGAACCATGAATGAGTCATGCTTAGTTGAAGGTGGAACCATTGATTACTAGGCATTTATCAGTTTTTGATACAAGTGTGTCTCGGCTAGCAGATGATATAATTGCTGCCTTATCTGATAGATGTCGAGAACTTGGCATGAACATGGCATCCACAACTATGGTTTCCTCTTACCATGGTAGGAGTGAAGAACTGGAAGGTCGGCAACTTGAGTGATGCTTAACTACTGCATGTACGAGAGCATCCAGGGAGATATCTGCAAGGGGTAGTTCTGGTACCCTGCAAATCTTTGTATGCATACTGGATGAGAAGACTCGGATCAACCACTCAAGGGATCTCATCAGTGGACCATCAACACGGACATTCATCAACAATGTTCCATCCCCAAGGCTGAGTGTACAACATGAAGAGATGAACATCGATCGACCTTCTTCATGGTACGTATCTTTACTTTGGAAACATCATAACCATGATAGCTTAGAAAACCTCTTCGTCGGCATACCCTTGAGCACTTTGCTCAAGACCCCCAATTTTTGCACCATACTTCTTCCGATGCATTTTCCAAGTAAGCATGCATAGGGCTACATTACAAGGCCGTGCACAAGGCACATATTTTACTCAACCCATGCACGAACACACTTACCCATCATTCATTATGGTTTACGGGTATGGGGCATGAGCTACATAGGAACATCAACTTTGGAAGATCTAGAGGACATCAACGGAGACTCACAACGACACAGTCATGCTAGAATCCAACGAAGAAGTACATACCAAGGCACTACAACTTGCAAAGGCTCGCGATGATAGATCAAGAACCGAACAACCAACCCTGCCACATTTGGAAGCCAGATGACTTTCGTTCATACAGAAGGGACACTCCCTCTCAAAGCACTACTTGGAACAACCACTACAACAAGGGTTTGTCAGGGATGACAGACTCGAGAGGGGGGGGGTGTTGAAGCTGAAAGTCAACAACAAAGCACATGAGCACATCAAAGAGGTGGACACACAAGAAGAAGGAGCAAGTAGGGAGCTCCAAGAAGTGTATGTCAAATTTTTAGAAGAAATCCCTATAAAAATAGTGATTCTCATCACTAAAAACCATTGTAAATACCATTTTCTATTTTTATAACTCCATTTTGTTCAAGCCAAGGAGTCCTTGAGCTTGAGGAGTATTAGAAGTATCATCCTACCAACTTTCATAATTTTTAGACTTCATTTGAGCCTCAAACAAGCCCTGGAACCTAATTTTTAACTAGGCCGGACACTAGGTCTGGACAGGGCCAAAACTAGTCAAAAAACTATAAAAAGAGCTAGAGAGCTCATTTTTGAGGTTGGCTTGTGAGAGAATAGAGCTTTTGTAAGAGAAATCATTTGCAATTGAAGCTTTCCATTGTTCCTCTCTTTGGTCTTACCTTGTGCGTGTGTGTGTGTATGTGTGTGCATGTTTGTGTTCTTTCACTCACGCACTTGTGCCTTCACTTGCTCGTGGTCTTCATACCGGTCCTCACGTCTCCGTGGATTGACAAGTAAAGGAGGTGGTGCTTACGCTTGAGCTACACCTTCTTTCTTTGGCACTAGCTCCCATGTGTGATTATCTTTGAGAGCTTTGATCTCCTCTTTCATAGCTTGCTTCCATTCCTTTTGTGTGCAAGCTTCTTCATATGTCTCAGGCTCTTTGTCTTTGATAACCTGCATCATGTATGCAAAATGTGTCGCCATAAAACTATCATAACTCAACCTTTGAGTTGGATACCTTGTCCTTGAAGACCTTCTTTCATTGCCTTTAGAAAGTTGCTTCTTTAACCTATTTAGCTTTACCATAGGAGTGATTACCTCTTCATATTCTTCTTCACTTGCATCTATCTCACTATTTGGAGTAGCGCTTGCTTTTTTGATTCTACTATGAGCTGAATTTGGAGACACAGAATGACTCCCCCTCCATGTTGAACATTCTTCATTTGATGTAGATGCCTCTGGACCTGAAAGCTTTGTGCTTGATTAGTGAACTTCTCTTTGATTTGTTCCTGCATAATCATCACAATCTTCTTCATACCATGGTCTTAGTTCATCAAAGACCACATCTCGCGAGACTCTTAATTCCTTTGTTCTAGGGTTGTAACACTTGTATCCTTTTTGCTCCGTTGAGTAGCCGATGAAGATGCATTTTTTTGACCTTGGTTCCATCTTTGTTCTAACTTCTTGTGGAATGTGAACAAAACAAACACATCCAAACACCTTGAGGTGTGTAAGATCATGTTTCTTACTAGAATATACCTCCTCTCGAGTCAAGTGATGTATTCCCGATGTTGTGCACCTATTCATCAAGTAAATGGCGGTTGTGGTAGCTTCAGCCCCAATAGTACAATGGTACCTTCATCTCGTTGAGCATGCATCTTG
The DNA here is from genome assembly GCA_020310875.1 of Ceratopteris richardii. Lineage (NCBI taxonomy): Eukaryota > Viridiplantae > Streptophyta > Polypodiopsida > Polypodiales > Pteridaceae > Ceratopteris > Ceratopteris richardii. The sequence continues at coordinate 74,031,507 of CM035423.1, read as the reverse complement.
CAACTTCAGCAATTTGCCTATTTTTCCTCTCAGCTACTCCATTTTGTTGTGGTGTATACCTACAAGTGAACTGCCTGTTGATCCCATTCTCTTGTAGAAAATTTGAAAATTCTTTGGAGAAGTATTCTCCTCCACCATCGGACCTTAAGGTTTTGATAGAACTTCCTATTTCTTTTTCAACTTCAACTTTGAATCTTTTGAATATAGAAAACACCTCTGATTTTTGCTTCATACAAAACAACCATACCTTTATTGAGTGATCATCAATGAAGTTGACAAAAAATCTATTACTAGCCATTGATGCCTCTTGGGTTGGTCTCCATACATCCGTGTGTATCAAGCCCAAGACATTTGGGGCCACATAATTGCTCCTCTTGAATGGTTGCCTCGTTTGCTTTCCCAGTTGACAAGCTTCACATAACTCATGTAGTCCAATGCTATTAAATTTTGGAAGACCTCTTACCACTTCATGTTTGATCATGTCCTTCAGCTTTAGAATGTTGATGTGTCCTATCCTTTTGTGCCATAAGTCCAGCTCTGAAATCTTCTTGTTCCCCCATTGAATGTACATGACCTTTCCATGTGGATGTTGGACATCCAAAGTGAACATCCTTCCTTCTCTTCTACCTCGAGCAATGACCTTGAAGCCTTCCTTTGGATTCTTTATGAAGCACCCATTCTCATTGAATATGACATGATAACCCTTCTCTACCATTTGTCCTACTGAAATCAAGTTCTTTGAAATTGTAGGAACATGAAGAACATTAGATAGTACCTTTGCTCTACTTATATCTCCAAGCCTTATATCTCCAATATGTTCAATCATGTGTTGAGTATCATCACCTATTTCAACACATCCTTTTCCACTTGGTACCTGTAGATTAGTGAACAAACTTCCTTGGCATGACATATGGTTACTACAACCTAAATCAATGTACCATTTTTTGTCATCTTCACAAGAGCTTATATACTCATGTCTCATTGCAAGTAGTGTGTCCTTGCTTCCTTCACTTGAGGTGCTTGCATAGTTGCTTTGGTTCCTTTGATTGCCTCCATTTGGTCTTCCATTCTTCAGCCAACAATTACTAGCATAGTGTCCTACTTTACCACAATGATAGCATGTTATACCTTTATGAGAATTGTAGGAGCCTCGGCCTCTTCCTCTACTTCTACCTCGACCTCTTCCTTGTGTGTTGGCATTTGATGCATCCTTGTTGTCTTCCGAATTGTTTTGATTGTAGTTGGAGTTGCTGGCCGTCTTCCTTTTCCTCTTGAACCTCCTCTTGAGTTCCTTCCTTTACCTCGACCTGCATATAACATTTGGTTGTGGCTGTCCTTTGCTTTGGGACCACCAAAGCTAAGCTCTTCTGTGACAAGATGAGGGATTAGTTATTCAAAACCTGGATATGCATCTTTCAAGTTAATGGAAGTTATTAAAGGCTTCCATCTTTCATCTTCTCTCAATCCATTGAGAGTATAACACACAAGATCTTTGTCTTCAACCGTTGTGCCAATAGAAGCTAAAGCATCGCTTAGCTCGTTAATCTTCAAAGTATATTCAGCTATGGATTGACTCGAACTTTTCTTGATTGTGTTCAACTCATTCTTGAGTTGAAGTTTCCTAGCTTTGGTATTTGTTGAATACATCCTTTCAGGAGCTTCCCAAGCATCCCTACCTTTCTCTAGATGTTGAATATGCCCTACCATGGCATTAGTAATGACTTGCGAAATGAGGAACATGACTCTCCTATTCCTCTCTTCCCATTCTTTTGCTTGCCTCCTTTGGACTTCGATGGCCATAACTTGATTGATTTGAGGTTGAGCATCATCGCCGCTCACAATACCCCATAAGCCTTTGCCCATTAGGTAGTTGGTCATTCTAAACTTCCACAGGGGATAGTTATCCTTATCCAACTTCTCTACTTGTTGACCCAAGTCAGCCATTGAAGAGTATCAAAGACTTTGAGAGTTACCTCGAATAGTTATATTGTCCTTTGCTCTTGCGTTTGTGAAGCTCCTCCTTGTTTTATAGCTCCTCTTTTGCTTTGCTTTATCTCCAGCTCTGTTGATGAAGCTTCAGCACCAAGTTTGCTCTAATACCAATTGTGGAGAATGAGTTCTCCTATGCGCAATGGAAATGTGTAGTGAACCCTTGTATGTCCAGCACTTGGACATATAGCTGCACCTTAGATAGCTTGTTGCTCTCAATAAGAAACTCAAATGCACTTGTGCCTTTAGTCAATCAAAGTAGACAAAGAGAGCTTTCTAACAAGCTATAAATAACTTAATTTGGACAAGTTTTGATTAGGAAACACAACTAACAAAGATGAACTACCTGTCCACACAAGTATGCTAAAGAACTAAACTTCATTCTCAGACTGATAAATCTCTGAATATATATCCTTTGAGAAAGATATTTGGTAGAGAGAAATTAGGCACAAATAGATTTCCAACAAGCTAGAAAACAAGTAATTTTGATGAGTTTTGGTCAGGAAACTCAACGAACCAAAATAGACCACCTGCACACATAAGTACACTATAAAATTAGTCTTCACTCTCTGACATATATCTCATAGAATATAAATCTTCTGAATGATATATTTGGGACACTAGATGTGCATGCCAACAAATTTCTAACAAGAAAAGAATCAAACAGTTTGGATATGTTTTGGTCAGGAAACATAAACGACAAAATAGACTACCTGTCTATAAAAGTATACTGAAAAAATAGACTCCACTCTTTCACTGATATCTCACAGAATATATAATCTTTGAAGAAGATATTTTATATGCAAAAAGTAAATAAAATAATCTTTCTAATGAGTGTTTAAACACAAGAAATGGTTACATATACACTGAGATATGAGCTCCACAATAGAGCTATGTACAAATTGACATGCAGCTGGAAGGAGTCTAAGGGAAGACAAAATGACAAAATGGCCAGATCCGACTATTGGGAGCTCTTGCCTCTTTCTCTCATTATTTTGAATGTGCTCCCTCTTCACTTCTATAACCAATGAGCATGTGACGAAGTTTGTGCCTCCTTCTTAACTCACCCCTTTCCCACTACATGCCACTAACTACAAGGCAAGATATTGTATCTCTTATCATGAATTTTGACTAGACTTTTTTTTTTAAAATTTTTTTCTTTTTCTCTTGTTTTCCTTTATCTTTATATTTGGTAATTTTATCCAAGCATAGGTCATATGGAAATGAGCTTGTACATTTATCTTCAACATTAGGCTCGTCTTCAAGAAGGGCCAACAACTGCAAACCTAGACAAGAGTTACCCTAGAGAAAATTTAGAGATTGAACGGACAAAAATGTGCATGAAAATGGTAGAATTACCTCCGTCTATGCTTGAGACCAGTCAAATGTTCAATCAGACAAACTCTTTCAAACTAGATTTGCATTTCCAGGGCTTACTAGAAAGATTAGAGCAGTTGGTAAACAAGCTGCAGGTTTCTTTACCTCCATAGGCTGAACTAGTTGTTGAAAGAGAAAGATCACCACCGACAAGAGTTTATGTTCTTGATTCCATGGATGGGGAAACACCTCTTTCAATTCAATAGTACTCTCAAGAGTTCTTGTGGGAAATACAAGAGGAGAAATGGGCCAAGGAGAAGGGTAATCCCCCTCCTATTCATGAGATTGATGACCTTCATGATCAGTTTCCCCAAGACATTCCATCTATTTATGGAGATTAAGCAGAGCAACAAGAAGACAGAAGATTCGATTTTGAATGTAATACTTTAGAAGAACTGCCACAATTCATAGGCCCATGGGAATCCGAATTTCTTCAAATCAAAGCTCCCACAATATTGGTAAGACATGAAGACTCAATGTTCCCAAGGAACATTGATGTCGTGAAGAACATTAAGGTTCAGTGTCATTTGACCATAGAAGAGCTGCTCAAAGTAAAACTTGAGCTATGCAATCATGTGAAGGATCAGGTTCTAGAACTTGATTCCAATATGCCAAAAGTAGGCTCTAAGCAAAAAATGCTAGAGATACCTCTCGATAAAATAGGGGACATGAGCAAAGGTGAAGAAGGTAATACTTATCTTCCAATCATCTACCAAGGTTACACAACCAAAGCAATCATAGATTCAAGTGCAAGTGCTACAATTGCAACCACCTCCATGTGGAAGCAATGGGGCAAACCCACATTAAGACCAACAAGAATGAAGCTTCAAATGGCCAATGGCCATGTTGAAAGACCTCTAGGATTACTAGAAGGGATCACTCTAACCACTTGTGGTGTAGAGTTTGAACACACCTTGGTTATATGTGACTTTGGTAAAAATAATGTCTATGAGATGATCCTAGGTAGACCCTTCCTTCGACAACTACAAATAGTGTAGGATTGGGGAACCAACTCCTTGTACTCCACCCCTACAGTGGAACCCTATCCACAAGGCACCAGCCGATTCAATCTCTGTGCATTCTGAAAGTTCTTCTGATCCATCCTAGATGCATGAAGATACTCACTTGTTAATGTGTAAGGTTGCAGAGGAAGAGGAGAAATGCTTAAAAGCAAGAGAAGAAGGAACTTCTCAAGGAAAGAGATCAGTTAAAGACCCACCCTACACATCGATGATCTTTCTAGATGAGGAATTTGAGCCTCATGGTTGGGTAGAAATCTTAGTCACCATGGACATTGTTGTCAATGAAAAATAGTGGGCACCTCATTGTGATGAAGAAGGTTATGCTATTTCTGTGTTCATGTGTTAGCCCTTGCTTCAAGAATGTGATCCTAGTGATGTCATAGAAGTAGAGGAGAATGAAGATGATCTAAAGTCCATTGTGATGGATAGTTGCTTTAACTCGAAAAAGAATTATTTAGAAGATGTTGGAGTGTTTAACGAGAAAGAAGAAGAACCTATCATAAGCATTAAAACGATAAATTCAGAGGATGGAAGTGAGGGTAGTCAAAAGAAAAAGAAAAGAAAAGCAGTGAAACAAGAAGAGGAGGAGTCATTGTTCGAAGTACCAAAAAACTTCAAGAAATATGAAGTTGAAGACCAAAAAATTTTGGTACGAGTGCCTAAGAGAGAGGCCACCAGAGGAGACTCATATGATAATAAAGGAAAAACCAAAAAAATTGTTGTAACCATTGAGGAGAACGAAGAGAGATGTACATACATAGGAGATGACCTAAGTGGAGAAGAAGAAATGGAGCTTGTAGCTCTATTAAGGGAATATAGGGATGTGTTTGCATGGAACTATAGAGATTTGAAGGGAGTAGATCCGAAAATTTGCTCTCATACTATCCCCATGACTGCTGATGCTAAACCCACCAAACAGAAGCCCTACACATATAATGAAAATTATGCAGCTAAGATAAAAGAAGAAATCGACAGGCTGATTGAAGCTAGATTTATTTATGAGATTGAGCATACTGAATGGGTGTCCCCCATTGTAGTGGTGCCCAAGAAGAATGGAAAGTTGCGAGTGTGTATTAACCTTAAAAAAGTTAATGCCGCTACGATTAGAGATAGTTATCCGCTTCCGATCACTGAACATTTATTGGAACATGTTGCAGGCAAGGAAGTGTATAGCTTTCTTGATGGATTTTCAAGTTACAATCAAGTAGCCATTGCCCCAGAAGATCCACACAAGATGATGTTTGCCACAGAATGGGGAATCTTTGCATTTCATGTGATGCCATTTGGGCTCACAAATGCACCTACAACAGTCCAAAGGCTCATGTGTCATGTCTTCAAAGAGTTCTTACGAAAGAGCTTAGAAGTATATGTGGATAATTTATGTGCTCATTCCCAAGAAAGAATATACCACATCCTTGAGCTCAGATATATCTTCAACAAGTGTAGAGGATATCGAGTGTGTCTGAACCCAGAAAAGTGTGTGTTCATGGTACGTCAAGGTAAAATCTTAGGTCATATTGTTTCGAAGAACGAAATATCAACAGATGAGGACAAAGTAAGAGCCATAGCAGAGCTATCGAGACCAAGGAATGTTAAGGAGCTACAAGCCTTTATGGGCCACTCTGGATATTACCATAGGTTTATTCACATGTATGCAATCATAGATAAGCCTCTTTATGCCTTGCTGACACATTTTGAGTGGAATGATGAATGCGAAAATTCCTTCCATGAACTGAAGAGACGTTTGTGCACAACACCAATACTGACCACTTCTGATTGGAATAAGACATTCCATGTCCACATGGATGCATCCAATCATGAGTAGTAGGATGTGCGCTGGCACAACCCACAGGTGAAGGAAATTTAGATTTGCCCATAGCATATGCTAGCAGATAGCTCAATGCAGCGAAACGAAACTACACAACGACTGAAAGAGAAGGCTTAGGCATGGTATATGCTGTGAAGAAGTTTAGACACTATCTAATGGCCAATAAATTCAAGTTTTTCACCAATCCTCAAGCCTTATTATATTTGGTCAATAAACCTTGTGTTGCAGAGGAAAGAAGCACAAAAGAGGAGCCCCAAAATTTTCAAATTAATGGCATAAAATTTCTCCTTAAAAATTCTAGGAAATTCCCTCAAAACTATGTAAATGCACTAGAGGAGTCCTCTAGATGCATAAGCCTCAAACCCTTGTAACATGATTCTTGTAAAATAGTAGGACATTAGAGGTTAGTCGATAAAGTTTCGGTCTCTTGTGTGAAAGGACTATTTTTAGGGCACATGTATATAAGTCACTTTGTGACTCTTTGTAAAGACTTTTTGCCATTCTGAAGAAGGAGAGCTGAAATTCGAATTTGCTTCTTCGCTGCTGATTTCCATCTTTTCTATGATCTTTTATGTGTGTATAATGCTTGAAATGTGTGTGTAGGACTGTTGTCTATCCCATTCCATCACTTTTGAACTACTGTATTATGTGTGTGTGTGAACCATTACAAGTTGTGGAGCAAGTGTAGGTGTTTCCCGCCATTCACTTCTTTGGCCATAACTTGAAGAGCGGGAGTGAATGAGTAACAGATGTGTCTCATCGAGAGCTGCGAAATGAACCCACTATTGGCCATATGTGGAGTTCGGAGCTAGGAGAAACATTCGAATTTGTGCTTACTGCTGTAAGTGGTATCGTGACAGGTATTTCCATAGATTTAGTGAGTTGAAGAGGTAGTTTAGACTTTTCACATGCATTGTAGCTTAGCCACTTCACTTTCCATCATGTGTGCACATGTCCTCATACACTTGGTTCATGTGGTTCTTCGGATTGAGAATTAAACATGTATGGATCCACCACTATACACACTTGTGGGGTGATTGAGATTTAGTCTCTTTGACACAAGTCCCTAAGACTTCACGACTTAGGTACACATGTTTTTGGCACCGTTGCCAGGGAACAAACTTAACCAAGGTGCCTTCGTGATGGTTATAGCTCTAGAGTGAAGGAATCGTACTTGTAGAGGTGAATTTGTTTAGTGGTAAGTAGTCAGGCACTTTAGCACTTGTAACTTCACATCCTTGAGGTGTGTGTAATGAGTTTTTATGTTTAGGGTTAGGAGTGAGGAAGAGAGGGAAGAAATTGGGTTAGGTTAGAGAGAGGATTGGAGTAGGAGGAAGTTGGAAACATCAAGAAAAATACCAAAAAAATTACCAAAATTAGTGTAGAGTAGGTCTCAGGCATCACAAAACTATAAAAACCGAAAAAATTAGTTCATTTGACACTAGTGCAGGAATTGGTATCGTGTGGAGACAGCGATCGGTATCGCCTGAGTGGTATCGCACCCTACAAGCTAAAAAGCAACTTTGAGAGCTCAAAACTTAGGCAAGGCACCCTTGAAGGTAAGCGACAACAAGCTTTCAATATGAAAACTACTTCAAAAATACATTCACACGTGATTAGAGATGTTTTTGGTATTGTGGGGTAGAACAGAGACTTTTTGAAGAGTCTTTGAGTAAGATAGAGGGTCAAGAGTGAGGAGGGTCAGAACGAAACATACTTGTACAAAAAAATTTTGAGTTTAGGGTGATTCTGGCTGAAGTATTGTGGTTGGTTGAGTTTTGGTATCACGATACCAAAATTCCCTAGTATCACGATACTCGCCTGGTATCGTATCGCTGCATACCACTTGAAGTATCGCGATACCATTTTGGTATCATATCGTCAAGTTGGTATCGCGATAGCGATCAGTCGGTGGTATCGTATTGCGGTCCACTTGGTATCGTATCGTCCCAATCATGGTATCATATCGTCGTCCGAGTGGTATCGTATCACACGTACTGTTGGTATCGTATCGCCAACTTGGTATCATATCATTCAAAAAGTGTTATCGTATCACCAGACCACTTTGGTATCGTATCGTTCGATATTTTAGTATTTTATCGTGAGGGGTTTGGTATTGTATTGTCACTTGCATGAGTATCGTATCGCAAAAAAATTGGTATCGTATCATCCGACCCATCTCGTATCGTATCGTGAGAGTTTCAGTATCGTATCGTGCAGTGGACAAGTATCATATCGTGCAAAGTTCTGGTATCGTATTGCAAGGAACCTGGTATCATATCATCCATTATTCCAGTATCGTATCATCTACTAATATAGTATCGTATCGTTACATGCAAAGGTATCGTATTGTGCTATAGTCGATATCGTATTGTATTAATTCGTGGTATCATATCGCCTGAAATTTTTGGTATCGTATCGTGCTAAAACCAATATCATATCGTCTGAGTGTATCGCCCAGAGTGGTATCGTCCAAAACCTATCATGTCATTTGAGGGCATAATTAGAAGTGATTGAGGAGCCAATTGTGGGGAAGTGGGAAACCAACATAAACCTAGAAAGGTGGATGAACTTGAGATCAGGGCATGTGCTAAGTAGCCGGAGGAGTGTCATTTCATCGGTAGGAAGTGCAACCCAAGCAAGTCATCACTGTATCTATACTGACACCTCTAGTGACTCAGAGGAGGAGATACCTATGGCCTCAGAAGACATGCAAGGTTCAGTCCCTAGGGAGAAGTTCATGTCAACAGTAGCGGGGGAATACCGCACCTCTTTGCAATATGTGTCCACTAATCCCCAAGGGATCCCCATCTACCTGGATGGCTTAAATAGGTCAGTAGCCAGGATGGTGAATTCCACTGAATCAGCAATAGTTCCCAGACCTGCAGCCAAGTATGAAGGAGGTGTGTACATGGACAAATTAGGTCACATCTATGTGGTAACAGAACACCCTGTTGCGAACATTTGTTTTATGTAGGGTACAAGTTTCAAATTTGGTAAATACCTTTGGGAAGTCTTCAAATACTTCAAGAAGGCTCATATTATTCATAAAATGTAGCAAAAATACCACGTGAGTTCTAGAACATGGTGAGTCAAATTAGTGAGTCACAAAGGAGCTTCAGTGGTGTCCTAGTGGAAGGTCGATGTGGCTAGTTCTCAAAGTCCATCAATACTTTGCTTATTTGAGCACTTGAGTCATGTAATACCTCCATCCAAGTGTCTACCACGAATTTAGATGTATTAGGAAGGTTTTAGATTAGTTTCCCATGCTATAAAAAGAGGAGAAAAGTCGTGATCTTGTGGCATGTCCAAGAGAGTCATATGTGTATCTCTACACTGCTGTAGTTTTGTATGCAGAGATTGCAGAGCTTGTATCTCCCTCATTATATATCCAAATTACATGTTTGATAGCTCATTGGAAAGCTCTTACTGTCTACTTTCTTCCTGTAAATTTTCATAATCATTGGATTTGTGATCTGAGAGCAATACTCTCTGCAAGTAGTGTGTGTTCTCTGTTTTTTATCCCTGCTGAAGGTCTCCATTAAACCTCAAACTTGCAGAGGTCATATTTCCTTGTGTATGTATCCAAATCATGTGTTCTTTGGCTTGTTAGAAAGCTCTTTAAGTCTACTTGGATTCTGGAAAGTTGCAAAGTCATTGGAGTTGTGAGTTAAGAGCAGTAGTCTCTGCAAGTGATGTGTGTCCTCAGGTTCATCTCTATTTCAAGGTCTCCATTAAAGCTGCATATTGCAGAGGTCATAGCTCATTGTGTATTTATCCATTTGAGGTGTTCTATATCTTGTTGGAAAGCTCTTAGAGTCTAGTTTATGTGTGTGAAACAGTTTTGGAAAATTCCAAGTGAGTAAAGAGCAATTTGCTCTGCAAGAAAATTGGTCTGTGCATACAAGTTTGTGAAAAAGTCAACTAGGTCCTGTTGGGTTTCACCTACTTCTAGCTGTACTTTGGAGATCAATAAACTCCAACATTGGTATCAGAGCAAGTACTTGGAGGCTTGGAGAAGGTTATCATACCTTGACGAAGAATTTGAAGCTATCAAGGAAGCAGTTCATCATCAACACTACACAAAGGTAGAAGAAGATTGCAAGGAGGCATCTGAAGCAACATCCAAGCAAAGAAAGGTGCACATACCTCATTTACAAGGTAAATATTATATTTCTTCTCATCACACACATTGGAAAGGAGGCTTAAAGGAGGAAGCTTAGCATTTGTATTATGGGAGACCAACATGCACAAATAGAGAAGCTTGATAAGACCAATTATCAAGCATGGAAGTTAAGAATCACAGCATACTTGCAAGGTAGAGGCTTGTATGGTTTGATTGACGGCACAGATATCAAACCCACATTACCAGAGGACCCAAATCAGCAACAATTGAGGGATTTTAGACTTTGGAATGAGAGAGACAAAAGGGTTATATTCATTTTATCACAAAATATTCAAGATTCAATGGTAGGACACATACAAGATCTAGACACAAGTAGAGATGTTTGGCTTGCATTGGAAAGGTTGTATGCTACAGGTACAAGAGCAAGGAAGATTCAACTCAAAAATGAGTTGAATAACATAAAGAAAGATACAAGGACATCGGTCAATGATTACATATTGAAAGTTAAAGAGATTGCAGATCAACTAGGATCAATTCAAGCTCATGTGGAGGACGACGACTTGGTTGCACATACTCTCAACGGACTCAAAGATGATGAGAGATGGAAACCCTTCATTACTTCAGTTTATGTCAGAGGAGAATTACCAGATTTTGATCAACTTATTGCCCTTATGGTCACGGAGGAGATGAATCTAAATGGTTCTACTTCAAATCAAAAAGGATCTCAAGGACAAGCTCTTTATGTAGGATCATCAAGAGGTGGAAACAGAGGTGGAAGAGGTTCAAATAGAGGTCGAGGAAGAAGGAGCGATGATCAAAGGACTTCAAGTGGCTTCTTCAACACAAGAGGAAGAGGAAGATCAAGCGCTAGAGGTACGAGAGGCTACTACAACTACAACCAAAGACAAAGGAGTGAAGATAATAAGAACAATTGCTATATATGTGGAAGGTATGGACACTATGCCAAAGATTGTTATCAAAATGAAAATAATCAAGGTGGTAATCGAAGAGGAGGCTATTCAAGAAGAGGTAAACAACAAGGAAATTATGCAGTTGAAGGTAAAAGTGATGATTATGATTCTCTTCTTATGATGAATGTAGAAACTAAGATGAATTGCAATAGCGATGTATGGTATGTAGATAGTGGTTGTTCTAATCACATGTCTCATGATGCTTCATGGTTTTCTAATATGCATAATCCGTCATGTAAAGGTCATGTTGAAACAGGAGATGATACAACACATAAGATTATGCAGGTTGGAGATGTTGTTATGCAGGATAAGAGCAAGACAAATTGCTTGAAGGATGTACTTTATGTGCCAACGATCACTAAGAATTTGATGTCGGTTGGTCAAATGGTAGAAAAAGGTCTACAAGTGAGATTTAATCATGCAGGTTGCTTCATTGAGGATCCAAAGCAAAGGAGGTTAATTGCTAGAGGTAAAAAACAAGGTAGATTGTTTACATTCAAGGTAAACCCAAATCATACAAACTATTTCTCTTATGGTATGCATCGAATAGCAGAGCTTGATCTATGGCACAAAAGGATTGGACACATGAATGTACACAGGTTAAAGGAGCTATCAAAGAAGAGGATTGTTGAAGGATTACCTGATCTTACTAAGCAACATATGGTGCATCTTTGTGAAGCATGTCAAATGGGTAAGCAGAGTAGACAACCTTTCAAGCATTCAAGCTATGTAAGTGATGGTTTGCTAGATCTCATACACACAGATGTGTGGGGACCTACTAAAGAGGCATCCTTGGTTGGTAATAAGTACTATGTATCATTCATTGACGATCATAGTAGAATGACATTTGTGTATTTTATTAAACATAAGAGTGAGGTCTTTGATTGTTTCAAGAAGTTCAAATCATATGTCGAAAAGCAAACAGGAAGGTATATTAAGAAGCTAAGATCCGATGGAGGAGGAGAGTATTTCTCTCAAGCTTTTACTGATTTTTTGTATGATGAAGGTATCAAAAGAGAAGTTACATGCAGGTATACTCCACAACAAAATGGAGTCGCAGAAAGAAGAAACAGAATCATAGCAGAAGCATCTAGAAGCATGCTTAATGATATGTGTTTGCCTAATTATTTTTGGGCTGAAGCTATTAGCGCAAGTGTTTACATTATGAATAGAGTTCCGACTGCTGGAGTTCATCATTTGACACCATATGAGGTATGGCATGGAAGGAAACCAAGTGTAAGTCATTTGAAAGTATTTGGCTGTGTATGTTATGTACATGTACCTAGTGAGGTGAGATCTAAACTTGATGCGAAATCAGAAAAATGTATATTTATTGGTTATGCAGATACTCAAAGAGGATATAGATGTTATAATCCTCATACCAATAAGGTTGTTGTGTCAAGAGATGTAAACTTTGATGAATCACTTTCATGGTATGCAGATAAGAATTGTTTGCAGGTCATGGATGAAAATGAAGAAGGTGTGGTTGAAGGAGATGAATGCATAGTTCAGCCATCAGGAAGTTTAAATGATGAAAGGAGCGGTTTAGATGAAGAAAGAGGATCACCTTTCAATGGAAGATTAAGGCAAGAGTCACCTCCAAGTGTTAAAAGTAAAGGTAAACTCAAACTTGTTGAAGTTAATGATGAAGGAGAGGAAATTAGTGATGTATGTGAGTATGGAGAATCATCAAAGGTTCCTAATAAGAAAGGAAGAGCATCTACATTGGAGGTAAGAAGAACTTCAAGAGTAAGTAAGCAACCTCAAAGGTATACTTATGAATCTTTCATGAATACTCATTATGCTTTTATGACAAAAGTTGAGCAGGAAAATGAACCCACATGTTATGATGAGGCCAAAGGAGATGAAAAGTGGGAGAAAGCAATGAGAGAAGAAATGGAAGCACTACAGGATAACAAGACTTGGAATTTAGTTCCAAGTACACCAAAGCAAAAGGTAATTGGTTGCAAGTGGGTTTTTAAGATTAAAAGAAATAGTGATGGTAGTGTGTCTAGATATAAGGCTAGACTTGTAGCAAAAGGATATAATCAAACTCAAGGTGTGGACTATGAGGAAACATTTAGTCCAGTAGCAAATATGGCAACGGTGAGAACTTTGTTGGCTTTAGCTGCAAGTAAAAGGTGGAATATATATCAACTCGATATAAAGAATGCCTTTCTTAATGGTGAGTTAAATGAAGAAGTGTATATGTCACAACCAGATGGTTATGTGGATGCAAAATGTCCTAATCATGTATGCATGTTAAAGAAGGCATTGTATGGTCTTAAGCAGGCACCAAGGGCATGGAATGCAAGGTTGGTAAAGTATCTTATGCTGCAAGGATACACAGCGAGTCATGCTGATCCTTCACTTTATGTAAAACATGTAGATGGCATGTGTGTCTATGTATGCATTTATGTGGATGACTTGTTGATTACAGGGAATGATGCAAAAGCAATTGATGAGATAAAAGGTAATTTGGGAAAGGAATTTAAAATTTCAGATCTTGGTTTGCTCAGATACTTTCTTGGGATTGAAATTGTGTATAGCGATGAAGGTATGTGGTTGATACAAAGAAAGTATATATGTGATATGCTGAAAAGGTTTGGTATGCAGGAATGTAAATTTGTTTATACTCCAATGGAATGTAATGTAAAGCTAAGCGCAAAGGAAGGTGATGAGTTGCATGATATGAATGTATATAGATCCATGGTAGGATCTTTGATTTATGCAACAAAAACTAGACCTGATATATGTTATGCAGTGGGAGTATTGTCACAGTTTATGCATGAACCTAGAGTACCTCATATGCATGCAGCGAAAAGAGTGCTTAGATATTTGAAAGGTACCATGAACGAAGGATTATTTTATAGTCATGATGCTGATCTAACTCTTAAAGTCTTTAGTGATGCAGATTGGGCTGGAAGCAAAGATGATAGAAGATCCACAAGTGGATATGTGGTAATAGCAGGAAACAAGACATTAACATGGAGTTCAAAGAAACAACCTACAGTTGCTTTATCTTCTACAGAGGCTGAGTATAGAGGTTTAGCATTGGCTACTACTGAGGTTATGTGGTTTAAAAAGTTGTTTCATGACTTGAATGTGCAGGTTGATGTACCACTGATATATGGGGATAACTTGAGCAGCATTCATATGACCTCAAATCCTATTTTTCATGCTAGAACAAAGCATATAGAGGTTCACTATCATTATGTTCGAGAGAAGGCCATGAACAATGAAGTGCAGGTTTCTTTTGTTGGAACAAAGGATCAAGTTGCAGATATCTTCACCAAATCCTTGGATGGACCAAAGCTTCAAAGATTCAACTATATTCTTGGCATGAAGGAAATACCCTTTGAAACTTGAGGGGGAGAATGTTGCGAACATTTGTTTTATGTAGGGTACAAGTTTCAAATTTGGTAAATACCTTTGGGAAGTCTTCAAATACTTCAAGAAGGCTCATATTATTCATAAAATGTAGCAAAAATACCACGTGAGTTCTAGAACATGGTGAGTCAAATTAGTGAGTCACAAAGGAGCTTCAGTGGTGTCCTAGTGGAAGGTCGATGTGGCTAGTTCTCAAAGTCCATCAATACTTTGCTTATTTGAGCACTTGAGTCATGTAATACCTCCATCCAAGTGTCTACCACGAATTTAGATGTATTAGGAAGGTTTTAGATTAGTTTCCCATGCTATAAAAAGAGGAGAAAAGTCGTGATCTTGTGGCATGTCCAAGAGAGTCATATGTGTATCTCTACACTGCTGTAGTTTTGTATGCAGAGATTGCAGAGCTTGTATCTCCCTCATTATATATCCAAATTACATGTTTGATAGCTCATTGGAAAGCTCTTACTGTCTACTTTCTTCCTGTAAATTTTCATAATCATTGGATTTGTGATCTGAGAGCAATACTCTCTGCAAGTAGTGTGTGTTCTCTGTTTTTTATCCCTGCTGAAGGTCTCCATTAAACCTCAAACTTGCAGAGGTCATATTTCCTTGTGTATGTATCCAAATCATGTGTTCTTTGGCTTGTTAGAAAGCTCTTTAAGTTTACTTGGATTCTGGAAAGTTGCAAAGTCATTGGAGTTGTGAGTTAAGAGCAATAGTCTCTGCAAGTGATGTGTGTCCTCAGGTTCATCTCTGTTTCAAGGTCTCCATTAAAGCTGCATATTGCAGAGGTCATAGCTCATTGTGTATTTATCCATTTGAGGTGTTCTATATCTTGTTGGAAAGCTCTTAGAGTCTAGTTTATGTGTGTGAAACAGTTTTGGAAAATTCCAAGTGAGTAAAGAGCAATTTTCTCTGCAAGAAAATTGGTCTGTGCATACAAGTTTGTGAAAAAGTCAACTAGGTCCTGTTGGGTTTCACCTACTTCTAGCTGTACTTTGGAGATCAATAAACTCCAACACACCCAGATCAGATCAACGAGAGAGGAGGATTGGAAGGACAAGGAAACTCGAGAAGAACGGACCCTAAAGAGTTAATAACTACACCAAGAGGCAAATCAGTGGTGAATCGAGTCTTGAGAGGGGATTTGATACCTCAAGATGATTACCTATTAGAGGTCTACTTGATCCACGGATCAAACTTATTGTTACAAACCGATTCGCCCATGTGCGGACAGGAAGAAAGCCCAATGACTTTCTAAGAGTTAAAAGATCCTGAAGAGGAGTCTAGAGTCACATACCTAGACAAGAACCAAAGAAGGTATTGGCTGGTAAATGCAATGGATAGGGATCAATTGAAGTATATGGGGTTGCCTGTATTCCCTCTGTGAGAGCAGGCAACTACCTCCCATAATCCCTTTGGGATGCATCAAGAGCCAGAGGATACAATGTCGGGACAGACGAGTCAACGGAGTATTCATAACCGAACCCATGTGCAATTCACAATGCCAGGGTTGCAATCACACAATCAAACCCACCCTGGACTAGGCAACCAACATCGACCACCAGTGAGGCCAAGAACACCACTAGGAGTGTAGCCTGGAATGCCTCCAATTAGACCAACAATTCCTGTAATACCTAGACCACTGGAACCCATAAGAAGACTAAGATCAATTCAAGTTGCTAAGTGTATGAGAAATCATTATGACGGAATGGAAGAAACTTACGATCACATAGCTGCATTTAAACAAGTTCTATGGGCAGAGAAAGTGGATGATTTCTTTGTGCAGTATGAGTCCTTCGGACTTACTCTCACACTGACGGCTTTGACTTGGTTCCAACCATTGGATCCCAATCAATTTGGAAATATTGAGCAATTTTTTCAGGAGTTCATTGGAGAATTCACCAAGAGAGGGATTAAACACAACTCTTCATCCCTAATCCATAGCTTCAAACAAAATCCAAATGAAACTATGAAAATAGCTGCCCGAAGGTTCAATCAATATGTTGATAGATGTTGAGCAACAAAAAGACCCACTCAACAAAAAATGATATCACTGTTCTTAGATGGGTTGACGAATGGGACTTTGAGAACTTTACTCTATGTGAAGCGGCTGCAGACATTGAGCGAGTGCCTTCAAGAGTGTATTGACCTAGAGGAAAACCTAGCTGACGATCTCAAAAGTACACCAAGCCCTACGAAATTAGAAGACACTAGAAGTACAACGACATCTAACTCCAGTAATGTAGAGGAGTTACAAAGTGGTAGCTAAGAAGTTGGGAGTTCACGGAGAGAGGAATTACCAGTATCCATCAATGAGAATACCCATGTTGCAAAGATGCAACTTATGCGGAGGAGACCATCCAACTCATGTGTGTAAGAGGAGGAACACGCTTGCCTCAAGCATATCCTTACAGTAGGCAGCCACATCAAGGAACTACCCTGTATTGCCATATATAACAAAAATACACTAATCATACTATTGAGAATTGCCCATTCAATCAGCAGTCATGACCTTTAAATCAACCTCAGTATAGGCCGTATGGATACCCTCCTAGAGAGCCAGGAAGGGAGATTCCAAGATACAATTCCTATCCATGACCACAAGGAGCACCTAGGCCATATGAGCAGGGGCAATATGGACAACCCGAGCCAGTATTAGGACATCAACCACCACTTCCACAGAACGTAGTGCCTGTTAAATATGCTCAACTAGAGGAAAACATGGAGAGAGCCATAGTACTAGCATCACCATTAGCTAGTACAAAATCAACGAATCTGATATGAGCAGACCCAAGAAAAATACTATCCCTATGACACCAGTGTGGTGGAGTATGACTAAATTTATGATCTACAATACTATGGTTGTGAGGGATATGACAACATCTATGGATCAGAGTGGGCAACCCTAATGTACACCACACCCAAGTCACCAGAACCCATAAGACCACCCATCAGACTGCCTATGCCAAAAGGACCTTGGTATAGATGTGGAGGAGACCACTTTATAAGAGAATGCACTTGGGCCCACCACCCCCAGGACTTGGGAAAGGTATTGCAATGAATGTGGAAAGGAACACCTATTTAGAGACTGTCCAAAGAATCCCGATAAGACTCATGACACTACACAAATCAATGTGATCGAAGTAATTGAATTGTTAGGAAGTGATAAAGAGTACACAGTACCATTAAAAGCTATCACAGTGCAAGTAGCAGAAAACTCGAAAGATCCACTTGAGAATATCCAAACAAAGAAAAAACAAAAGTAGAAGGATAGAAGGGAAAAACTCAGAGACAAATGGATAAAGAACAAAAATAAGGAAGACAAGAAGGGCACAAGAGATGGTAAGAAACCTAAGGAACCGGAAATTTGGGAATAAACCCCCGTTACATTGCATACACTAGAACCAAACAAGCCAGGATCAATTTTAGCAGATCCAAGACCAAAAGATTTGGATATGTGGTTAAAAGCTTACCAAGCCCGGATCACGACTGGACCCAACATAGCAGGCCACTCTAGAAAAGGCTATCCCTGTCCTCCCAGAGACAAGAATACCTGACAATCAATACACTGATTGTTTTAAAGGAAATGACTAGAAACCAAAAGAGAAGGATAATAAGAAAGAACTACTGAATACCCAAGACAAATCAATATCCATAGTCTCTGATTTAGAGGCTGATTGGCCAAAAGAGTTGTGGAATAGGATTCGAGAAGATCAATGGAAAAAGAATGGAAATATAAAACCTCCTTTTGAGGAATTGGATGTGGAAGACTATTAGCCAACGCCAAATTTGGAAGAAATATATGAAGAAGTCTCTAACAGAGGAAGCACACAACATTTCTACCCTACCAAACTACATGGGGGAATATGAGAAAGAATCCATAATCTTCCGTGCTCCCACAATACGAGGAAAATAAAAGGAGTCTTTAGACAAGAACTCACACAATTTAGTAGAACTCAAAAAGACCAAAGTACAATGTCGATTGATAGTGGAAGAATTACTTCGTGTCAAACCTCAAATATGGAAACAATTAGCAGGATAGTTGAAGTTAGAGCATGAGAAGAACAAAAAGGAAAGTAAGGAAACTGAAAACCCCTCTACTATACAAATTTTGGTTGATAAGGTTGGAGAATTTAGCGAGGGACATGAGGGCAACACATGTTTACCCATCACATACAATGGATACATGACCAAGGTGATACTAGACATAGGAGCAGGAGTGGGTATCACCACCAAAGAGATTTGGGAGAAATGGGGAAAGCCATCCCTACAACCAATGCGTATAAAGCTTCAATTAGCAGGTGGTCATGTAGAGAGACCCCTGGGAATATTGGAAAGAATTAAGTTAAACACTTGTGGAGTCCAGTTTGAGCATACATTAGCTATCTGTCAATTTGGAAAGGCAAATAATTATGAAATGATATTAGGATGACCTTTCATGAGACAACTCAGGGTAGTACAAGAGTGGGGAAGAGACTCATTATACCTACAACACCAAGGAACTACTACCAAGATAAATTTGCATATGTTTGCATATAGGGATTTACCCCCAATACAATGGAACCCCATACACAAGGAAGAGGATGATTTGTCTATCCATAGTGCCGGTTCAAGTGACCAATCATGGATGCATGAAGATGTCCAATTATGGATGTGTAAGGAAGCAAAGAGAGAGGATAAAAAATTTCAGCTATGGCCCATAGGACATCAAAATTATCAACCCATGGAGGACCCAATGTACATTCTTTGGGTTTTTCCTGATGAAGCATTCAAACCACACAGTTGGATGGAGATTCTAGCCACTTTGGATGTATGTGTAAATGAGGAAGTATTGACCATGAATGAATGCATAGACAAAGAAGGTTATGATGTAAGCTTTTACATGGTCGTCCTTCAGGAGGTAGAAGCAGGAGCAGTATTAGAAAAGGGATGGAAAGAGGAATACGAGAGCATAGAGATGGAACCAAAGTTTGATTCAGAGGAACGATACTTAGAAGCCATCCAAGTCGAGGACAAGGGTGGAACAACCAAGGTGTTAGCAATAGAAGCAGCCTTGATAGTACCGAACCGTGAGGATACCATAGGTAAGATCGAACCAACCTGAGATCTATTTGAAGTCCTAGAACACTTCAAAAGATACAAAGTAGAGGAAAGGAAAATAGCCATTTAGATGCCTAACAGATAAGCTAGAGAAGGAGAAGCATATGACAAGAAGGAACAAACAGAAAAAGTCATAGTGACTATAGAAAATGGAGAAGAAAGATGCACGTACATATGAAAGGATGTGTCACCTGAGGAGGAAGAAGAATTGATAAGACTCATTCGAGAATATCGAGATGTGTTTGCATGGACCTACAAGGACCTCAAAGGTATGGAGCCCTCCATTTGTTCTCATCGAATACCAATGACACCTGATGCAAAACCATCAAAGCAACGCCCTTACACTTATAATGATGTCTATGCAACAAAAATTAAGGAAGAGATAGACAATCTATTAGCAGTCGGATTCATTTATGAGATAGAACATAACGAATGGGTGTCATCATTAGTAGTTGTGCCCAAAAAGAACGGGAAATTAAGAGTGTACATTAATCTAAAGAAAGTCAACGCAGCCACGATCCGTGATAGCTACCCATTACCTATCACTGATCACCTCTTGGAAAGAGTTGCAGGTAAGGAAGTCTATAGCTTCTTGGATGGATTCTCTGGATACAACTTACCCATCTTAGAAATGGCATAGACAAGTGCCATGGAGGACATTTCTTAGCCGAAAGAACTATAAAATTGATCCTCTTTGCAAACTTGTGGTGGCCAACTCTACATATGGATGCAGACACCTACGTACAAAGTTGTGAAGCATGCCAGAGAGCTAAATACCCTATTATCCACAAACCAAAGGATCACACTCTGAGAACATAATAGTAGCAACCCATTATTTGACTAAATGGGTAGAAGCAAAAGCAACTCAAAAAAACAATGCACAGACCACAACTAAGCCTCTTTTTGAGCACGTCTTTACTTGCTTTGGACTACCTATAGAGATAGTGAGTGATCGAGAAATGCATTTCATTAACAAAGTGATAGAGTCCTTAATGAATGAGTTCTTAGTGATTCATAAAAAAATAACCCCTTATCATCCTTAAGCCAATGGTCAAGCAAAAAGTTCCAATAAAGTGTTATGCACTGTATTGACAAAGATAGTCAATAGTGGAAGGTCGGATTGGGACAAACAATTGCATCATGCAATTTGGGCCTTCGAGGTGGCTTACAAGACAACCATTGGAACTACACCATTTAACCTAGTGTATGGACAAAATGCAATCTTGCCAATCAATTTTTTGGTGCCTACTTTAAGGGTACCACAACAGTATGAATGGATAGGACATGAGTTGTCCAAACAACTCGAACAATTTGAGAAGCTACACAAAACAAGACTACAAGCTGTTACGGGAATTTATGCCGCAAAAAGAAGACAGAAAGCATATTATGATGCACACATAAAAGATAAAGGCCTAAAAGAAGGAGATTTAGTCCTGGTGTATACTTTGAAGCAACATGCCAAGAAGCTACAAAAACGCGGATATGGACCCCTAATAATCAATAGGATTTCAACGAGTGGAGCAGTCAACCTAGCTACATTGGATGGAGATATACTTCCTAATTACATAAGTGGTTGTCGAGTAAACCTATATATGGAACCACTAATGGATTAGATGTTAGCACGACTCATAGGTGCTCAAAATTGGAGAAAAGAAGAAGAGAGAATTAGAGAAGAATCAAGGCAAAAAGCCCTAGAATGTATCAAGAAACAAAAAGAGTGGATAAGGCAAAGGGATGAATGATATTTACAAGGAGAAGAACCAATTCCCATGGCCAACTATGAAGTTCACCAAGCCAACACCATAACCTCAGCATATCCCAACCATATTTAAACCTAGGGATTGGAACTACCAAATATCAGTTAATAGATGCATTGATAGAATCAGGAGCAGCACTCAACTGCATACGACTAACGGTTATTATGCGTCTTCAGATGACCCTAAAACGGACTAAAGCTCATATGATAGGCATTAGGGGCCATGTCATAGAATGTATTGGAGAAGCCTTAATATCCCTCCACCTAGGAAATTCCACTATGAAGCAATGAGTTTTGGCATGTAAAGATGAGGATTTAATAGAAAGCATGATCCTAGGGCAAGATTGGATTATTGAGAATGAAGTGAGCATTCATCTAGCCCGAGGATACATCTCAGCCAAAATAGGGCATAAGGAAATCTTTAGCCTGTTAGAAGAAAGACTCCCTCACATGCATAATGCCATCAAGCGTGAGAAAGAAAACCTAGAAGATTAGTTAGAAAACAAATCAATCGAGAGTTTACCCAAAGAGCACCCTAAGCGAGGATCGATACAAATGTGTTATTTGATGATGTTCCATCATTCCCCACAAACGATGAATCCAAGAGAAAATGTGAAGACAACGCTCCTAAAACTATCTACACCAAAGGAAAACCATCCACATGGAAGTCTACTAATCGAGCATCATATCCATGGAACGCTCGTTTACAATGGGTTCAGAAGGATCGAATGACTAACCCAAATGATTCAACTCAAAAGCTAACTAGTCATTCCGTCAAAACGAGGAGAGACAACCACTACTCACAACCACCATCAGAAGCACCAAGACTCCTAAGTGTATGGCGTCCAAAACCATTAGTAGAAGCCCAGAAAACACGGCGGCATATGTGGATACCAAAGAAGATAAAAGAGACTGCAAGTCAAGAACTAGACAAGCAAGAGGAAATATTACACCGACAAAGCAAGACAACGAAAGCCAACATGAACCACCAAAGGTACCAGAGGAACACGAGATCAACCAATCAGACTTCAAGAAAGAAAGAGGAAAAACCTAAAATATGACAAAACCAAGAGAAGATGAAGCTTCAAACATCAACTACAAAATGGATATGGAGACCCAAGAGGCAGCAAGGAAAGGAACAACCGACTCAAAAAAATTCTGTTTGCACTCATGAAAAGTCCAATGCACCTCAAGTATGCATGCCACGGCCACACTATGAGGCCATGCATTTGGCACATAATATGTTTAACAAAACTAGTGGTGCACATTTCCCACTTGTGAATAGATCCTAGATTCTACTTCCATAGGAATGAACCTACTATGTAAATAAATAAATGCTTCAGCTAAACTAACTCTTGTTTTCTTTCAGGCATATAAATGAAAAGATGTGTGGTAAGAGATCTTACTTACTTGAGTAAGGGGAAACGGAGTGATGCAATAAGCAACATGTCACTAAGACACACATAACTCACAACATGCCTTCTATAAAAAGCTGATGTTCTCCTTATTACAAGTGCGAAGGGCTTCTGAGGACTTTGAAGTGACTATTCAAGAAGAGATGCTAGAATTTACCTTACAGAGTGTGACTAAAGCAAAAGATCATTGGTTTCGGGAGGACCAACGTGTTGGGGACTATCTGTTCTTGGTAACAATTAATATTATGGACACAGACCATCAGTTTCCAGTGATGTCCCAAGATTTCAAAGGAGTGCATGAACTTCCATTGATTGTAGACATTATGAAGAAAGCTGGTATTTAGAAGTACTTTGAACTCCCAATCTACAAACCAGACTTCCAGTGATGCACACAAGTAATGAATACCCTACAACCAGCTTTGCATGATCCATTAGTACCTGAAGCAAGAGTCCTAGATGCAGCACGTGAGTGGGTTATTGTTGCAAAGGAAAGAGGCACAAAAGAGGAGCCCCAAAATTTTCAAATTAATGGGCATAATTTTCTTCATCAAAATCCTAGGAAATTCCCTCAAAGCTATGTAAATGCACTAGAGGAGTTCTCTAGATGCATAAGCCCGACTCATTGTAATATACTTCTTGTAAAATAGTAGGAAATTAGAGACTAGCCAATAAAGTTCCGGTGACTTGTGTGAAAGGACCATTTTTAGGGCACATGTATACAAGTCACTTTGTGACTCTTTGTAAAGACTTTTTGCCATTGTGAAGGAGGAGAGCTAAAATTTCGAATTTGCTTCTTTCCTGCTGAATTTCATCTTCTTTGTGAACTTTTGTGTGTGTGTGAAGCTTGCAATGTGTGTGTAGGACTATTGTCTATCCCTTCCCATCACTTTTGAACTACTATAATGTGTGTGTGAGCAAGTACAAGTTGTGGAGTGAGTGAAGGTGTTTCCCACCATCCACTGTTTTGTTCATAACTTGAAGAGCAGTTGTCAGATTCAAGTGAAAATACAATTAATAGATGCGTCTCATTGAGAGCTTCAAAAGGAACCCAGTATTTCCCATATTCGGAGTTTGGAGTTGGGAGAAACATTCAAATTTGTAATTGCTATTGTAAGTGGTATCGCACAAACACTTTCAGAGATTTAGTGAGTTGGAGTTGTAGATTAGTCTTTTCTCATGCATCTTTGCTGAACCACTTCACTTTGCATCATGTGTGCACACATCCTCATACACTTGGTTCATACGGTTCTTTGGATTGATAATTAAGCGTGTGTCAATCCACCACTATATGCACTTGTGTGGCAAATGAGATTTAGTCTCTTTGACACATGTCCCTAAGACCTCGTGACTTAGTTACACACGTTTTTGGTGCTGTTGCCAGGGAAAAAACTCAACCAAGGTGCCTTCATGATGGTTATAGCTCTAGAGTGAAGCAATCATACTTGTAGGAGTGAATTCGTTTAGTGGCTAGTACTTAGACACATCAACACTTGTTATTTCACATCCTAGAGGTGTGTGTAATGAGTTTTTAGGTTTAGGGTTAGGAGAGAAGGAGAGGAGGAAGAGTTAGGGGTAGGTCAAGGAGAGAAGTAGAGTAGGATTAAGTTGAAATTACCAAGAAAAATCCCAAAAAATTGCCAAGTTAGTGTAGGATAGGTCTCAGGTATCACAAACTATAAAAACCAAAAAATTTTAGTTCATTTGACACTTGCTTTGCAATTGGTATTATGTACAGACAGCGATCGGTATCACCTGAGTAGTATCACACTATTCAAGCCCAAAAAGCTACCTTGTGAGCCCAAGACTTAAGCAAGATATCCCAAAGGTAAGTGTTGGCAGTAGTCAGAGGCATAGAAGACGTGGAAGCATGTGAAGACAGAGCACAACGAAGTAGCAGGGAGCCAGTGGAATAGTTTGTTCAAACAAATATATTTCAAAATACTTTTCAAAAACCTCCAACAATGATTTTCATCACTTTTGTACCATATGTAACATAGAGAAACCCTTTTTGTAATTTATAGCTCCATTTGGTGCAAGCCGAGGAGTCCTCAAGCTTGAGGAGCTTAGGTAGAATGAGCGTACCAATTTTGGTTATTTTTAGACTTCGTTTACCCTTTCAAATAGCACCTAGAACCTATTTTTTAACTATGCTGGACACTAGATGTGAAACCGGTCAAAACTAGTCTAGAATCTATGAAAAGAGCTAGAGAGCTCATTTTTGAGGTTAGCTAGTGTAGACTTGTATGAGCTACAGTGAGCTTGAGCTTGTAAGATTATCCTTGAGCAATAGAGTTGACTTCCTACCTTCCATTGTGTCTTGCTTGTCTCTTCGTTGTGTGTGTGTATGTGTGTGTGCATCTTTATGCTTCTCACCATCACTCTCACTTCATCTCATATTCACGATCTTCATATCACTCCTATCTCTTCCGCGGATTGACAATAAGGAGGTGGAGCTTCTTAACGTGGTTCTCACCATTGTGCTAGAGCAACACCAAATTTGGCGCCATTGCCAAGGATCGAGTCTAGGACGAATGTGTGATGATAAGAGTATAGCAAGAAGTGGCATTGGAAGATAAAAAATTACAGTTTTTGTTGTTGTTTTTAGTTAGTTTTTAGTGTTTTTCACCTCCCCCACACTCCATTTTCATCACCACATCATCTTCTTCCACTCTCAAAAAATCAGAAAATTCACCATATCCACCCATTCTCCTCATTTCTCATTTGTGCATGCCAGAGAGAGAGAGCTTTTGTGCTTGCATGTGCTTTTGTGCTTTTGAGTTTTCTTGTAGGTACAATGCTCCAGAGCATCAGGAAAGCTGCAAAAAGGTAAGAAAATCACTTTCTATCAGAAAATGCCGACTGTGTCAGACCATCGCGATGGTCTGCCAAGTTTGGAATTTGAGGTAAGCGAGTTCACCATGGTGTAGAGCATCCTTGCGCATATAGGAATCCACACTTGCATTTGGAAAATTTGCATTTTGGTGGACCATCGCAATTGGCTCACGCCATCGCGATTGTGTCACACCATCGCAATTGGCTCACGCCATTGCGACGGCTCGGCCGGACCATCGCAACAGTCTCACGCCATCGCGAAGGTTCACTTGAACCATCATGACTGTCCTTCACTATCGTGACGATTCCGTCGACCCCACACCATCACGATTGGCTCATGCCATTGTGCCGATGCTGCCACATGGTAATCTAGACCATTGCGACGATACCCTCAGACCATCGCGACGATACCCTCAGACCATCGCGACGATACCCTCAGACCATTGCGACACCTCGAAATTTGAACCATTGCAATTGGCTCAAGCCATCGTGCCTCATGACCATCGCGACGGGCTCACGCCATCGTGATTGTCGCATTGACCGTTGACCTACACCATCGTGATTGCTCGCTGATTAGACCATTGTGACGGTTCATTTACACCATCGCGATTGTTCACTTCAGACCATCGCGACAGTTCGCACCTTCGGACCATCGCGACTGTGCCACGCCATCGCGACGGTTCATCTGCACCATCGCGACGTCCCAGACCATCGCGATTGCCCACCCCAAACACAATTTTTAGGGTTTGATTTTTGGGCAAATTTGGGGCTATTTTTTGAAAATTTTTGGGTGATTGCACTCATAAGAGACCCCTTAGCTCATATTTGGAGAGAAACCTGTTTGTCAGTTTTTACCCCCAAGGGCCTGAATGCTCATATCTTTTTCATCCGAAGTCTGTTTTTTGAGCTTTATAGCTCGTTAGAAAGCCCTTTATGAGTATAATTTGAGGTTGACTATCTTTGGGACTAGAAAGCCAGGGGGCATTGAAATTTTGTGCAAAAGGGAAGGGACCTTTAAAAGTGTATATATTCAAGTGCTTGATCATCCATTTGAGAATTGGTCTAATATTGGATTTTTGCAGGTCTAGCAAGGGCAATCAAGGACGAACAAAGCAAGGCAGTGAAGAACGCAGGGCTTGGAAAGTGCGACTTCTTGGGCATCAGAGCAACCAAAGCAACTGACTTGAGGTTGGAAGAATACTCAACCTCCTCAGTCAATTATTAGCTTAGGCTAAATGGTAGCCTTGTGGATTAGATTAATGACGATAGGAACGCATCAAGTTCAAGTGATTTAATTTTTCAAAGTCCAAGACTAAAGTAAAGGTGTGTGATATGAAAACCTAAAGAAAAAAAATAAATTCTGACGGAACGAGAACTCAAAAGTACCACAGAAAGTCGATTCCAGGCGCATACAGATAGACAAGACAAGAATCTAAAGGCATTTAAAAAAGGAACAAGCAATAAATAACAAGGAACCATTGACGATCAGAGAGTGTTGCGAAGTAAATTCATGAACCTTAGATTGGGCAAACACATAGGCAAGTCAGATCGACGAAGCCTTAGATCATCATAAGCAAGTGTAGGAACTACTCCACGATCGTGGGCACAACAATTGAATAATAGTTATCCCTACGAGTTGAGCTTAGATACGAGTGAATAAAAAATGGATTTTAGCATGGAAAGACCTGAAGGAGGGTCAAACATAGCATACCTGGAAAGGACCCTATAGAACTCAGTTAGAATTTTTCCGAACCAACCGCTTAGGTGCTCGCATCTATGAGGACGGTTTGCGAAGACTAGTGGTGCAAATGCACAATCCTGATCAACCCATTGGATTGGAACGTCCAGTGGTGAAATTTGAGAGAGACGCATACATAGACAAAGAAGGAACAATGTACATCTTAAGTACTCAGCCAAATAATACCAATGAGTTTGGCATAATTTAGTTAGAGACGGAAGCTAAAGCCCAAGGAAAAGAACCATTAGAAGATCCTAGGACACATAGAGGGAAATCTGTGCTAACAAGAGTACTAATTCCAGAGTGGATCCCTCAGGACAAGAGAAGCATAGAGTTGTTTGTAAATAAAGAGACAGATGAAGCATTCTGGAGGTACAGAACGGAACAACCTAGTGAGGTAGGCTCCATCACGATTTACGAGTTCAAGGACCCGGATACACCTGGAAAGGTTGTATACATGGATGAAACTTCAGAAAAAGTATTTGTAGTACCATACCATGCGAGAAATACCTATACATGGAGAGGCGATTTAGTCTTCCCTCCATCTCGAACAAACGTAAACACAAGTCAACAAGGGGTAGGAACATCATCAGCCCATGGCCTTCAAAGAGAGAAAAACAAAGAAAGACTGGAAGTAAGTTTCAATCATCCCATAGGGAGAGATAGAACCACCATAGACACGGACAGAGTGGATAGACATAGAGAACCTAGAATACCAGGTGGTAGAGACAATTTTCCTCTACCTAGACCATGCGAACATGCAAGAATATTAAGACCCACTCAGTTAGTAAAATCCATGAAAAACTATTTTGATGGGACAGGAGATCCCTACGACCATGTTGCAGAATTTAAACAAGTGCTACGAGCAGAACAAGTCGAAGACATGTTCACGCAATATAACGCATTTGGACTAACATTAAAGAACACGACTTTAACTTGGTTCCAACCATTGCAACAAAGGCAATTTAGAGATATCCATCACTTTTTAGAGTCATTCATCATAGAATTCTCTAAAAGTGGAATCAAACATGACACGTCTTCATTGATTCATAGTTTCAAACAGACCCTCAAGAAACAATTAGACTGGCAGGACGTAGGTTTAGACAATATGTTGAAAGATGTCCAATGCAAGAGTTACCATCACAAGCCAAGCAAGTGTCATTGTTTCTAGATGGTTTGTTGAACTCTAAAATACGCTCCTTTGTGTACTTGAAGGAACCCAGAATGCTAGAACACTGTGTAAGAATTTGCATAGACAGTGAGGACAACTTAGGAGACGAGTTGGAACTCTCAAAGGTCTATAAGGACTCAGATTGTTCATCTCTAGCATCTTCAAAACTGTCTAGCTCGATAGAAGACCTAGTAGAAAAAGTGGCCCAGAAACTAGGAGTTTCAAGTAAACAGATGCCTAGGTTAGCAACAAAGAAGCGTTGTTACACCTGTGGTGGTGATCATATGGAAAATGTGTGTCCCAATGCAACACAACCACAAGCCAACCCTAGTGGCTAGTACTATATGATTGAGAGATGATACAGGAATCACACGGCTCAAGACTACCCCTACAACAAACAAGTAGTGAGACAGAACTACCCGCAAGCATACGCACATCCAGGTAGGTATCAAGGTCAATATAATGCTCAACCTCATTACTATAGGCCTCCTCAGAACTATCCTTATTAGGCTCAACAGAGACCACAACCTGTCTTAGCTCAGCAGCCACCCCCACCAGCTAATGTCATCTCAATCAAGTATGCTGCTGCAGAGGAAAACCTTAGTAGGGCTTTACTGCCTTCATCACCCTTGATCACAAAGAGTGACCCTAACTCTAACAGTTTTGACTCTACTCATGTAGATAGTCCAACCCCATATTACACAGAGTCAGCAGAACATGTGAAACCATATCAGTATGATAGTCCACCATTGGAACCTAATTGGGAGCTCGACTATGCTAACGTGATGTACACAAACCCAAATCCACGGCCCCAATTGAGACATCAAAAACCACAGGGCCCTAGAGGACCATGCTTTAGGTGCCAAGGAGATCATTTCATAGAGGATTGTCCACATCCTCCGATAGCAGGACAATCACAATACTATAATATACAAGGCTTTTGTGCTGATTGTGGTAAAGAACGTATCATCAAAGATTGTCCTAAGAACCCTGCAAATGCTTCAAATGTGACACCCATCAATGTGATAGGTATTGTGCACAATGCAGATGGATCCAACCTACATACGTGCCTATCCAAGCTATAACAAGAGCTCAGGTGCTCTTACAGAATCAACAACTTAATCAAGAGAAAATAGCCAAAACTAGTGGAGTTGGAGAATCTAGCAGTTAAAAGACGAAATCTTGGAAAGATTCAAGAGAAAGGATTAAGAGAAAGTGAAGTAAACGGATAACTGAGCTGGAAGGAAGTCTCAAGGAATCGAGAGCCAAAATCCTAGAATTGACTTCACAGGAATTGAATCAAGAGAACCTTGCTCATAGATCAGGATCAGTTTTAGCTGAACCCATACCAGAAAACCTAGACATGATGTTTCGCGCGTGTCAAGCTAGAATAAGAGAAGGACCCCAGATAGCTGAAATGAGCAAGAACTACCCTCGAGCAGACTTAGAAATTGAGAGAACTAAACTTTGCATGAAGATGGTAGAATTAGCACAAGCAATGTTCGAAGCCTCTAGATATCTTAATTGGAATAACATGAAAAAACCTGAACGTTCTACACTTTCAAGGATTAATGGAGAGGCTAGAATATTTGATTGATAGCAAGGAGAAAAAGAATTAGCATAGGAACCCTATTACCTCGGAGACACAGGAAAGGAATGCACCATCCCTATCTCAAGTACCCAACACAGAGGGTGAAGACAACCTATCTTCCATACATAGATATTCACATGAATTTTTGAGAGAAATACAGGAAGAGAAGTGGAGAAAAGAACAAGGAACTCATCCTCCTATTCAAGAAATAGATGACTTGCAAGAGCAATTTCCCCAAGACATCCCCTCTATTTACAATGATGTAGAGGAAGAACAACTGAGTGAACACACAGGTTTTGAATCCAATTCCTTGCATGAATTGCCTCAGTTCACAGGACCTTGGGAAGCAAAGTCTATTAGCATGAGAGCACCCACTATAATAGTGAGGAATGAAGAATCAGTAATCCCCAGAAACACAAAAGTGGTAAAAAACACCAAAGTACAATGCCATCTGACTCTAGAGGAGTTGCTGAAGGTTAAACCAGAACTGTGGAAACATGTAGTAAATCAATCCCCTAAGCTTGATACTACTCCCTCACAGATAGGAACTCACAAGAAGGTACCAGAGATACCCGTAGAAAGAATCGGAGATATAAGCGAAGGAGAGGAAGGTAACACTTATCTTCCAATAACCCATCAGGGCCACACCACCAAAGCCATATTAGATTCAAGAGTCGGAGTAGCCATCGCTACCACCGCTTTATGGAAACGTTGGGGTAAGCCATCATTAAGACCCGCTAGAATCAAGCTACAAATGGCTGACGGACATATAGAGAAACCATTAGGCTTACTAGAAGGCATATCTCTCACCACCTGTGGTGTGGAGTTTGAACATACTTTCGCCATTTGTGACTTTGGGAAAAATCACGCCTACGAGATGATTTTAGGACGACCATTCATGCATCAGTTGCAAATTGTACAAGATTGGGGAACTAATTCTTTGTACTTGCAACATTTAGGAGTGACTACTAAAGTCAATCTTAAAGACTATTCACATCGAGACGTAACCCCAATACAATGGAATACCGTCCATAAGACACAAGAAGAGACAGAATCAGTACACTCATTGGAATCAGAACCCTCATGGTTGCACAAGGATACTCATTTATGGATGTGTAAGGTAGCAAAACAAGAGGAAGAACGGTTAGAAGCCAGGACCTTAGGTGCAGAACAACATCCACGAACTCTTCAAGACCCAGCTTATGCACCTGTAGTATTTCCAGATGAGGAATTCGAGCCTCATGGTTGGGCAGAAATATTAGCAACCATGGATGTAGCCATCAATGAAGAACAATGGACACCCCACTGTGACGAGGATGGCTATGATATTTCAATTTTCACAATAGAGCCAATCATGTGTGATTCAATTATAGAAGAATGTGAACCGAGCACTGATGCATTTGAGGATGCAAGTGACTTTGATCTAGAGTCAATTATTATGGACCCACCCTTTGCATTAGATGAAGAATATTTCTACGAAGTAGAAACTTACCCTCAGAGACACGACGAAATTATGGATGAGGTGAGGTTAGCCACACAAGTGACTGTTAAAAGTGAAGGTAAGAAGAGAAAGAAGAAAGAAACCATGTCAGAAGAAGAAGAATCCTTGTTTGAGGTACCGGAGAACTTCAAGAAGTATGAAA
Source organism: Ceratopteris richardii (assembly GCA_020310875.1). NCBI lineage: Eukaryota > Viridiplantae > Streptophyta > Polypodiopsida > Polypodiales > Pteridaceae > Ceratopteris > Ceratopteris richardii. Next base: position 73,999,555 of record CM035423.1, on the reverse strand, counting down.
TAGAAGATAGACGAATCATGGTATGAATGCCTAAAAGAAAAGCTGACATTGGAGAGTATATGATAATCGTGAGAAAACCAAGAAAATCATAGTCGCCATAGAAGGAGAAGAAGAAAAATGTACCTACATAGGGCATGATTTGATGAATGAAGAAGAAGAAGAGTTAGTTGCCCTATTGGGAGAATATAGAGATGTGTTTGCTTGGAGTTACAAAGATTTGAAAGGAGTAGACCCCGATATATGTTCTCATAGAATCCCTATGACTCCACATGCAAAACCTACGAAACAGAAACCATACACGTACAATGATAACTACGCTGCGAAGATTACATAAGAAATAGATCGTTTGATAGAAGCAGGATTCATTTACGAAATCGAGCATACCGAATGGGTATCCCCCATTGTGGTTGTGCCCAAGAAGAATGGAAAATTGCATGTGTGTATTAACCTTAAAAAAGTTAATGCCGCCACGATTAAAGACAGTTATCCTCTTCCTATCACGGAACATTTATTGGAAAGAGTTGCGGGCAAGGAAGTTTACAACTTTCTTGATGGTTTTTCAGGCTATAATCAAGTAGCCATTGCTCCAGAAGATCAATACAAGATGGCTTTTTCCACAAAATGGGGCATTTTTGCATTTTGTGTGATGCCATTTGGGCTCACAAATGCACCCACCACTTTCCAGCGACTCATGTGTCATGTTTTTAAGGAATTCTTATGCAAGAATTTGGAAGTTTATGTCGATGACCTATGCGCTCATTCGAATATCAGACAGACACATATCCCCGAGTTAAGACAAGTATTTGACAAATGTCGAGAATATCAGGTTTGTCTGAACCCATAAAAATGCGTTTTCATGGTCAAAATAGGCAAAATTCTAGGACACATTGTGTCAAAGAATGGAATCTCTACGGATGAAGAAAAAGTGAAAGTGATTGTAGAACTACGTAGACCGAATAACGTAAAGGAGGTACAAGCATTTATGGGTCATTGTGGTTATTACAAACGATTCATACACATGTATGCAATCATAGCCAAGCCTTTGTACTCTCTTTTAACCAAGTTTGATTGGACAGACGAGTGTGAGAATTCATTCAATGAACTTAAACGACGTTTGTGCTCAACACCTATATTAAGAACCCCAGATTGGAGCAAGCCATTCCATGTACATGTGGATGCATCCAGCTATGCCATAGGATGTGTGTTAGCACAACCCACGAATGAAGGTAATATAGATCTCCCCATAGCTTACGCGAGCAGGAAGTTGAACGCAGCAGAAAGAAATTACTACGAAAAGAGAAGGATTAGGAATGATCTATGCAGTAAAGCTTATGGAGTATGATTTTGAAGTAGTAGTCAGGAAAGGGAAGACACATCTTAGAGCTGACCATCTCTCAAGATTAACCACAGGAGAAGCTCCTGAAGGAATAGCGGATGAATTACCCGATGCATATTTGTTTAACCTTGAGTTATTACTAGAATGGGCTAAGCCGATAGTCCCTATTCTCACATACGGACCCACGAATCCTAGGATAAGGATCAATGAAGGAGAGATTACCAAGTCATAGAGATACCAAACAATAGCAGGAAGTATATATAAACAAGATAATCAAAAGATTCTTGCTTGTTGTGTAGATGAATCAGAACATGTGAATTGGTTGCAATTAGCATATGTAGGTGCATTAAAGCAACATCATTCGAAACATCATACATTGCAGACTCTGCATAGACTAGGAGTTTATTGACCTTCTATGGAAGCAGATGTCTACAAGTTGTGTAAAGAATGCCCCGTTTGTTGTGAAAGACCACCTGTAGAACATGCTACATTATATCACGTGTCTCTAACACCAGACTGGAGTGAACCTTTAGTGACATACTTGAGGAATGACCTTAGCACGACAACGAAGTCTAGAGCAGGAAGCTCAAGACTATTCACTTATTGGAGACAATCTATACAAACGAGGACAAGATGGATACTTAAGACAATGTGTTCATGAAAGCGATTATTTGAGCGTACTAGAGACTACACACCAAGGTGTTGTAGGAGGTCATTTTGGCCCCGATAGGATCATCAAAGCCATACTCTTTGCAGGATTATGGTGGCCCACTCTTCACATGGATGCACATACCTATGTTAAGAGATGTGATGTGTGCCAAAGAATTTCCTACTCGCAGAGATGAAATGCCATTGAAACCCATGATGGGAGGACGTGCATTTTCTAAGTGGGGTATAGACTTTGTAGGACCCATTAACCCCCCTGCAAAAGGTACACATGCTGAATACATTATTGTTGCGACATATTATCTTACCAAATGGGTAGAGGCCTATAGAGTTAGTGAGCGATCGAGGAACTCACTTTCTAAACCAAGTCATTGAATATTTGTTACATGATTTTATGGAGATTCACAAGAAATCCGCACCATATCATCCTTATGCCAATGGTCAGGTTGAAAGCACTAACAAGATCCTTTGTAACGTACTAACAAAACTCGTGAACAACAAACGTTCAGATTGGGATAAACAGTTACACCACTCTGTTTGGGCATATCGAGTGGCCTACAAGACCGTACTCAATGCAAATCCCTTTCAGATGGGTTTTGGTCAGAATGCCATGTGTCAAGCAAAGTCAAGTACTCATCCTAGCATAGTGGACAGGAGACCATTCATTATAGTCAGGCTAGAGCACGACAACCCTTGCCCAAAGCTCAGGGCTTTAATTGATTCAGGTGCTGCAACTAGCGCGATTAGATGGTCCCACTATAAGGACTCAGGAATAGAAATGCGGCCAATTGAGGCATACCTCATAGGGCTAGGAGGCATGGAAACCCCTTGCATGGGAGAGGTGGACCTTCCTATCCTCATAAACGAAGTGACCATGAGAGCAAAGCTACTAGTGTGCCATGACGAGGACCTGATAGAACCCCTAATCTTTGGCCAAGATTGGCTAGATCACTCAGTGGACCTAAATCTTAGACAAGGCTCCTTGTAGATTGGAACCTTAGATCAGAAGCGAGTGATACCGCTTGACTTCCCTAACAACACTCCGCATGAGGTATGTAACCCTAGACCCTATGAAATGCTTGCGACGCAAGACCGGAAGATCTTTGGTCAGATCCCTCGGCTAATCACGCTCCTTCCAAAGTCAACCCATGAGAGCTTGCCGATGGATAGGGGCCAGACAAAAGGACGTCAATAGATTTTCTCCTGGTCTTCCAGCAGCGGACAAATGGGGACAATTGGTAGTCAGGTGGGTTGCATCAACTGTTTGGTGGACTGCATGAGCAGCCACATGGGTAAAACACCCTGCGGTGCCCATCCTTCCACACCTACTACGGAATGGCCTAGATTAATAGTACAAAACGGAGCACTTCCTAATGGGCAGGTTTCGCAAGTATTGGACCTCCCTTCTTTTCCAAAGCAGAGTGTCTATCCGACCTCTCAACCTCATCCACAAAGGAGTCAACCACACTGGAGGAACCCAGACCGATGACAATATCAGACGACACAAAGAGGAAAGCAATATCAGCATCACAGAACAAGTGGCATGAGACAAATATGGGTGCCAAAAGGACAGAGCGCACCACCAGAATTCAACAAAGCAAGCATTGGCAAGATAAGGTCAAGGCAAAAGCAGAGTCAATATTCAACGTCTTCTCGACCTTCTTCTAGGAGTACGAACATTCGACAGATTTGGATTGCCAAGAAGTACCTTACAAGTCGACCCACACCCAGGCAGATTTGGGTACCAAAATAGTGTATCATAGCTCAACCCTCAAGCCATGTAATATATACCCCTCAAAAATCTCTTCACCCCTCAATACCACAACTTCCAATATCACCTTTTGTCCCTCAGCGGAAACATTCCACCGGCTTAGAAACTCTTAGGAAATGGATACCGAAATGTATCCAGACGCCTTCTCCGATCCCCTTATCTAACATTACTCCCATCTTGACTAAACACTACCCTTGTAATAACTCATTCACGACTGAACCTTGTACAAATCCTCACACTATAACCCAACATCACTTGTAATAACATCTCATCAAGAAATGTATGCATCATTGAAGCTTGTAGGTGTCTAGAGACCTGCATTAGTTTTGCAACTATCATTCCATAAACCACATCATAACACTCGGCTACACGGGTTACACATCGGTTATGGAAAGGGATTGCGGTCTCACTTTAATGGGATCATGATTAATTTCCATACTAATGTGTTAATTATCTTTTGTAGAAGATCTTCTACGCAATCGCATCACTCATCATGCACGCAGAAGGACCATCTGAAGCTGGCCCCAGTGTACCCATGACAAATATTGGCGAATTACTAGCTGAACCACATCCTATGGCTCAACCGCTAGAATTTCAAGGATTTCCAGGACCTATGCCAATTGACGACCCTCCTAGGGGATATACTGAACAAATTCATCCCAAATCTCATTGATTTCAAGGTTTAACAGGCCCATTGGTGGATGTAGATTTCCTTTTTGAGGCCAATTTGACTTTTGATACCCGTACGTGGGGCAAGTACCGATTTTTCTCAAGAGAATTTGAAGCATTACAAAACACAGAAGACTTAAAGCATGTTTGGGCGAGAGCAGGCTTCACTGAATACTTTAGTGATCCTTTGCCTAAACTAGATTTCTATAGATGTTATTATCTAGTAACCACTTTGACAACTTCTGAGAACAAGGAATTACCGGGCACATTCGTTTTTCCGTCCTTGGTGAATGACCCCCCATTCAAAAGGTTTTATTTGACAAAAGATTTGATTAGAGCTGCAATCAAGATACATGGAATGCATACTCCAACAGAGTGAGAGAGGCTGGTTCCAGAGCCAATGAAACGTGGAGATGTCATCAAGTGGGAAGATATTTTAGCAATCACACCTGAGCTCTCTAAACCCTTAAGGATATGTATGCAACATTTCGCATTCCCTGCTCAGGATCGATTCACCATGCCCCACCAACGCATCTAGTTTGGACTATATTTGTCCTGTATTGGACCGCAGACTATTGATCTTGCAAGCTGGGTGATTGATGAGTTGTACTTAGCACAACATAGATGGGAAAGAAAAAACGTAATCCATGGATGCTGCGCTCTTACGAGAATTGCATATATGTGTTTGGCATACGACTTGCCAATCGAGCGTGCAATGAGAAGCGAGGAGTTGAAGGCATCTAAAGGGACAGCCAAGAAAGCTAGGAAATCTAGCAAAGGAGGAGCAAGAAAGCGCATGAGAGGAACCATTCCATGTATACAAGTTTCGGAATCACCGTCACCGCAACCCTCTCCAGAACAGTCTCTGATGGAAGCCCCTATAACTGTACAACCTATTCGCATACGATTATCATGAACTATCGTTACAGAAGGCACTACTAGTGCGATTACCTCACAACCAACATCAGTTCAGGAACCTACCACCACTACAGCAGAAGTTCCCACCACCATTGGTGCGAAAGCATTCTCTTTTCCGATACCTAACCTGGAAGCGGAACCCATAGATACAACGTTTGATTTTGAAATGCCGGATGCTTTCTCAAATGAATTTCAATTTTTTGAAGGCCAAATTTTCTCTCAAGAATATGAACGACCAAGCTACCCCACCACCCCACCCGATCAACCACAAGGACAAGTAGTATCCAGCTCAAAAGACAAAAGAACAAAAACAGATGAGGACGAGGGCGATGATGAAGCCAGCCAGGGCACTCACGACTCCCAAGAAAATGTGCAGACAGATGAATAAGGACAGCAAACCGACACCCAAGGTGACACAAGCACGCATGAAGATGAAACATTTGAAGGAGCGGCATACACCTTGGCAATCAAGAAGTTATATTGCACCATGGAAAAATTTTGGGCATGTAAGAAGTTAATTGAGGAAGAGAGCCAAGCACTTATAGAACAAGAACTTGTCTCAGGCGGTTTCAAAGAAGTATACATCAAAGGTGTCAGGGAACTTGTTAAATCAGTGGGATCTAACGAAGCATTAAGATATTTGCAGAGAAAACCACTACCACAATTTGACCCTCGACGAGTACGACTATTATCAAAACCTGGTGAATACATTCGTGTACCGATAGGTGCTCAGTCATCCCAACAAGCCAGGGAAGCACGCCTAATTCCTGAACGATCTGAGGCCAAAGAAGTTATCCTCATCGACTCCCTGCCTCACACTACTACTGTACATACCATCGCTGTGACCGAAGTACCCACCACCCCAACCGCTCCTCTATCACCTCCCATCCATCCAGTCTCACCCATACACCCTACTTCTCCCCGACCATCCACATCTTTGGATAGTGAGGTAGCAGAAGCCTTTGTTGCATCCATTCCTCTAACCCTTTCCGCACCTACACAACCTAGCCTACCTCCTTGAACATCCACCTTTCTTTCGAGTCCATTTCTCCATCCTTCCTTCCCATCCTTCCCCACACCTCCAAGAAACCTTTTCCCATTCCCACCTCCATTGACCTTTTCCCCCGTCTCACCCCCCGACCCACCGCATTTCCTCATTCTCCTCTTCACCAAGCAGTACAAGAGAACCCCTCTGTAAATTATTCTGCCACTTTTGTAAATCCTATATTTACACCCACGCACACACCCACTGTCACCCCACTATTCAGTGTCACCGCACTTGATACCACATCCAGTGACATGGATATATCACCGCCCACTGCATCATCGCTCACTTCCTTCATGATACCACCATATTTAGGCACCCCAATGTTTTCCACAATCACCACTGCATCCACATTTCCCTCCCCATTTCCCTTACCCCCTGCATCAACACCCACACCCACCGCATCTTCATTTAGCACACCATTAATATTATCACCCACTATAGACATCACATTTCGTCAGATGTTCACCTGCATGACTCAAGTGCGAGATGAATTTGCATCTCTTGGCAATAATTACCGGATGCTGTAGCAGACAACGAATGATTTACAGTCGCAGCTCAATTCACTATCTATTGAGAATGCCTCACTAAATACCCACTACCAAGAGCTACGAGAGGCATACCATAAAATGGAACTAGAAAGTGAAGAAAAGACCAAAGAGGCCATCACTGACATAGACAACTTGTTAAGGGCGCAGACTATTTGCAATGCAACACTTACTAGGAACATGGGACTGCTCAGACGCCACTTGGCAGCAGCTAAAGAAGAAAATCAATGCCTACAGGAACAGAACAGAAAGAATTTGGAAGTTGCTTTAGATCAACCAGACCAACCATTGAGTCCCAGTCGTTTCAAAGTTGTTCCTTCAGAATCTATGAAAATGTTACTAGATGATCATGTCAGATTGCTAGACGAATATGCCAACATGAACGAGGAGTTCCAGAAGCTCAAAGAAGAACACAAGATATTGCAGTTAAGAGCACCTGTACCACAAGGACTACCAGCTCCTACGAGCCCATCCCCTGACATCATTGCGGAACTCAATGGATTACGGGCCCCGGTATTAACTCTTCAATCATAGATAGCAGTATATGAAGCACCCCCAGGCCAGACTCCCCACCGAAAATACCAGCAGAGGAAGAAACAGTGACTATTTCGGTCGAATGAAACTTTTGAAGAAGCATATGAATCCCAACCCATCCTAGGCAGACGAGTCACGGCCGAAGGCTAGACGACTTTTGAACTTCCCACTCCCGCATGGATGAAGACGGTTGAAGAGCTTAGAAGAACCCACTCAGCATGGGTAGAGGCGCAGTTACATGCAATGGCAATGATAGAACAAAGAATTTTACAGTATCCTTATTTTGCTCACTTGGCCCCTTGCAGATATATATCTGGGCATGAACTACAATACAAGCCTTATTTTATGTTAATGGTGGAATATCAGCCGGCCATAGAAAAAGAAACAGGCAAGAAACCCTCTCATGCTACCCAGTTTGAGCCTAAAGACTTGCCACAGGAAGCGTAGAGAGGAGCCATCTTTCAACCAACTTGGCGCTAGGATCTATTACAAGAATATCCTGAAATGATGAGCACCTGGGTCAAGGCCCCTCTCCACTTGAAGTACAACCCATGCTGGGGATCCGTGCCACATCACCGCTCTTGGAAGGCATTTGCCATTAAAGTACATAACAACAAGCAATGCCAGGATTGGCTCAATTACCCTTATTCAGGCCACCCACAGGACCACCAATAGTTGGATACATGATGGCAACGATTCGCCACCGGCTCCCTCGCTTACGACGAATGGATGATGTAGCAGCGCATATGACTGTCAAGATATTTGACATGATGCAGATGGTCTTCAAAGTCTTCCGCCACATCAAGGCACCACATGTAAACACCCCGGGTTTCGAGCATGGCAATCTAGATTTAGCTTATGACATGAGTACGACACCATCGCTCCGGGTGTGTTATGCATGGCATTGACGAATCAAATACTTACCGGTGTGCTATAAGCAGACCTTTGAAGAAATGTTCACAACCGGTTTCTGGGAATATCACTCAGAAGTGTTCATTAGTAGGCCCACACACTTGCTTCAATTATTTGCCTGTGAACAGATGGTATACTCCACACACTATAGACTCCTACCATCAGATGAACCACAACCAATAGATTGGGAGAAACTCGAGGCAGATCTGGCCCAAGGAATTCGCATATCAGAGCACACTCTCGCTCAGGACCTCCTACAAAATTACATGCAACAGACCCCACAACAAGGTTCTGTCGAGGACGACAGAAGCAAGAGGAAGGGGGGTGTTGGCAGTAGTCAGAGGCATAGAAGATGTGGAAGCATGTGAAGACAGAGCACAACGAAGTAGTAGGGAGCCAGTCGAATCATTTGTTCAAACAAATATATTTTAGAATACTTTTCAAAAACCTCCAACAAGGATTTTCATCACTTTTGTACCATATGTAACATAGAGAAACCCTTTTTGTAATTTATAGCTCCATTTTGTGCAAGTCGAGGAGTCCTCAATCTTGAGGAGCTTAGGTAGAATGAGAGTACCAATTTTGGTTATTTTTAGACTTCGTTTACCCTTTCAAATAGCACCTAGAACCTATTTTTTAACTATGCCAGACACTCTTAACATGGTTTTCACCATCGTGCTAGAGCAACAATAAGCTACTTTAAAAGTTCAACATCAAAAGCATTTTGAAAACACTTTTTCACGTGATTAAAGATGTTTTCAGTAATGCGGGGTGGGACATAAAGATTTGAGAGGTTCTTTAAGTGAGAGAAAGGGTCAGGAGTGAAGAGGAGTGAGAGATGAGCATAGGGGTGCAAAAGTTTTTGTGTTTGGAGTGATTTTGGCTGTAGTATCGCAGTCGGTTCAGTTTTGGTATCATGATACCAAAATTCCCTAGTATCGCGATACTCGCTGAGTATCATATTGTCGCATATCACTTGAGGTATTGTGATACCACTTTTGGTATCGTATGATCAAGTTGGTATCACGATCCCGATCTGCCAGTGGTATTGTATCGCAATCCACTTGGTATCGTATTGTCCCAGCCATGGTATCGTATCGTCGATCGAGCGGTATCATATTGTGCATAACACTGGTATCGTATCGTGTACCTAGTATCATATCGTTGAGCCTCCTAGTATCGTATGGTGAGGAATAGGACTATCGTATCATTCAAAACTCCAGTATCGTATCGTGTAGAGTTGCGGTATCATATCGCGACTTGTGCCGGTATCATATCATGAAGATTCTTAGTATCGTATCGTGTAGTTCACTGGTATCGTATCATGCAAAAAATAGTATCGTATCGTGAGGATTTTGGTATCGTATCTTTGACTGTCCCTAGTATTATATCGTCACGTGCAGAAATACCGTATCGTGGTAAATAGTGGTATCATATTGTGGCAAGAGTGGTATCACCTAGTGCAGTATCACCAGAGTGGTATTGCCTAGAACATTTTGAGTCTTTTTAAGAGCAAAATTTGAGGCAATTGAGAAGCCAATTAGGGGATAGTGAGGAACCAAAAGAGCCCCAGGAGGGTGAATGAACTTGAGATCAGGACGGGTGCTAAGTAGCCGGAGAAGTGTTATTTCATCGTTAGGAAGTACTACTTAGGCAAGTCACCACTCTATCTATTCTGACACATCTAGTGATTCAGAAGAATAGAGACCTATGGTTTCAAAAGACATGCAAGGTTCTATACCCCGAAGAAACTTGATTTCTATTGTAGAAGGGGAATACCATACCTCTCTGCAATATGTGTCCACTAATTCCCAAGGTATTGCCATTTACCTAAATGGTTTAAATAGATCAGTAGCCAGGATGGTCACTTCTACGGATTCTACAATAGTGCCTAGATCGGCAGTCAAATATGAAGGAGGAGTGTACATGGACAAGTTAGGTCACATCTATGTGGTCACCAAAGACCTAGACCAGATCAACGAAAGAGGAGGATTAGAAGGACAAGAAAATTCAGAAAGACCGGACCACGAAGAGTTGATAACTACACCGAGAGGTGAATCAGTAGTAACTCGAGTCTTGAGAGGGGATTTGATACCTCAAGATGATTACTTACTGGAGGTCTACTTGATCCATGGATCAGACTTACTGATACAAACTGACTCACCTACACGTGGACAAGAGGAAAGTCCAATGACCTTTTACGAGTTAAATGATCCTGAAGACGAGTCTAGAGTCACATACTTAGACAAGAACCAAAGAAGGTATTTGATTGTTGATGCCATTGATAGGACTCGATTGAAGTATACCTCAGCCAGAGCAGGGAACCACCTCTCAGAACCCCTTCGGGACACAACAAGAGACAGAACATACAATGTTGGGACAAACAAGTCATCGGAGTGTTCCAAACCGAACTCATGTGCAATTTACAATGCCATGACGGCAAGCACACAATCAAACTCACCCCGGACTAGGCAACCAATATCGACCACCAGTGAGCCCAAGACCATCACTAGGAGTGCCGCCTGGAATACCTCCAATTAGACCAGCAATTCCTATAATGCCTAGACAGCCAGAGCCCATAAGAAGATTAAGACCGATTCAAGTGGCCAAGTGTATGAGAAACCATTATGACAGGATGTGAGAACCTTACAATCACATAGCTGAATTTAAACAAGTTCTACGGGCTGAACAAGTGGATGATTTCTTTGTGCAGTATGAGTCCTTCGGACTCATTCTCACTAGAATGGTTTTGACTTGGTTCCAGCCATTAGATCCCTCAATTTGGAGATATTGAGCAATTCTTTCACGAATTCATAGGGGAATTCACTAAGAGAGGGATTAAACACAACTCTTCTTCTTTAATCCATAGCTTCAAACAAAACCCCAATGAAATGGTGAAAACAACTGCTCGAAGATTCAATCAATATGTAGATAGATATCATTATTCTTGGATGGACTAATGAATGGGACTCTAAGAACATTAGTCTATGTGAAGAGGCTACAGACGTTGAGTGAATGTCTCCAAGAGTGTATTGACCTAGAGGACAACCTAGCAGATGATCTCAAAAGTACACCCAGTCCTACGAAATCAGAGGATACTAGAAGCACAATAACATCCAACTCTAGTAACGTAGAAGAGTTAGCAGAGCTGGTAGCCAAGAAGTTAGGAGTCCATGGAGAGCGGAACTACCAACATCCACTAATGAGAATGCCCATGTTATGAAGATGCAGTCTATGTGGAGGAGACCACCCCACTCATATGTGTGTAAGAGAAGGAATGGACTTGCCTCAAGCTTACCCTTACAATAGGCAGCCACATCAAGGAACTACTCTTTATTGCCACATAGAACAAAAATACACCAATCATACCACTGAGAATTTTCTATTCAACAGGCAGAAACAACCTTTCAATCAACCTCAGTATAGGCTATATGGATACCCACCTAGAGATCCAAGAAGGGAGATTCCTAGATACAACCCTTATCAAGGACCACCAGGAGCACCTAGGCCATATGATCAAGGACAATATACACAACCTTAGCCAGTGTTAGGACCACAACCGCCACTTCCTCAACATGTAGTACCTGTCAAATATGCTCAACCAGAGGAAAACTTTGAGAGAGCCATAGTGCCAGCATCACCATTAACCAGTACAAAATCAACGAACCCAGGATACAAGCAAACTTAAGGAGATTATTATCCCTGTGACACCAGCTTGATTGAGTACGAGCAAGCTTATGACCCGCAATACTACGGATATGAGGGATATGACAATGCCTATGGATCAGAGTTGGCAACACTAATGTACACCTCACCCAAAGCACCAACACCCATGAGACCAACCATTAGACCTCCTATGCCAAAAGGACCGTGCTATAGATGCGGAGGAGATCACTTCATTAGAGAATGCACTCGGCCATATAACCCATCACCTCCTAGGATGTGGGAAGGGTATTGCAACGATTGTGGAAAGGAACATGTCTTTAGAGATTGCCAAAAAAATCCCAATAAGGCACATGATACTGCAACTGTTAATGTGATCGAAGTAATTGAATCATCAGGAAGTGACAAGGAATATACAGTGCCATTGAAGGCCATTACACGAGCACAAACAAAAGAACTAGAAAGAAAATGAGTAGACCCTAAGCAAGAAAAGAGTAAAACCGTAGAACCCAGACTACAAGTAGTGGAAGATTTAGAGGATCCACGTGAGAGTATCCAAGTGACAAAAAGCCAAAAGTGGAAGGATAGGAGAGAAAAACTCAAGGAAAAATGGCTGAAAAATAAAAACAAAGAAGACAAGAAGGACACAAGAGGCAAAAAGAAAACTAAAGAAACTCAGGAAGAAATTCATGTTACACCACAGACACTAGAGCCAGAAAAGCTAGGATCAATTCTAGCAGACCCAAAACCAGACGATTTAGACATGTGGTTGAAAGCTTACCAAGTTAGAATCAAGAAGGGACCCAATGTAGAGCAGCACGAAAAGCTTTACCCATAAGGGGGGTTAGAAAAGGAGAGGCTAGCGATATGTAGAAAACTCATAGAGGTAGCTCAGGCCACCCTAGAGAAGACTATCCCAGCCCTCCTTGAAAAAAGAACGTATGAGAATCAATACAAGGATTGTCTTAAAGCCAAGGGCTAGAAACTAAAAGAGAGGGATGATGAAAAAGAATTTCCAGATACCCAGGACAAATCTATGTCCATAGTCCCGGATTTAGAAGCTGATTGGCCAAAGGAATTGTGGACTAGGATTCGAGAGGATCAATGGAAAAGGGATGGAGTTGCAAAACCTCCTTTTGAGGAGTTAGATGTGGAAGACTATCAACCACTACCGAACATGGAAGAAATATATGAAGAAGTTTCTAGACTAGACCGAAACAGAAGCCCAGAGCATTTCCACCCTACCAAACTACATGGGAGAATATGAGAAGGAATCCATGATCTTCCGTGCTCCCACAGTACGAGGGAAAGAAAAGGAGCCTTCATATAGGAACTCACACAATCTAACAAAACTCAAAAAGACCAAAGTACAATGCCAGTTGACTATGGAAGAATTACTCTGTGTTAAACCACAATTATGGAAACAATTAGCGGGTCAGTTGGAGTTAGATTAGGATAAGAACGAAAAGGAAAGCAAAGAAAATGGACACCCTCCTAATATACAAATCCCCGTGGATATGGTTGGAGAATTCAGTGAAGGAGATGAGGGTAACACATGTCTACCCATCACATACAATGGATACATGACTAAGGCTATATTAGACACAAGAGTAGGAGCAGTTATTGCCACCAAAGAGATTTGGGAGAAGTGAGGAGAGCCAGCCCTACAACCAACTCGCATGAAGATCCAATTAGCAGATGGCCATGTGGAGAAACCATTGGGAATATTGGAAAAGATTAAACTAACCACCTTAGGAGTTGAATTTGAGCATACATTAGCTATCTTTCAATTTGGAAAGGCAAATAATTATGAAATGATATTAGGACGACCTTTCATGAGGCAACTTAGCGTAGTGCAAGATTGGGGACGAGACTCATTATACCTTCAACATCAAGGAAACACTACCAAGATAAACTTGCATACCTTTGCGTACCGAGATGTACCTCCACTACAATGGAATCCCATAGACAAGGAGGAAGATGATTTGTCTATCCATAGTGTTGGATCAAGTGATCAATCATGGATGCATGAGGATGCCCGATTATGGATGTGTAAGGAAGCAAAGAAAGAGGATTAAAAACTGCAGTCATGGCCCTTAGGACATCAAAACTATAGAGCTATAGAGGACCCAATGTATATGCCTCAAGTTTTTACTGATGAAGCATTTGAACCACATGGTTGGATGGAGATTCTAGCAACCTTGGACGTGTGTAAATGAAGTAGTATTGACCATCAATGACTGTGTGGACGAAGATGGCTACAATGTAAACTTGTACATGGTAGTCCTTCAAGAGGTAGAAGCTGGAGAAATATTAGAAAAGGAATGGAAAGAAGAATACGAGAGCATAGAAATGGAACCAAAATTTGATTCGAAGGAACATTATCTAGAAGCCATTCAAGCCAAAGACAAGTACGGAACAACCAAAGTGTTAGCAATAGAAGTAGCCCCTATAGTACCACATCAAGAGGAAAGCGTGAGTAAGATCGAACCGACCCCTAATCTTTTTGAAGTTCTTGAATACTTCAAAAGATATGAAGTAGAAGAAAGAAAAATAGCCATTCAGATGCCTACGAGAGAGGCAAGAGAAGGAGAGGCATATGAAAACAAGGAACAAACGAAAAAAATCGTAGTAGATGGAGAAGAAAGATGTACATACATAAGAAAGGATGTGTCAACAAAGGAGGAATAAGAATTGATAGGACTGATCCGAGAATATCGAGATGTATTTGCTTGGACCTATAAGGATCTTAAAGGTGTGAAACCCTCCATCTGCTCTCATAGAATACCAATGACATCGGAGGCAAAACCATCAAAACAACGCCCTTACACGTATAATGAGGTCTATGCTGCAAAAATAAAAGAAGAAATAGACAAGCTTTTAGTGGCTGAATTCATTTACAAGATAGAACATACCAAATGGGTGTCACCGTTAGTTGTTGTACCCAAAAAGAATGGAAAACTAAGAGCGTGCATTAATCTAAAGAAAGTCAATGCAGCCATGATTCATGATAGCTACCCATTACCTATCACTGATCATCTTTTGGAAAGAGTGGCAGGCAAAGAAGTCTATAGCTTCTTGGACGGATTCTCTGGATACAACCAAGTAGCTATTGCTACTGAGGACCAACACAAGACTGCATTCGCGTCTGAATGGGGGGTCTATGCTTTCGGAGTGATGCCTTTTGGACTCACTAATGCCCCTGCTACTTTCCAAAGGTTGGTGTGTCACGTTTTCAAAGAATTTGTAAAGAAGAATATGGAAGTATATGTGGACGACCTATGTACATACTCACATCAGAGGCAAGAACACATTCCTGAATTGCGAAAAATATTTGATAAATGTCGACAATATAGAGTATGTCTTAATCCTAAGAAGTGCGTTTTTATGGTAAGACAAGTAAAAATGCGAGGAAATATCATATCTAGGAACGGAATATCTACAGATGAAGACAAGATCAAAGTAATTCTAGAACTTCCTAGACCAAAGAATGCAAAAGAAGTGCAAGCATTTATGGGTCATTGTGGATACTACCGTCGATTTATCCACATGTACGCTATAATTGCCAAACCTTTGTATGGATTGTTGACTCAATTCACATGGACGGACGAATGCGAGAAGGCATTTAATGAGCTAGAAAAGCGGCTTAGCACATCTCCCATTTTGAAAACACCCAATTGGAACAAGCCTTTTCATATTCATGTGGATGCTTCCAATTACGCAATAGGATGCATCTTAGCTCAACCAGGAGACAAAGGAAAATTGGACCATCCAATTGCCTATGCAAGTAGACAACTGAACCAAGCCGAGACTACGGAGAGAGAAGGATTAGGAATGGTGTACGCTGTGAAGAAATTCAAACACTATCTCTTAGCCAACAAGTTTGAATTCTTCATAGATCATCAAGCATTATTGTACTTAATCAACAAGCCTTGCAACACGGGAAGACTCATGAGATGGTTTCTATTATTAATGGAATTCAATTTTGAAGTAATTATAAAGAAGGGTAACACTCATGTAAGAGTAGATCATCTCTCTAGATTAACCCATGGAGAACCACCAAGCGGAGTACCAGACGATTTGCCAGACACTTGCCTGTTCAATTTGGAAGTATGTCATAAGTGGGCAGAAAAGCTGATTCCAATACTCACTCATGGACCTCCACTTAATTAACAAGGAGAGTAGAACGGAAATCCTACAATCACGTAACTTACACATAATAGCAGGAAGTGTGTATCATAAAGAATCCAACGGCATATTGTCTAGATGTGTAGAGGAAGATGAACAAAAGAACCTGGTTAAACAAGCTCACATAAACAAATGGAGAATGCACAAAGGAACTCATGGAACTCTAAGAGAATTGAAACGGTTAAGAGTATACTAGCCTGATATGCCTAAGGATGTCCATGAATATGTTAGTAGTTGCACGGAATGTGAGGAAACCACTCTAGATGACCACACATCCTTACCTTTTTCTACAATAGCACCCAACTGGAGTAAGACATTAGTGAAATTCCTAAAGACATGCGAGCATGAAGAAGTAATTAGTTTAGCAAGGAAACGATCACTGGAAGAAATGAGTAAGGAGTACATTATCATGGGAAGACAATTGTCATATTACCAATGTACACGCTTTTGGGTGAGGCGGCATTGATTGCCACATGGCATCACAAGGATGCACTTCTATATGTATGGGTAGAAGAGGGATAGAAGATTATCTCATCTTGGATTATTATTATGAGGAAGCAAGGGAGATTCTGATTATCCATACGCGCTCGGGCGTGGTTGGGAGGTAAGCCAATGTACTCTGTGTGTGTGGCCTGTATGATCGCTCGCGAACTCGTCCTTTTTGCGGAGTAGCAAAAATGATGTATGTCAGAATTGGTATCGGAACATCGTTTCTTGGCTTGTTTGCGCACGCGCAGGCCATGGGGATTGAACCCTAGTTGAAGGATGGAAGGCTCACGACCTAGCCAAGGCGCTCAGCCTTTTAGATGCCTTTGCATGCCAAAATTATCAACACATGTTGTACGTTGGGCTACTACATCACCGCTTTTACCTTGATACAAAGAGGGAAGGATAATTATGAAGGCATCAAATGGGCACCCATGCAGTATGTACATGCTCATCCATGAGTGTGAAGAAGCACATTACACTCTTTCCCACTACATCGGATACTTGTTACAAAGCTTTATTAAGAAAAAGGGAAGAGTAGGTGCAGTCGAGTCCGAATGGATGGAGTCTTGAGCTCACCTAGAAAGGATTTTTCGAGAACAAGAAGATCCCATCTCAAAGCACAGGTATGAAATTTTTTTGTCATTTTCAAGAATTAAAAAATAAAGATTCGGCTCTTTAAGAAGGGCAAAGAAGGGTTTCAAGGCCAAAAACTTGGAGGGAAGTTACATGTATGGAGAGTATGAGATATGTACTCTCACCTAGAGTCAAGGATTTCCTCAAAATGCAACAAAGGATAACCTTTAGGCACTTCCAAAGTAGCGTATTTTTATGATTTTCACATAAATTTCAGGAGCTATTTTGGATAAGTAGCCATTTTGTGGAAGGGAGATGAAGCAGGATTTTTCTTAATTTGGTAGGAAAAATCATGTACACACATAGCTTAGTGTATTGAATTTCATGTAACATTAAGAAATCCATAAGATACCTCAGTTTGATGGGAGTTGGAAGCTCCGCAAAACCCCCTTCCATCTTGACAAAAAAAAATTTCAGCACCTAAATATGAGAAATTCCCATTTTGGAAGAGGGAAAAAGAGGTGTGATAGCTATGGATGGATGGGAAAAAGTATATATACTGAGAGTATGGTGTATAGACTTCATAGTGGAATCATTAGATTCACCAAAGTAATAAGCTAAGGAGGAATTTTACTTCCTCAAAAACCCCCTTCCCGCACTTTTTGGAAAAAAATTAGATGTTAACTCCACTTTTGGGAGTAAGGAAAAAAACCATTTAAGAGGCTTCCTAGGGACTAATGCATACACACATGATGTATGGTATATGAATTATCTTGGAGAAGAGAAAATCCAAGGAAAATCCACATTAGGAGTGGATTAGAAGCTTGCTAAAAGCTCCCATTTAAATTTTTGCATAAAAGTAAAAATCTTGTTTTAGGCCTACTTCGGGGAGAAAATTCGCATGCTCGAAGGGAGGATTTGGAAAAGTAAAAATAGGCCCATGCATCTTCATATACCACTCTCTGAGGTTATGGAGAGAATTTTAGCATTTGCTTGATGGAAGAATGCTTTTGGGCACCCCAAAAATCACATTTTGACACTTTTTCCAGCCCCTCGAACAGTCCACTAGTTTGGCATGTCCCATTTGGAATGGCCATATCTTGGGCTAGAAAACTCCAAATTGGACGTGCTATGGCTCGTTTCGAAGAGCACAAGGTCTACTTTCAGTTATGAAAAGAAATTTTGGAAAATAAGTATTTTTGCAGGTCTAAACAGCTCTGCAAAGTCTGAACAGTTTTTGGCAATCACCTTCCGGGAACCATATCTTACTAACCGGGAAGGCGATTTGAGTAATTTCACTTTGAGCTCTTTGCACATGCTATATATTTCAGTTTATGAATATTTGCAGGTCCTAAAGTGGTTTTTGCAGGTCTAAAAAAGGATTACTAATGCATCTTTTGACTAAATTTGCATTATTTTTGTAATCACCTGACCATGCTTTAAGCTTATCGAGAACGATTGGATGCATGCAATTCAAAAATTAAAACTATTCAGGGATGTATATTTTATGCTTCAGGCATTTTACTTTATGTTATGGCATGTTCTGTATATACATGCATAGATTGGATTGCATACATCAAATGTTGATCATTATTTAAATTCTAAAAGTATGGATCGACAGGCAAGAAGTATACTTTTTGATTGTTTGCAGGAAAGAGAATCACAGAAATCATATGGCTATGCAACACACAGAATGGTTGCTGGCAATTGCTCTTATGTTTTGCAGGTTATGGAATTCATATATAAGTTTATGGCGTGCATGCCATGGGCCTGTCAAGCCCTATGGTTTTGGGTGGCCTGAGTGCCACTGAGCTTATGGTCTGGGAAAATGCTGTCGAATTTTTTCTTGCCGTATGGCATTATATACGCACTTGCCTTTAGGTAAGAATGTTATGGCATAGTAATATGCCTTTCAGCAAACATCAATAAGTTTTAGGCATGCTTCTAAGCATGTATTTGATGGACTTAGTACCATCAAAGTAATATACATAAGGCAACTTCAGTAGTAACAGGATCCCTACATATAATCCTTATGGATTTAGACCATAGGATTGCTAAGGGAAGGAGCTACACCTTCACCATTAGTAAGGTGCACAAGAAATCCTATAGGTTTTAGGAAGTTGCATACAGGTACCGGAGATACATTTATGATAATCTCCAAGTTCGTGAAGATTTAGTTATCTTCACAAGAGTCTCACATGATGATTAGGAGAATATGGGGTATCATGATGAATACCCAAAGAGTGACTAGTTTCACTCATGCACATCACTTGACTAAGTAATGTAGCATTTTTGCTACACTACTAAGGAAACCAATTAGACGGGATCACGCAGATGGGTTTCATGAGACAGCATCGACGGGTGCATATGTGATTTGAGTGATGGTTAGGAAGGCCATAGGCATGGCACTAGCTCTATGGTATAGAGCATAGATCCCTTAGTCAGGAATAGTTGGGGTACCCAATACATACATATGTATCTTGGGATCTACAGAGAGGTACCTAGACTTAGTCTTTGTACCTAGGAACAAGTTGGTTTGGAACAGAAGGGGATATCCATTGTCACATTATTGACTAGAACCAAACTAACTAGTTCGAGAATATGGGACTCACTTGAGTCCACCTATATGATTTTAGGATATGGGATTCATTAGAGTCCACCTGTATCTTCCATTACATATATATGGAATATATATTTGGTTTGGTGTAGCTATGACACCGTGAATTGGAAGAAGTTTTCACTGGTATGGGACGGTGGAAATGACTTCCCTTTGAGCACTCTTCTTCTATGGCCAGAAAGAAAAGGACTCATCATTCATGGCGTCATGTCTCACTAGATCGGGGAGAGATCTTGGTAGACATCTCCTTTGGATTGGGAATTATCCTTCAGAGTTTAGGGAAGATTTATTCTTCCAGTAGAGAATGTGATAGGTGATTTTATCACCATTGGTATCACATACTCATTTTGAGTTTTTCAGGAAGGATAATTCCATCAGCTTGATTGGATCGTATAGATCCATGCACAAAGTATGGTTGGCAGAGATAGTTTTTTTACTATGGATACACCTGTGTTTATGGTATCATATAACATCATTGCTTACCATTTTAGTAGAGGGCTTTGACCCTTATAGGAATTTATTTTCTCCACTCTTCACTACATACACCTTCATTAGTTAGAGGAGATCTGTTCTCCATCTTCATAGGAATATTTGTAATGATGGATTATGCATTAACTATGGAAGAGAGGACTAAATAAATTCATGAGTTTCTCTTTTAAGGAAAGGAGAAAGTGGGAATCAGCTCAGAGATCCATGAGAGATCTCACTTTAGTTCAGTGGTCTCACTTTAGCTCCTGCTGTTTGAGAGAGAAAGAAGGAAAGGAAAACATGATTTCTTCATAGGAGAAGCATAGATTATGTTTTCCTTTAGAGAGAAGAGGTGTTTAGGAAACATCTCTTAGTCTATATTTCAGAGAAGGAATTCATTGCCTCTACTTTTCAATGTAATTTTCCTTTACATGGGAGTATAATTCTCCACTATTTTGGAAGGAAAAAGAATGGAGAGCTAATATATGTGTTCTCAGTTATGGAGGAGTAGAGCAAGTGGATTCAATAGAATCTCTTTCAAAGGGAAAGGGAAAGTGGAATAGATTCCACTACCAGAGCTTTTTTCCGTAGAGGAGATTACAGAGAGAGACATAGAGAGAGTTTTACTTTCTCATTTTTGGTTGTCTAGATAGAGGTGGCACTCTTCTATCAAAGACAAGAGGGAGATCAGTTAATCATGATGGTTAGATTGAGTCTCACATGGAGACTCTAGAGAGGAGTAGTTATGTCACTCCAGTAATGGTCCTTGACTAGATGAGATGATCTAGTTATTGACATTAGTGAGACTGGGAGTTGAGTATGACTATTCTCTTTAGGGTTTCTAGGAGATAGGGATATATCTAACCTATTGGCGTACCAAACTCTTAATTGGTGTTACATCATGAGTATGATGAGTAGACATCAGTTAGGAGGATGGGTACTTAGGGATTATCTGAATCTCAAAGAGGAATGCTTTCAGCATTCATATGGCAAACTACAGGGAAGAGAAATATTAGAGTTTGCATTAGTGTCAATAGATGCTCTTCCAATAGAACTTAGTCCAATGGTAAAGGATGACAAACCACATAATTCTTGGTTGGTGAAATGCTGAGATTACATTTGACTACCAAGAAACTCTTATGTATGAGCTAGATGATGGATTTGCAGAGTTCACAAGGTATTTTAGATTAAACTATTACTTGTGAGTACACTCAAGGTTAGGAAGACCTAGAGTGGTATGAGGGAAATCTATCATTTATCTTAGATGGGTTTGAAGTCACTGGTTATGGGACTTTGTTCTATACTTCAGAGGATTCTATGGTTTATTATCTCCATTATGATACGGTCAAGCTTATAAGTTTGGCACTTTACACTTGTTTTTCATATTATTGCTCCATAGAGATACCTCATATGGATTTAGGTCATGAGTTGTATGGCATGGGAGTGCTAGTATGGAAGTAGAGATATATGGGAGATAGTAGACACCACTCAGATGGTTTCCCACCTTTTAGATGATCTCATATGAGACTTCTTAAGGGGAAGGATATGGGGAAACAACATACACAGAGATGACCATGTACATAGAGTACATGGGGTTCAGGGGAGTCCCATCAATTACTTCTACCATTACGTACATTTCATTTACATTTTCGAGGACGAAAATGTTTTTAAGGGGAAGGAAATGTCATATTACCAATGTACACCCTTTTGGGTGCGGCGGCATTGATTGCCACATGGCATCACAAGGATGCACTTCTATATGTATGGGTAGAAGAGGGATAGAAGATTATCTCATCTTGGATTATTATTATGAGGAAGCAAGGGAGATTCTGATTATCCATACGCGCTCGGGCGTGGTTGGGAGGTAAGCCAATGTACTCTGTGTGTGTGGCCTGTATGATCGCTCCCGAACTCGTCCTTTATGAGTAGCAAAAAAGATGTATGTCAGAACAATTATTCAAGAGAGGGAAGGATAATCAATTACGGCTATGTGTACATGAAGGAGAGTACCTACCCATATTAGAGATGTCACACTCAGGTGCCGCAGGAGGACATTTCTCAGTTGAAAGAACTATAAAAATGATCCTCTTTGCAGGCATATGGTGGTCAACTATACATATGGATTGCAGACACCTATGTACAAAGTTGCGAGACATGCCAAAGAGCCAAATATCCGATTAGACAAGATGACATGCCATTAAGACCTATGGTTTGCGCAAGAGCATTTTCTAAATGAGGTATTGATTTCATAGGACCCATTAACCCACCAGCCAATGGGGTATCATTTTTTCTACTAGAAAAAACGATGCTCACACCACATCTAAGTTCCTTTTTGAGCATATCTTCACTCGCTTTGGACTACCTATAGAAATAGTGAGTGATAGAGGAACACATTTCATTAATGAAGTGATAGAATCCTTAATGAATGAGTTCTTAATGATCCATAAAAAAACATCCCCTTATCATCCTCAAGCCAATGATCAAGCAGAAATTTCCAATAAAGTGTTGTGTACTGTGTTGACAAAGATAGTCAATAGTGGAAGGTCAGATTGGGACAAACAATTGCATCATGCAATTTGGGCCTTCTGTGTCGTTTACAAGATAGCCATTGGAACTACACCATTTAACCTAGTGTATGGACAAAACACAATCTTGCCAATCGATGTTTTAGTGCCAACTTTGAGAGTAGCCCAACAATATGAATGGACAAGGCATGAATTGTCCAAGTAACTAGACCAAATTGAGAAGCTACATGAAACAAGAGTACAAGCTGTGGCAGGAGTTTATGCAGCCAAGAGAAGACAGAGGGCATATTATGATGTGCATATGAAGGATAAAGGGCTAAAAGAAGGAGATTTAGTTTTGGTATATACCTTAAAGCAACACACAAAGAAGCTAGAGAAACATGGATATGGACCTCTAATAATCAATAGGATTTCCACTAGTGGAGCGGTTAATCTAGCCACTCTGGATGGGGATGTCCTCCCTAATTACATAAGTGGTTGTCGAATAAAACATTACATGGAGCCATTGGCAGACCAAATGTTAGCACGACTTGTAGGTGCACAAAATAGAAAAAGAGAGGAAGAGAGGATTAGAGAGGAGGCGAGGCAAGAAGCCCTAGAGCGTATCAAGAAATGAAAAGAATGGATAAGGCAAAGGGATGAATGGTATCTACAAGGGGACAAGCCTATTCCCATGGCCAACTATCACGTTCACCAGGCCAACACGAACCATGTCAACAAGTCCCAACCATACTTGAACCTAGGGATTGGAACAACAGAGTACCAGCTAATAGACGCCTTGATAGATTCAGGAGCAGCACTCAGTTGCATTCACAATACAATCATCACGCAACTTCAAACCACCATATCACCTACTAAAGCACACATGATGGGTATTGGAGGTCAAGTCATTGAATGCATTGGAGAAGCTACAATATTACTCCACCTAGGAAATTGGAATAGTCAGTTCTAGTGTGTAAAGACAAGGATTTGATAGAGAACCTGATCTTAGGACAAGACTAGATCATTGAGAATGAAGTAAGCATTCACCTAGCTCAAGGATACATCTCAGCCAAAGTAGGGCACAAAGAAATCTTTAGCCTATTAGAAGAAAGACCCTCTCATAGGCAGGACAACATCAAGCATGAGAAAGAGGTCCTAGAAAAGGAATTAGCAAACGACTCAATCAACAATCTACCAGAGGAACGTCCGAAGAAAGAAGTGACTACCAACACCAATGCGTCAGTCATTGAGGTGAATTCATCCCACACGAATGGTGAACCCAAGGGAAACGATGAAGAGAATGCTCTTAAAGTCACCTACAATAATGGAAAATCATCGACGTGGAAGTCAACTATCTGATTCTCAAAATTAGAAAGTGCCAATCTACAATGGGTTTGCAAGGATCGAGTGAAGGAAGTAGTGAAGTCAATACCAATACCAGCCACTCATCTGAAGGAGGCAACAAATAAAAAAGGATCATCTTCATTACAAGTAGGACCGAAGAGACTTTTGAGAGTATGGCTCCCAAAGTCATTAGTAGTAGCTCAGAAAACACGGCAACAAATATGGATTCCAAAAAGAGTCAGATAGATTGCAAGCCAAGAAATAGAGAAGCAAGAAGACACATTACACCAACACAGTAGGACCCTAAAGCCAAACAAAAATAATCACAGGAACCAGAGGAACATGACAACTAAAACTCAGACTACAAAAAAGGAAGAGGAAAGACCGAGAACACGACAAAACATAGAGAAGGAGAGGCCTCACACTTCAACTACAAAATGGATATGGAGACCCAAGATGCAGCTAAGAGAACAACAACGGATGCAAAAAGATTCCAATTGCACACATGAAGCATCAAATGCACCTAAAGTATGCATGATAGGGCCACATCACGAGGCCATGCATTCTGCACATGATGAATGTAACAAAAGTAGGAGTGCACATTTCCCACTTGGGAATAGGTCATAGATTCTACTTCCATAGGAATGGACCATGTAAATAAATAAGTGCTTCAGATACACTAATCTTTGTTTTCTTTCAGGAATGAAAAGGAAAAATATGTGGTAAGAGATCTTCTTTATGTAAACAAGGGGAATGGAGTGACACAACGAACAAAATGTCACTACAACACACCTCACCACAGACATGTCTTCTAATAGAAGCTGATGCTTTTTTCATTACGAGTGCAAATGGCTTCTAAGGACTCTGAAGCTAACATTCAAGAGGAGGTGTTGGAATTCCATCTACAAAGCGTGACTAAGGCAAAAGGTCACTGGTTTAGGGAAGATCAATCAACAGGGGATTATTTGTTCCTAGTGATAATCAAGATTATGGACATTGACCATTAGTTCCCCATAATGTCCCGAGAATTTAAGGTAGTGCATGAACTTCCATCAACAATGGACATTATGAAGAAAGCGGGCATTCACAAGTACTTTGAATTACCGATATACAAACCTGACTTCCAACGATGTACGCAAGTCATGAACACCTTGCATCCAGCATTGCATGATCCATTGGTACCGGAGGCTAGAGTCTTAAATGCAGTAGGGGAGTGGGTCATTATACAATTCATCCATGACCTGATTAACGAAGCTTTCGGATGGGAAAAAGATGGAACTAACATTTTGAAAGAGGAAAGTCGAGGAGCAAAGACCAGGAAATTCACAGATATTAATCGCATTGATATAGAAGAGGAAGTGAGACTCATCCATCAACATTTCTGCTTTCCCAACATGCATAGGTACTCTGCTCCACAAAAAATCATAGTGCAAATGCTGTCACATGCAATCAAACAAATTGGGAATCAAGTAAATATGACTCCATACATTCAAGAACGGCTATTCGAGGCTAAGAAGCAGTGGAATCATAAGAAGTTCCTAAGTGGAAGCGTTGCCTTAACCATATTGATACATCATGCCTTGGGCATTAGAGAACATCTGAAAGAGATGCCGTCATCAGAAGCAATGGCCAAGTATGCCAAGATTGCGATAGTTCCCAGAAAAAAGAAAGGAGTCAAGATCACAGAGGAAGTTGAAACGAGCTCCCAACCTAGAATGAGGGGTACCAAAAGGCTAGGGGAAATCATGCAGGCGGAAGCAGAAACTCCAGCTACAGAGAAAGCTCGTGTACTCCCAAGGACTAGGCTGGAAGTAAATCCTCCGATTACAGAAGACGAATTGACAAAAGCAATGGAAGCTACTCACCAATACGTGGAAGGACAGGTAAATCTATCAGTGCAAGGGAACCACTACCAACATACCCACCAAGACTCGGAACAAAGAAAGAGGCTGACCAAGGTCCACAGATACAGAGAATTGGGGTTGATGAACTCAAGATCATCATCAGATGCACAAGAAGAACCGGAAACCTCCATGTTGAATGTAGACATTCGAAGTGATTCCAAGGATGATGGACAATGGGAGGAATTAGTCAAGTAAATGAGGACTTGGACATGGAAGGAATGAAGGCAGATCAGATGCCCATTGACTCCATCAAGGACATGACCAGGAAGGAAGCATCACAAGAAGAGGTACATATTATTAAATTGAATGAAGCATCTAATATGAAAATCAAAGAGACTCTGCTAGCTGGAGAGGTCCTGTTCAAGAATCCCAAGGAAGAAAAGGTTGATAATAAAGTTGAAGAATCAGAACCCTTCACACCAATAAGGGTCGTGGCAGAACCCTCTCCAAGAACAAGACCTTTAAAATGTAATGCTAACTTCAAAGAGAGCAAAGGCCTGCAAAGTAAGGTGTGCAACGGGAGAAAGTAGACAGGCTCCAGGCAATACAACAAGGTCAGATGTGTGAAGACAAAGACACATCAGAAGACCAAAAGTTAGAAAGGGAAGAGGCTGAAAAGTTGAAGAGAGTGACTAAGAATATCACATTCTTAGCCACTGATGGCATGCGTGGCAGCCCGACTTAATACAACAACCCAGATTTATGAATATAAGGAATACCAAGGGGCTTATAGAAGCAAAAGACTAAGCTCGGATAAAGTAACAAATTGCCTGACAATCCTTATTGCTTCTTCGACCACTGGGTGCATGTATTCAGGAGCCATAGACAAGCTACAGACAAAAAGCAACGCCTATCAAGGGACAACAGAGATAAAGAGGGGGAGAGTGTTGCAGAGGAAAGAAGCACAAAAGAGGAGCCCCAAAATTTTCAAATTAATGGCGTAAAATTTCTCCTTCAAAATTCGAGGAAATTCCCTCGAAACTATGTAAATGCACTAGAGGAGTCCTCTAGATGCATAAGCCCCAAACCTTTGTAACATGATTCTTGTAAAATAGTAGGACATTAGAGGTTAGTCAATAAAGTGCCGGTCTCTTGTGTGAAAGGACCATTCTTAGGGCACATGTATATAAGTCACTTTGTGAGTCTTTACAATTTTGCCATTGTAAAGAAGGAGAGCTGAAATTTGAATTTGCTTCTTCCCTGCTGATTTCCATCTTCTCTATGATCTTTTGTGTGTGTCTAATGCTTGAAATGTGTGTGTAGGACTATTGTCTATCCCATTCCATCACTTTTGAACTACTGTAGTGTGTGTGAACCATTACGAGTTTTGGAGTGAGTGTATGTGTTTCTCGCCATTCAATTCTTTGGCCATAACTTGAAGAGTGGTTGTATATGACCACCAGATGCGTCTCATCGAGAGCTTCAAGAGGAGCCCACTATTGGCCATATTCAGAGTTCCAAGCTGGGAAACATTTGAATTTGTGCTTACTACTGCAAGTGGTATCGCGGTAGGCATTTCCAGATATTTAGTGAGTTGGAGAGGTAGTTTAGTATTTTCACATGCATTGTAGCTTAGCCACTTCACTTTCCATCATGTGTGCACACATCCTCATACACTTGGTTCATGTGGTTCTTCGGATTGATAATTAAACGTGTATCGATCCACCACTATATGCACTTGTGGGGCGATTGAGATTTAGTCTCTTCGACACAATTGCCTAAGACTTCACGACTTAGGTACACACCTTGCAATACAGGACGCTTAGTAAAAAGGTTCCTCTTACTGATGGAATATGATTTTGAAACTGTTCTAAGGAAAGGTAGAACCCACCTCAAGGAAGATCACCTTTCTCGCATCACTTCAGGAGAGTCACCGCAAGGAGTGTCTGATGAATTTCCTGATGCTTATATGTTCAATTTAGAAGTTGTTCCTAAATGGGAAAATAAGCTGGAACCTGTCCTCACCTTGGGACCCGTGCATAAGGATGTGAGAACAAAAAAGAAGAAATTGTAAAATCACAAAACTATAAAATATTGGGAGGAAGCATGTACAAACAAGATGTAGAGGGTGTATTAGCTGGTTTTGTTGAGGACGATGAACATAGCAGTTGGTTGCGACAAGCCCATGAAGGATTGCTAGGAAACCACTATTCTAAAAAAAGAACATTGCGAAATCTAAAATGTTTGGGAGTGTATTGGCCTAGTATGGACAAAGAAATACATGAGTGGATTAAGAGTTGTCCAGTGTGCTAAGAGAAACCCCCAGTGGAGCATGCCACCCTTTATCATGTGTCGTTAATTCCAGAATGGAGTGCTCCATTGGTAGAATTTATGAGATCGCGAACACTACCTAGTGAGGCTAGTCTAGCAAGAACACGGAGCATGGAGCAAGAGACTCAGAAGTATGCCTTAGTTGGAGACAACCTATACCAAAGAGGAAGAGATGGTTACTTAAGATTGTGCGTTCATGAATCAGACTACTTGAAACTCTTAGAATTGCACATAATGGTGTTGTAGGTGGACACTTTGGTCCTAACAGAGTAATCAAGACAATCTTATTCTCAGGACTTTGGTGGCCAACTCTTCATATGGATGCACATAGGTATATGAAGAAATGTGATACATGCCAACGTGCACAATATCCAATAAGGAGAGATGAGATGCCTTTGCGACCAATCATGGGGGGACGTGCATTCTCGAAGTGGGGTATAGACTTTGTTGGGCCCATCAATCCCCTAGCTAGAAACTCCCATTTTGAGTACATTATTGTAGCCACCAATTACCTTACAAAGTGGGTAGAAGTAAAAGCCACAACAAAGAATGATTCTCAAACGATAGCTAAGTTCTTATTTAAGAATGTGTTCACAAGATAGGGACTACCAATACAATTAGTGAGTGATAGAGGCACACACTTCTTGAATGAAGTGATCCAAAATCTTCTCCAAGAATTCTTGGTGATACATAAGAAGTCTGCCCCTTATCATCCATAAGCTAACGGAAAAGCTGAGAGCACAAATAAGGTCCTATGCAATGTGTTAAAAAAATTGGTAAATAGTAAATGCTCTGATTGGGATAAACAACTTCATCATGCTATTTGGGCTTACCAAGTTGCCTACAAAACGGTACTCAATGCCACCCCTTTTCAGATGGTTTTTGGCCAGAATGTGGTGCTACCATTGGACTTCCTAATACCAGCTTTGAAAGTAGCACAACAGCATGAGTGGAATGGACATGAGTTGTCTTCCAGGATCTTTGATCTAGAACGCTTAGGTGAGATGAGGCTACGAGTGGCAACAAGCATCTATGCTGCAAAGAAAAGACAAAAGGCATACTTTGATGCACACATCAAAGATAAAGGTTTGAAAGAAGGAGATCTAGTGCTGGTGTATACACTAAAACAACATGCCCGTAAATTGGAGAAAAGAGGATATGGACCCATGATCATTAATAGAATTTCCACTAGTGGTGCGGTTCAATTGGCCACTCTAGAGGGTGACATCTAGCCAAACTATATTAGTGGATGTCGAGTCAAGCTATATCAAGAACCTCTTACAGAGGATGTGCTAAGGAGACTCAATACTGCTAAGAATCGAAAAGAAAAAGAGATAATGGTTAGAGAAGAAGCACATGCAGAGGCTAGAGAGCACATTAGGAAAAATAAGTTAAGGCGATTAGCCCTAGATATCAATACTGAAGCCCCACGATATCACATGGCCATGTGCCAAACATCAGGTGCAATTGCTTCTCGAATAATTGACCGATGTCCCTTTGTGACCTTCCAGGTAGGACATAGAGAGAATGTAAGGCCTGTGAGAGCATTGATTGACTCAGGTGCAACAAGTAGTGTAGTTACACTTTCATACTGCTAGGACTTGCAATTAAATAGCAATCCTATAGAAGCCTATCTCATAGGGCTAGGAGGCGTGGAAACCCCTTGTTTGGGCAAGGTGGTGCTTCCCATTTATCTTCAAGATGTCCCAATGAGAGTCAAAATGCTAGTGTGTCAAGATGAGGATCTTACGGAACCACTTGTCTTGGGTCAAGATTGGATCTATGACCATGCAGTCAACTTAAACCTAAGAAATCAACTTCTTCCAGTTTGGGTACATAAACAATGTATTACATTGGAATTAGAGAACTACATGCTCACAAATCCAGGTGTCACACATTCTCTTAGTTCTTCTAAGACTAATCTTATAGAAGAAGATGTTGTATGTGTCAAAAGCTCTATGATGCAGAAGGAGTCAATCAAGGAAGACCAGGCTGGAAGGTGAGTGGACCTCTCTTCTTCTTCAAAAAGTAATGTACCCACACTAGTTCCACCACAAAGGCAAGCACAACAGTTCAAGAAAATTGCTATATCAAATAGAAAGGCACCATTCAACAAGAAAGCAGTTTTGGGCATGAAGCAGATCTGGGTACAAAAAGGAGGACAACGACCGGCCTTGCCCCCATAATTTCCATTCATGCAAGCCAACTAAGCTAGAAGATGAACAAAGAAACTAGGGCAAGCTGAACCACAAGGTATCCAACAAGTTTGGTTGCCTAAGAAATTAGCTGTAGCTCAACAAGGACAATTACAAATGTGGGTACCCAAGAAGCTCTTACGTACACAACAACCTAGGGTCTCCCACATGAGAAAAGTCTCAACAAAGAAGCCAAGGAGAAGCAAGGGTTCGAACGAGGCGCAAAGAGCCAAAGAAGATAAAATCACCTCTTCGACAATAATAAGAAGACAACATAAAAAATATGGGTTTGGAAGCCAAAAGCACCAAGCACCCAGAGAACCAGAGCACCGACCACGAGAGCTACAAGATTTAAGCAACCACTCAAAGATGAAGAAGTCAAAAGTGACCTGTACGCAACCCCACATAGTTCTAAAATGGTTCCCTATAAGGATGAATAGTCAATTGTCACTCAGGGATCCAATGGATACCTTCAACAAAGGCCACATTAGCGTCTGCACGAAACATTGAAAGCCTTGACGAGCGACAACCATGTGCTCCTTGCACAACCCGTCTTTTGCACCATTTAGTTCATGCATTTCCAAAGTATGCATTAATATAGGGCCACATTACACGGCAATGCATAGACACATTTGAGAGTCCCAGACACAAGAGAACATTGACATATGTCAATTATTTTTGTTTCTAAACTCTTTCTTCTTGTTTTGTGTTGTTCTTCTTTATTAAAAAAAAGGGTAGAAGAAGGAGCTGAAAAGAGAGAGAGAGAGAGAGAGAGAGAGAGAGAGAGAGAGAGAGAGAGAGAGAGAGAGAGAGAGCACAAGATCTTGTTCCGAGGTTTGGCTCATGGAACATGAATGAGTCATGCTTAGTGAAGGGGGAATCGTTGATGATTGGACATTTATCAGTTTTGATAGAAGTGTGTCTCGACTAGCAGACGATATCATTGCTGCTTTATCTGGTAGATGTCTAGAACTTGGCATGAACATGGCATCCACAACTATTGTTTCCCCTTACCAAGGTAGGAGGGAAGAGCTTGAAGGTCCGCAACTTGGGGGATGCTTACCTACTATATGTACAAGAGCATCCAAGGAGATATCTGCAAGGGGTAGTTTTGGTACCCTAAAAATCTTTGTATGTATACTGGGTGAGAAGACTCCTGCTTATGGTGAGCTAAAGAGAATATGTGAAACTAAGCTTGGTGTAGTTACCCAATGTTGTATGTCAAGGAATATAAAGAAATTCAATTCTCATTATTTGGCAAATGCTGCTTTGAAGAGAGGGGACAGAGCCAGGTGCTCGAAGAATCTTGTCAGTGGACCATCAAAAAGGGCATTCATTGACAATGATAGACCAACCCATGATCCATCACAAGGAGGGGTGTAAAACACAAAGAGATAATCATCGATTGACAATTCACCATGGTAAGAATCCTTACTTTGGCAACACCATAACACTGTTAGATTAGGAAACCTCTTTGTCAGCATGCCCTTGAGCACTTAGCTCAAGACCTCCAATTTTTGAACCATACTTCTTCCAATGCATTTTCCAAGTAAGCATGCATAGGGACACATTACAAGGCCGTTCACAAGGCACATAATTTCTTCAACCCATGCACTGACACACTAACCCATCACTCATTATCACTTATGAGTACTTGGTATGACTACCATGAATATCATCTTTGAAAGATCCAGCGGACATTAAGGTTACAACAACAATAGCAACGAAGCAATCCACCATCAATAGCTGTTCCAAATCAACATGGACAACCTCTTTTGAGTACCTAGCAACTTTTAAAAGCCCACACATGTATCTTCATGCAAGAATCCATGGATGAAGTACATACCAAGGGACTACAACTCGCAAAGGCTCCCAATGACAAATGAAGAACCGGACAACCAACCCTGCTACATTTG
Organism: Ceratopteris richardii; assembly: GCA_020310875.1. Lineage (NCBI taxonomy): Eukaryota > Viridiplantae > Streptophyta > Polypodiopsida > Polypodiales > Pteridaceae > Ceratopteris > Ceratopteris richardii. Next base: position 73,967,021 of record CM035423.1, on the reverse strand, counting down.
GAAGCTAGATGGCCCTTCTTCATATAGGATGGACACTACCTCTTAAAGCACTACATCAAACAACCACTACAACAAGGGTCTAACAAAGAGGACAAACTCAAGAGGGGGGGAGTGTTGGAACTCAAGTTCAAGCACAAGCATGGAAGCACATCAGAAAAGTGGATACACAAGAAGAGGGAGCAATTAGGGAGCTCCAAGAAGTGTATGCCAAATTTTTAGAAGAATCCCCTACAAAAATAGTGATTTTGATCACTCAAACCATTGTAAATATCATTTCACCTTTTTGTAACTCCATTTTGTTCAAGCCGAGGAGTGCTCAAGCATGAGGTATTAGAAGTACCATGCTACCAATTTTCATAATTTTTAGACTTTGTTTGAGCCCTCAAATAAGCCCTAGAACCTAATTTCTAACTAGGTCGAACACTAGGTCTGGACAGGGCCAAAACCACCCAAAAACCTATAAAAAGAGCTAGAGAGATCATTTTTGGGATTAGCTTGTTAGAGAGTTAGCTTGTTGTAGATTGGAGCTTTTGTAGGAGAACTCTTTGGTAATCGAAGCTTTCCATTGTTCCTCTCTTTGATCTTGCATTGTGCACATGTGTGTGTATGTGTGTGCATGCTTGTGTGCTTTCACTCATGCACTTGTGCCTTCACTTGCTCATGGTCTTCATACCGGTCCTCACGTCTCCACAGATTGACAAGTAAAGGAGGTGGTGCTTACGCTTGAGCTACACCAAGCACAAAGGCAAACACAACAAAAAACCCCAAGAAAAATAGCTGAAGCTAGTGAGGTAGGAGAATCAATTGGAAAGAAAACTAGAACCTGGAAAGAGTCACAAGAGCAACACAAGAGGAAATAGGGTAAAAAGATCAGTGAGTTAGAGGAAAGCCTAAGGGAAACCAGAACCAAAATCTTGGAAATGACATCACAAGAGGCTGAACCACAAATAATCACCTCTAAACTAGGATCAGTACTAACAGAACCCACCCTAGAAAACCTTGATATGATGTTCAAAGCCTATCAAGAAAGAATACAAGAAGGACCCCAAGTAGGAGAATCTAGCAAGAATTACCCCCGAGCTGACTTAGAACTTGAGAGAACCAAACTATGCATGAAAATGGTTGAATTAGCCCAGACAATGTTTGAAGCCTCACAATACCTCAATTGGGAAATTATGGCCAGGCTTGAGCTACATTTTCAAACAATCCTAGAGAAACTAGGGCAAGTCGCATCTAACTCGGTGAAAGTCAGCTCTAGCACGCAAACTAGCCCAACGTAACCCTTGAAGACCACTCTATTGGAACATGATAGGTTAGATTTAGAAAATCATCAAACGAGTTATCTGGATTCATACGCCATCTTGAAAGAGATTCAAGAAGAAAGAAGGAGATAGGAACAAGAATCTCAACCACCCATACTCGAGATTGATGACTCACGGGAACGATTCCTTGTAGATATCCCATCAATCTATGGAGATCAAGTGGATGATTGGCCAAGTGAGCACACCAATTTTGAATCTAACTCTTTGCAAGAGTTACCTCACTTTACGGGACCTTGGGAAGATTGTTTAGTTCAAGTGAAAGCCCCCACTATTCGAGTAAGGGGAGTGAACTCAACTCTTCCTAGGAATACAGAAGCTATTAGGAACACTAAAGTTCAATGCCATTTAACTTTGGATGAGTTGCTGAAGATCAAACCTGAACTATGGAAACATGTAGCAAACTAGTTCCGAGAAATAGCCACAACCTCCGTTAGACCAAGTGCACAAGGAAAGGTGCCGGAGATACCCCTAGATAAAGTGGGCGATGCGAGTGAAGGAGAGGAAGGTAACACTTATTTGCCCATTACATACAAGGGTCACACTACCAAATCCATTCTATATACAGGTGCAAAAGTAGCCATCGCAACCACTTCACTATGGAAATGTTTGGGAAAACCAACCCTTAGATCTACTAGGATGAAACTGCAGATGGCAGATGGACACATAGAAAGACCCTTAGGATTGATGGAAGGAGTTACTCTATCCACTTGCAAAGTAGAATTTGATCACACCTTTGCAATATGCGATTTTGGAAAGAACCAAGTGTACGAGATGCTCTTAGGTAGACCTTTTATGCGACAGTTGCAGGTTGTACAAGGTTGGGGAACCACCTCTTTGTACCTACAACACCTAGGAGTAACCACGAAAGTGAACCTCACAGACTATTCACATAGGGACGTACCACCTTTGCAATTAAAGGCGGTACATAGAAATGAAGAGGAGAAGGAATTGCTATTCCTTAACATCCGATCCATCTTGGTTACATGAGGATACACACTTGTGGATGTGTAAAATCATAGCCAAGGAAGAGGAGCATGCCACAACAAGAGCTTCGGGAGTAGGACACCCATCTAGACCCATTGAGGATCCAGCATATGTCCTAGTAGTATTTCCAGATGAGGAATTTGAACCCCATGGTTGGGAAGAGATCTTAGCAACCATGGATATTGCAATTAACAAAGAACAATGGACCCCCCATTGTGACGAAGCTGGTTATGATATATCCATCTTCACGGTAAGCCTAGTAAGAGAGAAAACAGAAGAGGATAGTCCTAAAGAAGAAATCTCGAATAGTAGTAAGCAAGTGAACGACGTGGAATGGGAAGTAGATTCGGAAATACCTGAATGTTCATCGGAAGAGGAATTCCTGGACTGGGTAGAAGCCATGTCCCTAGAACTCACCACCCCTAGGAAGGAGAAGGAAAATTCAAGATCTAGTCAATGAGATCAAAAGGTGAGTAAGAACAAGGGTGTGAAAACCGAGGAGGAAGAAACCTTGATGGAAGTGTGAGAAAAATTTAGGAAATATGTGATGGAAGACCGAGAAATCATGATGTGAATGCCCAAAAGGGACAAAAATAGGAGAAGCTTATGACAATAAGAAAACCATGAAGAAAGTCATAGTGGAAATCGAGGAAGGAGGAGAACGATGCACATACATAGGACATGATTTAACTAATGAGGAGGAAGAAAATTTGATCGCTCTATTGAAGAGGTATAGGGATGTGTTTGCTTGGTGTTACAAAAATTTGAAAGGGGTAGATCCTGACATATGTTTCCATAGGATACCCATGACCACCGAGAGCAAGGCCCACTAAGCAAAAGTAGTATACGTATAATGACAATTATGCATTGAAAATCAAGGAAGAAATAGACAGGCTCATAGAAGCTGGATTCATTAACGAAATATAACACATGGAATGGGTTTCACCCATCGTAGTCATGCCTAAGGATGCATGAACCCCCACTATTGTAACATAATCTTTGTAACATAGTAGAAATTTAGTCATTTTCAATAAAAGTGCCAGTCTCTTGTGTGAAAGGACCAATTTTAGGGCACATGTATATAGTCACTTGGTGACTCTTGTAAAGAACTTTCTGCCATTGTGAGAATTGAAGCTGAATTTCGAATTTGCTTCTTTCCTATTGATTATCTTCTCCTCCAAGAGCTTGTGTGTGTGTTTCATGCTTGTAATCTATGTTTAGGAATATTGTCTACCCCTTTCCATCACTTTTGAACTAGTGTAGTACTGCGTGTGTGAGACTTGTGGAGCTATGGAGCAAGTGTCGGTGTTTCCTACCATTCAGTGTTCTACTCATAACTTGAAGTACATTTATTATATTCTGTTGATGTGTGAAACATCAACAAAGTATGAATTAATGTGCCACTAGACAACCTCTATGGTCACCATTAACTCATTGCCACTCAAAACTTTGAGAAATGATAGCCAAAACCAAGAACTTTACTTCTTCAAATTTTTCCAATCACTAAAATAACATACCTTTAGTATTTTGCTAATTTCTCTTAGCACAAATATTATTTCTCCAAAATCTTTTGGTGGATGAAAGTAGAAGAGTAGATCTTTCCAACAAGCTATGATATGCAAGAAACGGATCTCTAGAACTCAAGATATAGCCTTGAAAAGATGACCCTGTATGACTTCCAAAAGTGGAAATTTTGCCTGTTTTAGTAAAGATCACTATCTAAAACTGAAAATTCGATGCCTAGCATTGACTTGCAACCAAAAATCGATGCCAGGCATCGACTTTCAGCTTTTTTAACCACTTTTTCAGTGCCTGAACTGGCCGATTGAACACAGACATGAGCAAGAACACTTTTATGTTAGAAGTCGATGCCAAGCATCGACTTTATGCTGAAACTCGATGCCAGGCATCGACTTGTTCTACAAACTTCATGTTTTTTAGAAGATTCAACAACAGGTAACACTCAGAGAATGAAAACAATGAGTTATCAACATAAACTCGATGCTAGGCATCGACTTGCTTGGAAAACTTCAACTTCTAAATCATTTCACACAAGACAAACTCTGGAGATGGAAGAATAAGACTTATACACAGAAGTTTAATAAACTCTTTCCATAACTATGAAACCTCACAAATGCATAGGTACTTTCTCACGCAGAGAAACCCGACTATTCTCAGTCATACAAAAATGAGTACTAACTCACTTTCTCATTGTCTTCCTATTCGCGTGAGTTGATACAAAACTAACTTATATAGTTTTTCTCAATCTCGTGACTTTTAAAAAACTTCTAGAACTAAAGTGAACTAACTTTACAAATATAATACACTTGTGAATTTGTCCCTTCTCAAAGGCATGTGATTTTCTTCTAAAGCTTTAACCTTCAAATATATGTCCAATTAGTGATTGTTTCTCCAACTGCTCCCCCTCGATCACTATTTGACATTCTCTGTTTCTTCATATGATCTTCTTTTCTTTTACTCCTGCCATGCTTTTGAATCTGCTAGTCTTTACACCATCCAAGCTCTTTGTCATTATGTCTGCTATCTGATCTTTTGTAGGAATGTACTCCACTTCAATTTCTTTCTCCATTACCTTTTCTCTCAGAAAATGATAATGTATCTCTATATGTTTTGTACTTGTGAAATACTGGATTTGTTGCAAGATAAAGTGAACTCATATTATCTCCATGTGTTGTAGGTATACCTTGATCAATGCCCAAGCTTTTGAACAGTGTTTGCATCCATATGACCTCCTTAGCTGCTTCCACAAGTCCTTTGTACTCAGCTTCAGTTGATGATAATGCTACTGTATGTTGTTTCTTTGAACACGAACTTACAAGCTTATCACCAATGTAAATCATGTATCCATGTGTTGATCTCCTGTCATCTTGATTACCTACCCAGTCTGAATCACTATAGGCTCTTAACTTCAAATTTGATGTAAAAGGATAATATAATCCTTCCTTTATAGTTCCTTTGATATATATGAGAACTCTTTGACCTGTAATCCAATGTGGGTCCTTTGGACAATGCATGAATTGTGACAAAACTCCCACTACATAACTAAGATCAGGTCTTGTTAGTGTAGCATAAATCAAACTACCCATACGAGATTGATACTTCCTCATAACTTTGTATTCTGCACCATCATATTTACTGAGCTTGTGATTAACTTCGAGTGGAGTTGAAGCTTCTCTGCAATTTTCCATATCAAACTTCTTCAATAGATTTTGAAGATACCTTTCTTGTGATACATATATGCCATGATCTGTATAAGTGACTTCCATTCCAAGAAAGTATGATAACTTTCCTAGATCACTGAACTTGGATTCTTTTTCAAGTAATCTCTTTGCCTTTTTGATTCCTTCATCTGAAGTACCTGTGATTATAATGTTATCTACATAAATACAAATGTAGATTGTAGCTTCCTCTGCTCTTTTGATGAGTAGACTTGGATGTGCTTTTGAACTTTGATATCCAAGATCATTGCGATACTTCACCAACCTATAGTTCCATGCTCTTGGAGCTTGCTTCAATCCATACAATGCTCTTCTCAGCCTGCAAACAAAATTTGGATACTTGGAATCTATAAACCCTTGAGGTTGTTCCATGTATACCTCATCTGATATGTATCCATTCAAGAATGCATTCTTTATATCCAATTGACTTATAGTCCATCCTTTTGAAGCTGCAATAGCAATGATTGTCCTTATAGTTGACATCTTAGCTACAGGACTAAATGTCTCGTCATAATCTATGCCATAAGTTTGGGCACAGCCTTTCACCACCAGTCTAGCTTTGTATCTGGCTACACTTCCATCTGCAAGCTTCTTCACTTTATAAACCCATTTATTTCCAATTACTTTCTTACCATTTGGTTTAGGAACAAGTTCCCATGTCTTGTTCTCCTCTAGTGCATTGAATTCTTCCTTCATTGCTTCTTACCTTTAGCTTCATCATAGTTCTGAGGTTCTTCATCATCTTTGACCATATATGCATAGTTCTTCTGAGTTATGTAAGAAATATCATAAGAATAGCTTTCTGGTTGCCTTCTAGTCCTGTTTGACCTTCTTGGTTCACATTCTTCATAAGTGTCTGGATACACCTCTTCATTAAATATAGGAGCTTCTTCATTCCTTCTTGTTAATCCACTTCTGGATGTACTTGCTTGCACATAGTCTTCATCTTCATTCACCTGCATAATTGATTTTCCTTTTTCACATCTTCTTACCTCTTCCTCAAATTCTTCAGGTGTATGACTTTGATTTGCATACCAACTTTTCTGTTCATCAAATGTAACATCTCTAGAAACAAGAAATTGTTTGGTTAGAGGATTCCACAACCTATAACCCATATGCTTTTCATCATAACCAATGAACACATATTTTTCTGCCTTTGGTTCAAGTTTATGTCTAAGTTGTGATGGCACATAAGCATATGCAATTGATCCAAACACTCTACAATGATCTAGTGTTGGTTTCTTACCCCAGCAAGCTTCATATGGAGTCATTCCATTTAGAGCTACACATGGTAATCTATTGACAAAATATGTAGTTGTATTTACAGCCTCAGCCCAAAGATAATTTGGACAATTCTTCTCCTTCAGCATAGCTCTAGCAAACTCAACCAAAGTCCTGTTCCTTCTTTCTGCTACACTATTTTGTTGTGGTGTATACCTACAAGTTAATTCTCTTTTAATACCTGCATTCCAAAGATAATCATTGAACTCTTGGGAGAAGTATTCTCCCCCTCCATCAGCCCTGAGTCTTTTAAGCTTCTGACCTGTGACTCTCTCTGCATATGCATGAAAATGCTTGAAAGCTCCAAACACTTCTGATCTTTCCTTCAAAACATATAATGTTATCCATCTTGTAGCATCATCAATGAAAAGAACATAATACCTTGAGCCACTGATAGATCCTTCTTTTGTTGGTCCCCATACATCTGTATGAATGAGCTCTAGTAATCCATCATGATTGAATCCTCTCTTTTGAAATGGTAACCTGTGTGCTTTACCCATTTGACATGCTTCACATTTATAAGCCATATGTTGACTCTGCACATGTGGTAATCCTAGTACAGACTGATTTGCAACCATAGCTTTAATTCCTCTTTCATTGAAGTGACCTAATCTCTTATGCCAGAGATCAAGTTCTGTAATCACTCCTTCACCATGTGTGAGCAAAGCTTGACCAATGTTCCCTTGTACTCTTAAAGTAAAGAGTCTACCTTCTTTCTTACCAGAGACAATCTGATTATATCCATTCTCTGGATCTTCAACAAATACTCCTTCATTTGTAAACCTGACTTGAAAACCTTTTTAAACTATATGTCCCACACTAATCAAGTTTTTAGGTATTGTGGGAACATACAAAACATTGTGGTTAGCAAATCTGCTCCACTCTTGCATTTCACTTTTCCAATTGAATGTACACTATCTCTTGTATTGTCACCTGTTTGAACTGTATGGCTAGAAATACCTTTTTCCAATTCTGACATCAATTCTATGTTTCCTGACAAATGATTAGAACATCCAGAGTCAATGTAAAATACCTTTAGATCTTCTTTGTCTAATGTACTGATTGAATTCATCATCAATGATGTATGACTTTCATTTTGTGTGTCATTTGCATAATTGTAATAGGTGGTGTTGTAGGATTGATTCTGTCCCCAACTTCTTCCTCACCTCTACCATAGCCTCCTCTTTGATTTTGTCTACCTCTTTGGAAATTACTTTGATATCTTCCACCTCGGCCTCTGCTATTGTTATTCTGATTTTGATTTGATCCTTGTTGATTATGCCAACAATCATGAGCCAAATGATTACTCAATCCACAGATCCAACAAGCCTTCTTTTGTTATTTTGATTACCTCTTCCTCTTCCAAAACCTCTTGGTCTTCCTCTGCCAGTGCCTTTACCTCTTGCATAATAAACTTGAGAAGTTGACTCTTCTTCATCCTTTGCTTTACCTTTATCTCCTTTCTTCTTGTTCTTCATGTACATTGCAGAACTTTGTCCTTTATCTCCATCTCCCTTCAAGTCTTGCTCATATGTGAGCATCAAACCAAGTAATTGATTCAAATCTGGAACATAATGATTTAATGAAAGTTCTATTGATAAGACAAAAGGTTTCCACCTTTCATCCCCTCTCAAAACTATAAGTAATTGAGCAATCAACCTGTGATCTTCAACATCTTCATCTATGGATCCAAGACTATCTGCTAGATCCTTCATCTTAGTGACATAATAACTAATACTTTGACTTGGCTTCTTCTTGAATGTTGTAAACTCTTACCATAGACTTGCTTTCTTTGCTTTAGTAGTGCTTTGGAAATGATACTCCAATGCATTCCATATATCTTCAGATGATTCCAATCCTCTGATGTGTGGTAGCAAATGATCAGAGACTGTATTGTAGATGTAGGCTTTTGCACTTGCATCCTTCTTCTGCCAATGCTTTAAAGCATCAAGTTCCTCTTTCTTTGGTCGGCTTTCATCTTCAAATGCAGGCTTCTCTTCTTCACCTGTAACATATATCATGAGATCCTTACTCATAAGTAAGACTTCCATTCTCATTACCCATGTCGGATAATTATCTCTGTCCAGTTTGTCAATGGAGATATGATCTTCCATACTCCTTTCCTTGTGCTTCAACCTGTGAGCTTAAAGGATAAAGGATAATACCTTTTGAAGTTCTTTGTGTATGAAGATACTTTTGAAATAATCTTTTGATGCCTTGTGTCTTCAAATGCTTCACCTTTCAAACTTCAATGGAAAACTTTCCAGAACTTCTTGTACCTTTGTCGCGTTCTGATCTTTAGGACCTTTCTGCTCTGATACCACTTGTTGATGTGTGAAACATCAACAAGAAATGAATTAATGTGACACTAGACAACCTCTATGGTCACCATTAACTCATTGCCACTCAAAACTTTGAGAAATGATAGCCAAAACCAAGAACTTTACTTCTTCATATTTTTCCAATCATTGAAATAACATACCTTCAGTATTTTGCTGATTCTCTTAGCACAAATATTATTTCTCCAAGATCTTTTGGTTGATGAACGTAGAGGAGTACAGCTTTCCAACAAGCTGTGATATGCAAGAAACGGATCTCTAGAACTCAAGATACAGCCTTCACAAGATGACCCTGAATGACTTCCAAAAGTGGAAATTTTGCCTGTTTTAGTAAAGATCACTATTTAAAAATGAAAATTCGATGCCTAGCATCGACTTGCAACCAAAAGTCGATGCCAGGCATCAACTTTCAGCTTTTTTAACCACTTTTTCAGTGCCTGGACTGGCCGATTGAACACAGACATGAGCAAGAACACTTTTATGTTAGGTCGATGCCAGGCATCGACTTTATGCTGAAACTCGATGCCAGGCATCAACTTGCTCTACAAAATTCATGTTTTTTAGAAGATTCAACAACAGGTAACACTCAAAGAATGAAAACAATGACTTATCAGCACAAACCCGATGCTAGGCATCGACTTGCTTGGAAAACTTCAACTTCTGAAATCATTTCACACAAGACAAACTCTGGAGATGGAAGAAGAAGACTTATACACAGAAGTTTAATAAAATCTTTCCATAACTATGAAACCTCACAAATGCACAGGTACTTTCTCATGCAGAGAAACCTGATTATTCTCAGTCATACAAAAATGAGTACTAATTCACTTTCTCATTGTCTTCCTATTCGCGTCAGTTGATACAAAACTAACTTATATAGTTTTTCTCAATCTCGTGACTTTTAAAAAACTTCTAGAACTAAAGTGAACTAACTTTACAAATATAATACACGTGAATTTGTCCCTTCACATAGGCATGAGATTTTCTTCTAAAGCTTTAATCTTCAAATACATGTCCAATTAGAGGATTAGTTTAGCTCAAGCATAAGCACCGCCTCCTTTACTTGTCAATCCATGGAGATGTGAGGATTGGTATGAAGAGCGTGAGCAGGTGAAGGCACAAGTGCATGAGTGAAAGCACACGAACATGCACACACACACATGTGCACAAGGTAAGAGCAAAGAGTGGGACAATGAAAGATCTTCAATTACAAAAGATTTCTCATACAAAAGCTCAAATCTACAACAAGATAATCTCAAAAATGAGCTCTCTAGCTCTTTTTATAGTTTTTCGACTAATTTTGGCCTTGTCCAGACCTAGTGTCCAACCTAATTAAAAATTAGGTTCCAAGGCTTATTTGAGGGCTCAAACGGAGTCTAAAAATTATGAAAATTGGTAGGAAGATACTTCTAATACTCCTCAAGCTTGAGGACTCCTCAGTTTGAACAAAATGGAGCTACAAAAATATGAAGTGGTATTTACAATGGCTTTTAGTGATGAAAATCACTATTTTTATAAGGATTTCTTCTAAAAATTTGACATGCACTTCTTGGAGCTCCCTATATGCTCCTTCTTCTTGTGTGTCCACTTTTTTGATGTGCTTCCATGCTTATGCTTGACCATGAGTTCCAACTCTCCCCCCCTCTCGAGTCTGTTGTCCCTGACAGACCCTTGTTGTAGTGGTTGTTCCATGTAGCACTTTGAGAGGTAGTGTCCATCCTGTATGAACAATATCTGTCTATCTTCGAAATGTAACAGGGTTGGTTGTCTGATTTTGCATTTGTCACTATGAGCCTTTGCAAGTTGATAGTCCTTTGGTATCTTCTCTGGATTCCAGCATGAATGTGTCGTTGGAGCCTCCAAAAATTGTGAGTTGCTCAAACGAGATTGTCAATGGTGATTTTGAGCAGTTGTCGGTGGTGAATTGCTTCATAGGTATTGATATTGTAACCATGATGTCCTCGGGATCTTCCAACTATGGGTTGTAGAGTTATAATGCTGAGTACTTGGTCCCACAATGAATGATGGGTAAGTGTGTGTTCATGCATGGGTTGAAGAAAATATGTGCCTTGTGCACGGCCTTGTAATGCGGCCCTATGCATGCTTAATTGGGGAATGCATTTCAAAACATATGGTGCAAAAAATTTTGGGTCTTGAGCTAAGTGCTCAAGGGTACGCTGACGAGAGGTTTCCTAATCTATCAATGTCATCGTGATACCCAAGTAAAGGATTCTTACCATGAAAGGTCGATTGATATTCCGCTCTTCGTGTTGTACTCCCATTATCGTGATTGACCAATGGCATGTCTTCTGTGGTTGATGGATGTCCATCTTGATGATGTGCTGATGAAATCCTTCAAGTGCATGGTCCGGCCCCACCTCTTCAAAGCAACATTTGCGAAATACTGAGAATTGAATTTCTTTATATTCAAGGATTTGCATAGTACAAGGACTACCCCTTGTAGATATCTCCTTGGATGCTCTTGTACATACAATAGTTAAGCATCGCTCATGTTGGAGACCTTCAACCTCTTCCCTCCTACCATGGTAAGGGGGAACAATAGTTGTGGATGCCATGCGCATGCCAAGTGCTAGACATCTACGAGATAAGGCAGCAATAAAATCATATGTTAGCCAATAAACTGATAAATGCCCAGTAATCAAGGGTAGCTCTCTCTCTCTCTCTTGTTTTTTTTAAGTACAATGTCACAAAATAAGAAGACATATGTTAGTATCAATAAAAATATTTGACATATATCAATGTGCTATTGTGCCTCGGCTCTCAAATGTGTCTTTGCATGGCCGTGAAATGTGGCCCTATATTAATGCATACTTTGGAAATGCATGAACTAAATGGTGCAAAAGACAAGGTTATGCACATGGTTGTCACACGTGGAGGCTTTTGATGTTACTTGGGGACGTTGATGCAAGCTATACTTAGAGGTTTCCATTGGACCTCGAGATGACAACTGATCATTCCTCCTCAGAGGGATCCATTTCAGAAACCTTGTTCGACTACGTAGAGATCACCCTGGGCTTCTTCATCTTCATAAGGTTTTTTAAACTCTATATCCCACGTGGTTGGTTCTTTGGTTCTACGGGGGCCACTAGTGCTTTTGGCTTCCAATCCCATACCATTGTTGTTGGTCTTCAAACTCTTGTTGAAGAGGTGAGTTGGTCTGCTTTTGATCTTGGTACTTGGTTCTGACCCTTGCCTCACCTTGGCTTCATTGTTGAGACTTTTCTCATGTGGGAGAGTGTAGGTTGTTGTGTATGTAAGAGCTTCTTGGGTACCCATATTTGTAATTGTCATTGTTGAGCTGCAGCTAATGTCTTAGGAACCCAAACTTGTGGGATACCTTGTGGTTAAGATTGTCCTAGTTTCTTTGTTTGTCTTCTGGCCTGGTTGGCTTGCCTAGATGGGAATTGTGGGGGTAAGGCTGGTGGTTGTCCTCCTTTTTATACCCACATTTGTTTCATGCCTGGAACGACTTTCTTGTTGAATGGTGTCTTTCTATTTGATACAGCAGTTGTCTAGAACTGTTGTGCTTGCCTTTGTGGTGGAACTACTATGGCAGCATTAGTCTTTGAAGAAGAAGAGAGATCCGCTCGCATTCGAGCCTGTTATTCCATGATTGACTCCTTCTACATCATAGAGCTTTTGACACATACAACATCTTCTTCTGTAACATTAGTCTTAGAAGAACTAAGAGAATGTGTGAAACCTGGATTTGTGAGCATGCAGTTCTCTAATTCTAATGTAATGCACTATTCATGTACCCAAACTTGAAGAAGTTGACTTTTTAGGTTTAAGTTGACTGCATGGTCATAGATCCAATCTTGACCCAAGACAAGTGGTGCTGTAAGATCCTCATCTTGACACCCTAGCATTTTGACTCTCATTGGAACATCTTGAAGATAGATGGGAAGCTCTACCTTGCCCAAACAAGGGGTTTCCACACCTCCCAATCCTATGAGATAGACTTCTATGGGATTGAATTCCAAGTCTTGGTAGTATGAAAGTCTAACTGCTAGTTGTTGCACCTGATTGAATCAATGCTTTCGCAGGTCTTACATTCTCTCTGGGTCCTACCTCTAAGATCACAAAGGGACATCAATCAATTATTTGAGAAGAAATTGCAACTGATGTTTGGCACATGGCCATGTGATATCGTGGGGCCTCAAGATTGACATCTAGGCCTAGCCGCCTTAACTTATTTTTCCTAATGTGCTCTCTGGCCTCTGCCTCTGCTTCTTCTCTAACCCTTATCTCTTCTTCTTTTTGCTTCTTAGCAGTGTTGAGTCTCCTTAGCATATCCTCTGTAAGAGGTTCTTGATATAGCTTGACTCGATAACCGCTAATATAGTTTGGCAAGATGTCACCCTCTAGAGTGGCCAATTGAACTGCACCACTAGTGGAAATTTTATTAATGATCATGGGTCCATATCCTCTTTTTTCCAATTTAAAAGCATGTTGTTTGAAGATCCTAGAGGACAACTCATGTTCATTCCACTCGTATTCTTGTGCTACTTTTAAAGCTAGGATTAGGTAATCAAATGGTAGCACAACATTATGTCCAAAGACCATCTGAAATGGAGTGGCATAGAGTACCATTTTATAGGCAACTCGGTAAGCCCAAACATCATGATGAAGTTGTTTATCCCAATCAGCGTGTTTATTGTTTACCAGTTTTGCCAATACATAACTACATAGGATGTTATTTGTGCTCTGGCTTGTCCATTAGCTTGTGGATGATAAGGGGCAAACTTCTTATGATTCATCAAGAATTCTTTGAGAAGGTTTTCAATGACTTCATTCAAGAAGTGCATGCCTCTATCACTCATTAACTCTATTCGGAGTCCATATCTAGTGAACATGTTCTCGAATAAGAACTTAGTCGTCATTTGAGCATCATTCTTTGTCGTGGCTTTAACTTCTGTTGGAGTTTATTGACCTCCAAAATATAGCTGGAAGTAGGTGGAACCCCCTAGGAACAAGTTGATCTTCTCACAAACTTCATCATAGAAAACTAGTCATGCTTGTAGAGCTTACTACTCTCTACTCACTCAAAGCTTTTAAAAACTGTCTCAACCACATATACTAGAGACCAAGAGCTTTCCAATGAGCCAAAGAACACTCAATGTGGATAAATACACAAGGAGATATGACCTCTGCAAGTTTGAGGTTTAATGGAGACCTTCAACAGAGCTGAAACCCGAGAACACACACTACTTACAGAGAGTACTGCTCTCAACTCACAAATTCAATGATTAATGACAGTATGAAAGTAGACAGTAAGAACTTTCAAATGAGCTATGAAACATGTAATTTGGATATATAATGAGGGAGATACAAGCTCTGCAATCTCTGCATACAAAACTACAGCAGCATAGAGATACACATATGACTCTCTTGGACATCCCACAAGATCACGACTTCTCTCCCCTTTTTATAGCATGGGTAACTAATTTGAAACCTTCCTAATACATCAAAATTCGTGGTAGAAACTTGGGTGGAGGTATTACATGACTCAAGTGCTCAAATAAGCAAAGTATTGATGGACTTTGAGAACTAGCCACATCGACCTTCCACTAAGACACTAGTGCAGCTCCCTTGTGACTCACTAATTTGACTCACCATGTTCTAGATATCACGTGGTATTTTGGCTATATTTTATGAATAATATGAGCCTTCTTGAAGTATTTGAAGACTTCCCAAAGGTATTAACATAATTTGAAACTTGTACCCTACATAAAACAAATGTTCGCAACATTCTCCCCCTCAAGTTTCAAAGGGTATTTCCTTCATGCCAAGAATATAGTTGAATCTTTGAAGCTTTGGTCCATCCAAGGATTTGGTGAAGATATCTACAACTTGGTCCTTTGTTCCCACAAAAGAAACTTGTACTTCATTGTTTATGGCCTTCTCTCGAACATAATGATAGTGTACTTCTATATGTTTTGTTCTAGCATGAAAAATAGGATTTGAGGTCATATGAATGCTGCTCAAGTTATCCCCATATACCAGTGGTACATCAACCTGCACATTCAAGTCATGAAACAACTTTTTAAACCACATAACCTCAGTAGTAGCCAATGCTAAACCTCTATACTCAGCCTCTGTAGAAGATAGAGCAACTGTAGGCTGTTTCTTTGAACTCCATGTTAATGTCTTGTTTCCTGCTATTACCACATATCCACTTGTGGATCTTCTGTCATCTTTGCTTCCAGCCCAATCTACATCACTAAAGACTTTAAGAATCAGCATCATGACTATAAAATAATCCTTCGTTCATAAAGCATAATGAGTATTCATGAAAGATTCATAAGTATACCTTTGAGGTTGCTTACTCACTCTTGAAGTTCTTCTTACCTCCAATGTAGATGCTTTTCCTTTCTTATTAGGAACTTTTGATGATTCTCCATACTCACATACATCACTAATTTCCTGTCCTTCATCATTAACTTCAACAAGTTTGAGTTTACCTTTACTTTTAACACTTGGAGGTGACTCTTGCCTTAATCTTCCATTAAAAGGTAGCTCTCTTTCTTCATCCAAACCACTTTTCTCATCACTTAAACTTCTTGTGGGAAAGTTTTGATCTCATTTCACTAGGTACATGTACATAACATACACAACCAAATACTTTCAAATGACTTACACTTGGTTTCCTTCCATGCCATACCTCATATGGTGTCAAATGATGAATTCCATCAGTAGGTACTCTATTCATAATGTACACACTTGTGCTAACAACATCAACCCAAAAAGAATTAGGCAAACACATATCATTTAGCATGCTTCTAGATGCTTCTGCTATGATTTTGTTTCTTCTTTCTGTGACTCCATTTTGTTGTGGAGTATACCTGCATGTAACTTCTCTTTTGATACCTTCATCATACAAAAAATCAGTAAAAGCTTGAGAGAAATACTCTCCCCCTCCATCGGATCTTAGCTTATTAACATATCTTCCTGTTTGCTTCTCGACAAATGATTTAAAATTTTTGAAACAATCAAAGACTTCACTCTTATGTTTAATGAAATACACAAATGTCATTCTACTATGATCATCAATGAATGATACATAGTACTTATTACCAGACAAGGATACCTCTTTAGTAGGACCCCATATGTCCGTGTGTATAAGGTCTAGCAATCCACTGCTTACATAGCTTGAATGCTTGAAAGATTACCCATTTGACATGCTTCACAAAGATGCACCATATGTTGCTTAGTAAGATCAGGTAATCCTTCAACAATCCTCTTCTTTGATAGCTCCTTTAACCTATGTACATTCATGTGTCCAATCCTTTTGTGCCATAGATCAAGCTCTGCTATTCGATGCATACCATAAGAGAAATAGTTTGTATGATTTGGGTTTACCTTGAATGTAAACAATCTACCTTGTTTTTGACCTCTAGCAATTAACCTCCTTTGCTTTGGATCCTCAATGAAGCAACCTGCATGATTAAATCTTATTTGCAAACCTTTTTCTACCATTTGACCAACTGACATCAGATTCTTAGTGATCGTTGGCACATAAAGTACATCCTTCAAGCAATTTGGCTTGCTCTTATCCTGCATGACAACATCTCCAACCTGCATAATCTTATGTGTTGTATCATCTCCTGTTTCAACATGACCTTTACATGAAGGATTATGCGTATTAGAAAACCATGAAGCATCATGTGACATATGGTTAGAACAACCACTATATACATACCATACATCACTATTGCAATTCATCTTAGTTTCTACATTCATCATAAGAAGAGAATCATAATCATCACTTTTACCTTCAACTGCATAATTTCCTTGTTGTTTACCTCTTCTTGAATAGCCTCCTCTTCGATTACCACCTTGATTATTTTCATTTTGATAACAATCTTTGGCATAGTGTCCATACCTTCCACATATATAGCAATTGTTGTTATCTTCACTCCTTTGTCTTTGATTGTAGTTGTAGTAGCCTCTCATACCTCTAGCGATTGATCTTCCTCTTCCTCTTGTGTTGAAGAAGCCACTTGAAGTCCCTTGATCATCGCTCCTTCTTCCTCGACCTCTATTTGAACCTCTTCTACCTCTGTTTCCACCTCTTGATGATCCTACATAAAGAGCTTGTCCTTGAGATCCTTTTTTATTTGAAGTAGAACCATTTAGATTGATCTCCTCCGTTGACCATGAGAGCAACAAGCTGATCAAAGTCTGGTAATTCTCCTCTAACATAAACTGAAGTAATGAATGGTTTCCATCTCTCGTCATCCTTGAGTCCGTTGAGAGTATGTGCAACCAAGTCGTCGTCCTCCACATGAGCTTGAATTGATCCTAGTTGATCTGCAATCTCTTTAACCTTCAACAAGTAATCATTGACTAATGTCCTTGTATCTTTCTTTATGTTATTCAACTCAATTTTTAGTTGAATCTTCCTTGCTCTTGTACCTGTAGCATACAACCTTTCCAATGCAAGCCAAACATCTCTACTTGTGTCTAGATCTTGTATATTTTGTGATAAAATGAATATAACCCTTTTGTCTCTTTCATTCCAAAGTCTTAAATTCCTCAATTGTTGCTGATTTGGATCCTCTGGTAATATAGGTTTGATATCCGTTCCATCAATTAAACCATACAAGCCTCTACCTTGCAAGTATGCTATGATTCTAAATCGCCATGCTTGATAGTTGTTCTTATCAAGCTTCTCTATTTGTGCATGTTGATCACCCATTGTGTAAAATACTAAACTTCCTCCTTTAACCCTCCTTTTGGATATATGTGATAAGAAGAAGTATGAGATTTACCTTTGTAATAAAGTCTATGCACCTTTCTTTGCTTGGATGTTGCTTGAGATGCTTCCTTGCTATCTCCTTCTACCTTTGTGTAGTGTCGATGATGAACCGCTGCACCAATAGCTTCAAATTCTTCATCAAGGTATTATAACCTTCTCCAAGCTGCAATTCCTTGCTCTGATACCAATGTTGGAGTTTATTGACCTCCAAAATATAGCTGGAAGTAGGTGGAACCCCCTAGGAACAAGTTGACCTTCTCACAAACTTCATCACAGAAAACTAGTCATGCTTGTAGAGCTTACAACTCTCTATTCACTCAGAGCTTTTAAAAACTGTCTCAACCACATATACTAAAGACCAAGAGCTTTCCAATGAGCCAACAAACACTCAATTTGGATAAATACACAAGGATATATGACCTCTGCAAGTTTGAGGTTTAATGGAGACCTTCAGCAGAGGTGAAACCCGAGAACACACACTACTTGCAGAGAGTACTGCTCTCCGCTCACAAATCCAATAATTATGAAAATTACCAATATGAATGTAGAGAGTATGAGCTTTCAAATGAGCTATCAAACATGTAATTTGGATATATAATGAGGGAGATACAAGCTCTGCAATCTCTGCATACAAAACTACAACAGCGTAGAGATACACATATGACTCTCTTGGACATCCCACAAGATCACGACTTCTCTCCCCTTTTTATAGCATGGGGAACTAATCTAAAACCTTCCTAATACATTTAAATTCATGGTAGACACTTGGGTGGAGGTATTACATGACTCAAGTGCTCAAATAAGCAAAGTATTGATGGACTTTGAGAACTAGCCACATCGACCTTCCACTAAGACACTAGTGCAGCTCCCTTGTGACTCACTAATTTGACTCACCATGTTCTAGAAATCACGTGGTATTTTGGCTATATTTTATGAATAATATGAGCCTTCTTGAAGTATTTGAAGACTTCCCAAAGGTATTTACATAATTTGAAACTTGTACCCTACATAAAACAAATGTTTGCAACAACTTCCACCCACTTTGTAAGGTAATCTATGGTTACAACAATGTACTCTCCATTGGAGTTTCTAGTTGGGGGATTAATAGGACCTACAAAGTCTATACCCCACTTCGAGAATGTGCATCCTCCCATCATTGGCCTTAAAGACATCTCATCTTTTCTAATCGGATATTTTGCACGTTGGCATGTGTCACATCTCTTCACATAGGTATGTGCATCCATATGAAGAGTTGGCCACCAAAGTGCTGAGAATAGAATAGTCTTAATCACTCGGTCTGGCCCAAAGTGTCCACCTACAACACCATTGTGGGTAGTTTCTAAGATTTTCAAATGATCTGATTCGTGAATGCACAATCTTAAGTAACCATCTTTACCTCTTCAATAAAGGTTGTCTCCTACTTAGGCATAGTCTTGTGCCTCTTGCTCCATGCTTCGTTTTCTTGCTAGACTAGCCTCACTAGGAAGTGTTCCTGATCTCATAAATTCTACCAATGGAGCACTTTAGTATGGAATTAATGACATGTGATGGAGGGTGACATGCTCCACTGGGGGTCTCTCTTGGCACACTAGACAATTCTTAATCTAATTATGTACTTTCTTGTCCATACTAGGCCAATACACTCCTAGACATTTTAAATTTTACAATGTTCTTTGTTTAGAGTAGTGATTTCCTAGCAATCCTTCATGGGCTTGTTGCAACCAACCGCTATGTTCATCGTCCTCGACACAACAAGCTTATACACCCTCTGTATCTTGTTTGTACATGCTTCCTGCCAATATGTGATATTTTTGTGATTTTACAATTTCTTCTTTGTTCATCTTCACATTCTTATTTGTAGGTCCGAAGGTTAGGACAGGTATCAACTTATTTTCCCATTTAGGAACAACTTCTAATTTGAACAGATAAGCATCAGGTAGTTCATCAGACACTCCTTGAGGCGACTCTCCTGAAGTGATGCAAGAAAGATGATCTTCCCTAAGGTTGGTTCTAGCTTTCCTAACAACCACTTCAAAGTCATATTCCATTAGTAAGATGAAGCATCTTACAAAACGTCGTGTATTGCAAGGTTTATCGACCAAATATAATAATGCTTGATGATCAGTGAAAAACTTGAACTTGTTGGCCAATAGATAGTGCCTAAACTTCTTTACGGCATATATACCATACCTAAGCCTTCTCTCCCAATTGTTGTATAGCTTCGTTCAGCTCCATTTAGTTGTCTACTCGCATATGCTATATGCAAATCTAGATTTCCTTCACCAGTGGGTTGTGTTAGCACACATATTGCATGATTGGATGCATCCACATGGACATGAAATGGTTTATTCCAATCAAGAGTTGTCAATATTGGTGTTGTGCACAGACGTCTCTTGAGCTCACTGAAGGAATTTTTGCATTCGTCATTCCACTCAAAATTTGTTAACAAGGCGTAAAGAGGCTTAGCTATTATTGCATACATGTGAATAAACCTACGGTTATATCCACAATGGCCCATAAAGGCTTGTACTTCTTTAACATTCCTTGGCCTTGGAAGCTCTGCTATGGCTCTTACTCTATCCTCATATGTAGATATTCTATTCTCAGAAACAATATGACCTAAGATTTTACCTTGTCGTACCATGAACACACACTTTTTTGGGTTCAAACACACTCGATATTCTATGCACTTGTTGAAGATTTGTCTGAGCTCAGGGATGTAGAGTCTTCTTTCTTGAGAACGAGCACATAAATCATCCACATTTACTTCTAAGCTCTTTTGCAAGAACTCTTTGAAGACATGACACATGAGCCTTTGGAATGTTGCAGGTGCATTAGTGATCCCAAATGGCATCACACGAAATTCAAAGATGCCCCACTCTGTGGCAAAAGCTGTTTTGTGTTGATCTTCTGGGCAATGGCTACTTGGTTGTAGCCTGAAAATCCATCAAGAAAGCTAAAAAATTCCTTGCTTGCAACACGCTCCAATAAATATTCAGTGATTGGAAGTGGATAGCTATCTCTAATTGTAGCGGCATTAACGTTTTAACGGTTAATACACACTCACATCATTCCATTCTTCGTGGGCACCACTACAATGGGGGACACCTATTTAGTGTGATCAATCTCATAGATAATTCCAGCTTCAATCAACTTGTCAATTTCTTCTTTTAATTTGGTTGCATAAGTATCATTATAAGTGTAGGGTTTTTGTTTGGTGGGCTTGGCATCAGCCATCATGGGGATCGTATGAGAGCATATTTTCAGATCTACTCCCTTCAAGTCTCTATAGTGCCATGCAAACACGTCCCTGTATTCCCTTAATAAAGCTACCAGCTCTACTTCTTCTTCTCGACTTAGGTCTTCTCCTATGTACATACATTGCTCTTCATTCTCTTCAATGGTTACTACAATTTTCTTGGTCTTCCTTTATTATCGTATGCTTCTCTTGTGGTGGCCTGTCTCTTAGGCATTCGTACCAAACTTTTTTGGCCTTCAACTTCATATTTCTTGAAATTCTCTAGTACTTCGAACAATGATTCCTCCTCTTCTTGTTTCACTGCTTTTCTTTTCTTTCTTTTGAACTCCTTCACTTCCATCCTTTGAATTTATAGTTTTAATACTCATGAGAGGTTTTTCCTCTTTCTGGATATATACTCCTAAATTCTCTAGATAGTGCTCCTCTGAGTTAAAGCAACTATCCATCACAATGGACTTTAGATCATCCTCATCCTCGTCTTCTTCTATGACCTCACTAGGGTCACATTCTTCCAGCAAGGTCTCACACATGAACAATGAAATATCATAACCCTCCTCATCACAATGAGGTGTCCACTGTTCTTCATTGACAACAATGTCCATGGTGGCTAAGATTTATGCCCAACCATGAGGCTCAAATTCCTCATCTAGAAAGGTCATTGGTGTGTAGGTTGGGTCTCTAACTAGTCTATCTCCTTGAGAAGTTCCATCTTCTCTCACCTTTAAGCATCTTTCCTCTTCCTCTATGACTTTGCACATCCACAAGTGAGTATCTTCATGCATCCACAATGGATCAGAAGAACTTCCAGAATGCAGAGAGATTGAATCTTCTAGTGCCTTGTGGATAGGATTCCATTGTAGGGGTCGTACATCTCTGAAGGTATAATCTTTTAGAAGACTTCTAAGTGTTGCAAGTACAAGGAGTTGGTTCCCCAATCATGTACTATTTGCAATTGTCGTAGGAAGGGCCTTCCTAGGATCATCTCATAGATATTATTTTTGCCAAAGTCACATATAGCAAAGGTTTGTTCAAAATCTACCCCACAAGTGGTTAGAGTTATCCCTTCTAGCGATCCTAGAGGTCTTTCAACATGGCCATCAGCCATCTGATGCCTCATTCTAGTTGTTCTTAATGTGGGTTTACCCCATTGCTTCCACAAGGAGGTGGTCGCAATAGCAACACCAGCACCTGAATCTACGATCACTTTGGTTGTATAACCTTGGTAGGTGATCGGGAGATAAGTATTACCTTCTTCACCTTCGCTCATGTCCCCTATTTTGTCTAGAGGTATCTCTGGTATTTTTTGCTTAAAGCCTGCTTTCAACACATTGGAACCAAGCTCTGGAACTTGATTTGCCACATGTTTCCATAACTCAGGTTTTACCTTGAGCAGCTCCTCTAAGGTGAGATGACACTGTACCTTAGTGTTCTTCATGTTGGGAAATATGGATGGATGCTCCAAGAGACTCAGGGTACTGCTAAAACCTGCTTTGTACTAGCCCTCTTTTGCTTCAGATTTGATAAGTAGACCTCCTTAGCTTTCCAATGGCTTGGTCTTCATCTTCAATCTTCAAGTATATCCTGCAATCCAATCAAGGCTTTGAACTTGCATAGTTTTGTTCCATCCAAAGCTTTAGTCAACAAATCTACACATTGCATGTTGGTTGATACATAGGTCAGTTGAATATCCTTGCTTATCAACTTCTCTCTCACATAATGGTAATGAACTTATATATGTTTGGTTCTAGCATGATAGATAGGATTAGCTGCAAGGTGAAGAGAACTTGTATTATCTCCAAAGATTATTGGAGACCTAGTATATAATCCCAATTCTATATACAAAAGCTTAATCCAAATTGCTTGTTGTGTGGCATTAGCTAGTCCTCTATATTCTGCCTTTGTAGAAGACAAAGCAATAGTAGGTTGCTTCTTTGAAGACCATGAAATTGGTTTGTCACCTGCTCCTCCTATCATCCTTGCATCCTGCCCAATCTGGATCTAAATAAATTTTGATATCAATATCTGAAGTGTAAGGGAAATACAAACCATGGTTCTGTGTACCCTTGAGATACTTCAAGATTCTCTTTGCAGCCTCTAAGTGAGGTATCCTTGGCTTGTGCATAAACTGACTTAGCACACTAACTCCATATGCAATATCTATCCTTGTTAAGGTAGCATAGTTCAAGCTACCCACCATACTTTGATAACCTGTAATGTCATTGACTTCATCACCTTCATGGGCACTTAGTTTTAGGTTTACCTCCATTGGAGTGCTTGCTACTTTGGCATCCTGCAAATGAAACTTCTTTAACATGTCCTGTAAATACTTTTTCTGAGTAATGTATATCCTTGAATTAGTGTAGATGGAATTCAAGCGCAAGAAAATACTTCAATAGACCAAGATCATTGATCTTGAATTCCTTCATCATTTGGCTCTTGATATATCTGATTCCATTGACATCATTACCTGTAATGATGATGTCATCAACATAAACACAAAGGTATATTACCTCTGAATTACTTCTCTTGATGAATAGAGAAGTATCTGCCTTGTTCATGACAAATCCTTGGTCTTGGAGGTATGTAGTTAACCTATAATTCCATGCCCTAGGTGCCTGCTTCAATCCATATAAAGACTTTTTGAATTTGCAAACATATGTTACCTTTGTAGGGTCCTCATAGCCAAGAGGTTGTGAAATATATACCTCCTCTGAAATCCATCCATTCAAGAAAGCATTCTTGACATCCAATTGGTACATATTCCAATTTTTTGATGCAGCCACACTTACCAACACTCTGATTGTTGGCATCTTGGCCACATGAGAAAATGTCTCTTCATAGTCAATGCCTTGCATTTGTGCAAAACCCTTGGCTACCAATCTGGCCTTGTACCTATTAATTGTGCCATTAGAATTTCTTTTAAGCTTCTAGATCCATCTGGATCCTATTACCTTCATGGAATCCTTCTTGGGTACTAACTCCCATGTGTCACTCTCCTTAAGTGCTTCAATCTCCTCATCCATAACTTCTTTCCATTCTGATTTGGTTATGGCTTCTTCATATGATCCTGGTTCTTCATTTGAAAAATCTTTGGCAAGATAAACAGAATGTTTAGTAACAAGAGATGTATCATACCCATATCTGATAGGTTTTTTGCTTTCTCTTTGTGATCTTCTGATTGATTGAGTTGAAGATTCAGGTGTGTCTTCAAGCTTCTTCATCTTCATTTTGCCCTTGGACTTCCATGCCTTGAACTCTTCAAGGTTGATAGTATCTTCATCATCTGAACTTGAGGCTTCATTCTGAGTAGGTTCCACCTTTGCAAGATTTGGAAACTCTTCTTCCAAATCATAGGGTAATTTAACCTTCCTGCATTCATTCTCATACCAAGAATCATTTTCATCAAAGACAACATCTCTGCTTACCATGAATCCCTTATTGGTAGGGTTATAAAACCTATAACCTTTTTTATTTAGATCATATCCAATAAAGATGCATTTTTCAGCCTTTGGGTCTAGCTTACCTCTTATCTGAGAAGGAATGTGTACATATGCTACACATCCAAATATCCTGCAATGGTCAAGTGAGGGTCTCTTACCATCCCATGCTTCATAGGGTGTCATTCCATCAAGAGACTTAGATGGTAACCTGTTTATGAGGTAAGTGGCAGTAGAAACACTCTCTGCCCATAGATAGTTAGGTAACCTTTTCTCATTCAACATAGATCTAGCTATCTCAACAATTAACCTATTTCTTCTTTCAGCTACCCCATTCTATTCAGGAGAATACCTTGTGGTTATTTCTCTTTTGATGCCTCTGTCTTGCAAGAAGTTTTCAAACTCATTGGAGAAGTACTCACCTTTTCCATCTGACCTTAGCCTCTTCAAATTCTTTCCTGTCTGATTTTCAACTAGTGCAAGATATTTTTTAAAGCAATTAAACACTTCATCCTTGTGCTTCATGAAGTACAATACAGTCCATCTGTTATAATCATCAATAAAAGATACATAGTACCTTGAACCTGAAACTGAGGGGTCTTTGCTTGGTCCCCATACATCTGTGTGGACAAGCTCTAGGTAGTCTTCATGCATGTATCCTTTCCTTGAGAAGGGTAACCTGTGAGACTTCCCAAATTGACAAGAACCACACTTGTAAATCATATGTTGCTTGGATACATTAGGTATTCCAAGCACACATTGGTCCCTGCATATTTGCTTCAAAGTTCTTTCTCCTATATGCCCTAATCTTTTGTGCCAAATCTCAAGCTCTGAAAGTGTTTGATCTTTATAACTGTATAGTGCAATATTCTTTGTGTCTTCTAACTCAAAAGTGAAAAGTCTACCTGATTTTTATCCTTTAGCAATCCTCTTGAACCCATGGCTTGGATCCTCCAGGAATGCTCCATATTGGTTGAATCTAACCTGCAAACCTTTCTCCACAATCTATCCAACACTCATCAAATTTTTGGTAATGGTTGGTACATAGAGTACCCTGCTCAACAAATTCTGATTTCCATCACAAGTCTTAACATTTCCAACTTTAACTACTGAATGCTTGGTTTCATCACCTGTTTGAACTTGATGCTTACCTTTTGGTTCCTCAAGATCAGAGAGTAGTGCTACATTGCCAGCCACATGATTTGAGCACCCTGAGTCAATGTAGAATAGGTGGTCATCATTTGTACCTGGTTTTGAAGTCACGTTCATGATCAGAAGAGAGTCATCCTGCTCCTCTATGTAGTTGTTGTATTCCTTTCTCGATATGAAGCCTCCTTGGTAGTTTCCATTGTAATTACTGTTGTAATTGTTGTTGTAGCCTTGGTGATGGTTGAATCTACCTCCTGACTGTGAGTATCCACCTCTTTGGTATCCTCTTCCTCTCTGATTCTTGTAATTCCTAAAACACTCATCTGTAGTATGATTTGATAAACCACAAATGTTGCATGGGGAGGAGTTATAGGATCTCCCCCTACCTTGCTTACCTCCTCTGCCCCTTCCTCTTGATGATCTACCTCTCCTTGCATAGTTGGTTTGGGAGGTAGAGCCTTCATCTTCCAGCTTCTTGCTCTTGCCTTTATCTTTAGACTTCTTATCAGTGTATAGGGCAAAAGATTTATTACCTTTGGAAGTATCTCCATTCTTGTTGATCTTTGCTTCATGTGTAAACAATTGTCCCATGAGAGTTGTAAGATCTGGTATTGGCATGTCCATGTAGAGGTCCATGGCAGTTGTGAAGCTTTCCCATTTGTCATCTGCCTTGATCCCATTGATCACTTGTCTTACAATCTGCTCTTCTTCAATTTCTTCTCCTATGCTTGCTAACTGATCTGCTACATCTTTAATCTTGGTCACAAATTCTGAAACAGCTTGCTTAGGTTGCTTCCTTAATGTTGTGAATTCAATCCACAACTGATTTTTCTTAGCCCTTGTGTTGGAGGAAAAATATGATGAAAAGGTTTCCCAAGTCTCTTGGGATGTCTTACAATTTCTAATATGTGGCAAAAGAAAATCAGAGATGGGGTTGAGTAAATAATACCTTGCCAATGCATCCTTAGCACACCATGTGTTAAGCTTTTCATGTTCTTCCTTGGTTGGTAATCCACTTGTTTTGAATGAGGGCAATTCCTCATCTCCTGAGATGTATCCATAGAGACTCCTTCCTTGTAAGTAGGTCTTCATCCTTAGAGATCATGCTTGATAGTTGTTCCTGTCCAATTTATCAATAAATGAAGGAAAACCATCTCCCATTTTACCTTAGTTTGCTCTGATACCACTGTTGGGAAAGATGGATGGATGCTCCAAGAGACTGAGTAGGTACTGCTAAAACCTGCTTCGTACCAGCCCTCTTTTGCTTCAGATTTGATAAGTAGACCTTCTTAGCTTTCCAATGACACCATAAAATGCCCTATGTACTTTGGAAATGATGTGTGAAATGATTGAACCAACACAGATAACTTTGAAACTCTCAAACTCAAGAAAACCTTCTATTTACCTGCTGGGTATTTTGCTCAGTATGACCAGCACAGTAGGAATTGGAAAAATTCCTTTTAGCGGTATCTAATTAGCTTAGTAAGCTAACTATTCCAAGTAGAATGATGTAAAAAGATAAACTATGCTAAGAGAAATCAATTTAGCAAGTTAAGCTATACCCCCGATTTTTTAGGACTGTAGTAGATATTGACTAGTGATCACCTCGATGCAGATTTCTCTGAAATGGCCAAATGAAATCTCTTCAAACTTTAGAAGCATGTAGATAACTTCAAGCTGAATCCAACAAGCTTTGAATCACTGAATTTTGTGAAGCATTGACCGAGATATGTACTCCACAAGTTGACAGACTTTTGAGTAGTATGACAGAGAACTCAGAAATGAACAATGTGAATGTATGTATTAATGAACACTTGTATACAAATCCATTGGCATGAAAATCATTGCCTAATGGTGTAGATAGGTGTGCGCTAGAGTGTAGGCCTCACACACACTCAGAATCACTGATGAGAAGCTCGGGAGATATGAGTTCTACCCGCAACTTTTCAATGTCCATTTTTATAAGGAATGATAAAAATTTGAATTCAAATTCAAACTTTTGTCTCCCTATGATCAAGCTCCTATATCCTAGGAGATATTCCTTCAATCAAATAGCTAACTTTTTCCTCAAATATTTTTGGTAGGTGATTACAAAAGATTCCAAGTCAATTTGACTTTTACAAAGAGATAAAGTGGTAATTAACCACTAGCAATGGTTCCTATGCTTCTTCACATATGTAGAGTCTTCAAGATATCTTTCAAGCCAAATGTGTAGGCTTGTGATTTACACCAACACTTCACAACTTTAGTGTTTCTTGGAACCACTGAGTCTTCATTTCTTATCAATATTGTGGGAGCTCTGATTTGAAGAGATTCAGATTCCCATGGGCATGTGAATTATGGCAACTCTTGTAAATAATTAGATTCAAAAGCTAATCTTTCATCTCTGTGTTGCTTAGCTTGGTCTCCATAAATAAAGGGAATGTCTTGGGGAAACTGATCATGAAGGTCATCAATCTCAGAAATAGGAGGAGGATTACCCTTCTCCTTATCCCATTTCTCTTCTTGTATTTCTCGCAAGAACTCTTCAGAGTACTGTTCAATTGAAAGAGGTGCTCCATCATCTATGGAATCAGGAACATAAGCTTTTGTTGGTGGTGAGATTTATTTTTGAACAATTGGTTGAGCCTGTGGAGGTAAAGAAACATGCGGTTTGTTTACCAACTGCTCTAGTCTTTCTAGTAAGCCCTGGAAATGCAAAGCCGCTTTAATAAAATTTGTCTAATTGAACAATTGAGTAGTCTCTAGCATAGCCTAAGCAAGTTCTACCATTTTTATGCACACCTTTGTCCGTTCAATCTCCAAATCTTCTCTAGAGTAGCTTTTTTCTAGGTTTTCAACTGTTGGCCCTTCTTGACGTCGAGCCTGGTAGGCCTTGAACATCAT
Organism: Ceratopteris richardii; assembly: GCA_020310875.1. Taxonomy (NCBI): domain Eukaryota; kingdom Viridiplantae; phylum Streptophyta; class Polypodiopsida; order Polypodiales; family Pteridaceae; genus Ceratopteris; species Ceratopteris richardii. The sequence goes on along the minus strand of CM035423.1, from coordinate 73,938,343 downwards.
GTCCAAGCCTTCTGGGGTTGGATCTGCAAGAACAGAACCTGGTGTTGATATATTTAGGTAGTGATGTGTGTGAACACTCTAGGACTGCCGGGGCACTTTTTTCCCTCTTTAGGAGGTTTTTTTCCCCCGGCTTGTATATACGCCTATTGCCCTAATGGGCTACTTATCTTTGTACATTCTCTAGTAATACATTCAGTCTTGTGTGTTGTGCTCCAAGCTTCTTCTTCTTCCTTGTGTTGTTCGCGTGCTTCCGCAGACGTCTAACTCCAACAATTGGTATCAGAGCAGGTCGTCGCTTCTTCTAGGGCGCCGTCGACACTCCTCCGTTTGCAGTCTCAGATTCGCACGAAATTTGGTGAGCATACTCAGGGTGTTTCCGAGATCAAAACGGCTTCGCTCTGTGGTGCCAAAATCGAGATCTGAGCTCGTTTCGGCCTCCGAACGCACTATCGCAGCGCTTATGCAGGCTATTTCGTCCTTTTGTGCCAAAGGTATATACCAGTTTCTGTTCGCCAGTTTAAGCGTCTCGAAGTCTGCTACAGGTCTAGCAGAACTCGTCTGGGCAGTTCTGTTCAACTTTTTGAGATACAGTCAATTTTGTGCATCAAGGTATTTTAGTCACCGGCCATGGCTGAAAGCAGTGATGTATTTCGTATGTTGGCTGTTGAGGATAAGTTGGATGGTACCAACTACCCATTATGGGATTATATGATGCGACATGTACTGGTTGCAAAAGGATTGTGGAACATTGTGCAGGGTGTTGAAAGACGTCCTGTTACACCTGTAACGACAGGTACTGCAAATACAGGTGTTGGAGCTGATGAAGATGGTGTCGAAGATGATATTCCGCAGATTCCTGTTCGTGCTGCTGTTTCTGTTGCACCTACTGCAGAGCAGATTCGTTGGGATAGCAGAGATGCCCAGGCACATGCATTGATAGCTTTGTCTGTCAAACGTGCCATTATTCCTCACATTCGCTCTTGCAGAACAACAAAGGATGCTTGGGATACGCTTACCACTTTGTACCAGGCTAGGAATGAGGCTCGTGTTGCTTACCTCCGAAAACAGTTGGAGAGTGAGCACATGAATGAAGGTGATTCTATGGACAGTTTTCTTACAAAGATCAAAGACTTGAAGGAACAATTGATTTCTGCTGATGAAGTTATACCAGATAGCTCACTTGTGCAGACCGTTCTGAATGGTCTTCCTGGTTCATATCAGAGTTTTGCCTCTACTCTTCGGTTGATGATGAAAGGCAATCCGAATGCCTTGTCATTTGAGGAATTAGTCTCTGTTCTGTTGCAGGAAGATCAGTCCAGGCAGAACAGGTCCATTATGCGTGTTGCAGATCAAGCTTTCCTGGCTAGTCAGAAGGGCAAAGGAAAATGGAGCTCTTCTACTAGTAAGCAGAAATCTGCAAATGCTGCACAATCGAAGAACCAGGATAAAGATGAGAAGAAATCAGAAAAGCAGAAATTTTTCTGCAAGTACTGTAAAGGAAATGATCATATTATAAAGAACTGTCCAAAACTGGCTGCTAAAGAGGCAAAGAAGAAAGAGGCTGGAATGGTTGTTGCAGAGGCCTCTACACCAAAAACAGAGTCTGCAAATCTTGTGCAGGAAGAAGAATGGGCGTTTACTACTGTCTGCAGTTTTGACCCATCTTCTCATGATCAGTGCATGTCTGCAGTAGACTCAGATGTTTGGTACTTTGACAGTGGGGCGACCAAACATATTACCTCGCAGCGCAGTTTCTTCTCTTCACTCGAGCCTGCCCCTACAGGGAATACTGTCACATGCGCCAATAACTCCTCTTATCCTGTTATGGGAGTTGGTAAGATCATTCTGACTACTGCTGATGGTAGTTCTTTCACTTTGTCAGATGCTTTATTTGTGCCAGGGATCAAAAAGAATCTGTTATCAGTTTCTGCATTAGCCAAGATTGGCTTGGTTGTGAAATTTGTTGATGACAGGTGTACAGTCCATGATCTCTCAAATGGCGATGTGATTATTGCTTCTGGCATTTTATGTCGTGGGCTGTATAAGCTCATAGACTATGAAAGATCTGTGAATGATTCGGCATGTGCAGTTCATGATTCTCAGGCTATGTCAGATGCAAAGCTTTGGCATGCACGCTTTGGTCATCTGAATTTTGCTAGTTTGTTACGCCTGCAGAAATCTGAAATGGTGTCCTCTTTGCCCAAACTTGAGGCACCTGGAAAACATGTTTGTGAAGGCTGTATTTTGGGCAAAATGCAGCGTTCTTCCTTTCCAAAAGATGGTTCAGTTCGGGCTATGCAGAAATTGCAGCTTGTACATAGTGATGTCTGTGGTCCTATGCAGACACCCTCTTTTGGAAATTACCTTTACTTCGTGACTTTCATTGATGATTTTTCCAGGCATGCATGGGTATATCCACTCAAAGCAAAGTCCGAAGTGTTCATGTGCTTCAAACAGTTTTTGGTTTTGGCTGAAAATCTGTCAGCATGTAAAATGGGCACCCTCCGTTCTGATCGAGGGGGGGAATATATGTCTTCAGACTTTAATGCATTTCTGGCTGAACGTGGGATAAAACACCAGTGTACAGTGCCGTATACACCTCAACAGAATGGAGTTGCTGAACGAAAGAACAGGTCACTCATGGAGATGGCGAGGTGCATGGTCAAAAGTCAGGCTTTACCACATAGTTTCTGGCTTGAGGCTGTCATGTGTGCAGCATATGTACTGAACAGGTGTCCCACCAAAGCGTTGCAGTCTATCACTCCATATGAGGCTTGGCATGATCGCAAGCCATCTGTTGCTCATCTGCGTGTTTTTGGTTGTTTGGCATATGCATTAGTGCCTGAACAACATCGCAGAAAATTGGATGATAAGGCAGTAAAATGTATTTTTGTTGGGTACAGTTCTGAAAGTAAAGGCTATCGTCTGTATCATCCACAGACTAAACGCATTCTGGTTAGCCGTGATGTTGTCTTTGTGGAAGATGCTATTCAGCCATTGCTTTCATGTACTAAGGAGACATCTGTTAGCTCCAAAGACATGTATGATACTTTGATGCCTCTTTTTACAGGTGGACAGGCTAACGCTGGTCCTAATGAGGCAACTTCTCAGCCTTTGCAGGTTTCATATGATGATGCAGATCATTCCATTTCTGATGCAGATTTACATGATGCACTTGTTGATGAGAGAGCTGATATTGAACAGGCAAAAACTATGCCAAAATGGCTGGTGCAGACTTTGCGTGACAGCAAATTAGATGCACCTTTGTCATATCGTACTCGTTCAGGCTCTCATAGTACCTCCTTTGCATCAGATTGCTATGCTATGGCTGCATCTAGTCTCTGTGATGAGAATGAGCCTGTTTCTTTTGATGAAGCACAAAATTCAGAAAATTGGATGGCTGCTATGCAATCTGAATATGATGCTATAATGAAGAATGGTACATGGTCTTTATGTGACTTGCCTCCTGGCAAGAAGGCCATTGGCACTAAGTGGGTATACAAGCTGAAGCGTAAACCTGATGGTACAGTTGACAGGTATAAGGCTAGGCTTGTTGCAAAGGGTTATGCGCAGGAAAGAGGCATTGATTTTGATGAGACCTTTGCACCTACATGCCGTATGACTACTGTTCGGAGCATTTGTGCACTTGCAGCCCATCATGGTTGGAATGTACATCAGTTGGACATTAAAACAGCATTTCTAAATGGTGACTTGCATGAAGAAGTGTATGTTTTTCAGCCCCGTGGCTTTGTGCAGAAAGGGCATGAAAACCAGGTGTGCAGGTTAAAGAAGGCGTTATATGGTTTAAAGCAAGCACCACGTGCTTGGTATGAGAAAATACATGCCTATCTAATTGCACATGGTTTTGAGAACAGTCCAACTGAAAGCACCTTATATGTTAAGCGTGCTAATGATGTGCTTCTGATCATTGTTGTCTATGTAGACGACATGCTGCTCACTGGTCCTCTTGAGAAGCATATTGCTGATTTTAAGGCTGATTTGCATGCCTCATTTGAGATGTCTGATTTGGGGCATTTGCATCACTATTTGGGCATTCAGTTTATGCACGTTGATGGTGGAATGGCTTTGTGTCAAACGAAATATATTGACACATTATTGCAGCGTTTTGGCCTTGAAGACTGTAAGCCTATTGCCACTCCTATGGAGACAGGTTTACGATTGAGTATTCATGATGCTGGAGATGCATTTGATGCTGTTCTCTATCAGCAGGCTGTTGGATGCTTGATTTACTTATGCATTACTCGGCCAGATATTCAGTTTGCTGTCTCACAGATGAGCAGGTTCATGCATTGCCCAGGAGTCACGCATTGGAAAGCGGTTAAGCGCATCTTTCGCTACTTGAGTGGTACTCGGCTACTTGGGTTGTTTTATCCCAAGGGGGGATCACTACCGCCAGATTTGCATGCTTTTTCTGACTCAGATTGGGCTGGTTGCTATGACACTCGTGTGTCCACCAGTGGTTTTTGCTTCATGCTTGGTAGCTCATGTATATCTTGGTTGAGCAAGAAGCAGCCTACTGTGGCCACTTCCAGTTGTGAGGCTGAGTATAGGGCAGCTTTCACAGCGACTGTTGAGTGTGTGTGGCTCAGACGCCTTATGGCTGATTTGGGTGTTGGCCAGTCTTCTGCCACCACCATCTTCACTGACAGTCAGAGCGCATTGGCAGTTGCGAGGAACCCTGTGTTCCATGCTCGCACTAAGCACATTGAGGTGCATTATCACTATGTCAGGGAGAGGTTCTCTGCTGGGGAGATCAGCTTGGCATATGTGCCCACGCAGGTGAACATTGCAGACCTTTTCACGAAGGCTCTGCCTAGGGAGAAGTTTGAAGCTTTCCGCAAAGCTTTGGGCTTACTTCCTTTTGTGGAGTGATTTCCACATAGCTTGGCACTTCCTTATACATGAGTGCCAGCTCCTTGTTCACCGCATCACTCCCAGGGGGGATTTGTTGATATATTTAGGTAGTGATGTGTGTGAACACTCTAGGACTGCCGGGGCACTTTTTTCCCTCTTTAGGAGGTTTTTTTCCCCCGGCTTGTATATACGCCTATTGCCCTAATGGGCTACTTATCTTTGTACATTCTCTAGTAATACATTCAGTCTTGTGTGTTGTGCTCCAAGCTTCTTCTTCTTCCTTGTGTTGTTCGCGTGCTTCCGCAGACGTCTAACTCCAACACCTGGTTGTGGTCTATTTACAATGGGTGGTAGGGTGGGATGAGGTGGTGTGGATGGAGTTTCAACATGTGAGGGATTTTGCAAGGCAATATATTCTATTTTTCTTTTTGCATCTCTAAGGCTTTCTTCTAGTTCAGACAACTTTCTATTCCACTTGTGATTGGCTTTCTCTCTGGTATCCTTCCATGTCCTTGTTTTCCTCTTACTAGGCTCTCTTGATTCACTTGACTCTGATTGTTCAGCGGGCTTATCTTGTTTAAAGGTTTGTGCTCTAGTGACTTCTTGTATAGGAGCCACATTACTACTACTTGAACTTGAGTCCACCACTAAGCCTACCACATTAGTTGGTGTAACCTTATGCACACTAGAGGGATTCCTTGGACAATCTCTCGAGAGATGTGCTTTGCCACACTCAAGACAAAAGGCTTGTATTGTAATGGTATGTCCTTGTCTTGGAGTTGGTGGATGGGGGCATTCACGAATGAAATGGTCACCCTTACATCTAAAACATGGTCCTCTAGGGGCTTGTGGTCTCATTTTTCTCAATTAGGGCCTGGGGTTAGGATTCATATACATGACATTGGAGTATTCTGGCTCCCAATTTTGTTCCATAAGTGGTGGCTCGTATGGATAGGAATGAGCCTCAATATGCTCTAGTGACTCTGTGTAATAAGCTTGTGGACTATCTTCATAGGAGTAGTCAGAATTCTGAGCATGATGGTCATTTTTTGAGACTAAAGGGGTCATTGGTACCAATTCTCTATTCGGGTTCTCCTCTGCCACTTCATACTTAACTGGAATCATGTTGGTAGGAGCTGGTGGTTTGTTTCCTAGGACCGGTTGTGGCCTATATGGTGCCTGATATTGTTGTTGGTACTGAGGTTGATATTGCTGTTGTGGTCTATAATACAACTATTGGTATTGGTTCTGGTACCTACCTTGTTGGTAAGGTTGCTGATAAGGTTTTCTAACAACCTGCCTATTGTAGGGACAGTCCTGAGCCACATGGTTCATGTATTTTCTCTATAGTGCAATATGGAGCATTCATTTCTCTCATGTTTTGGTTTTGCATCGGGCATACATTAGCTATGTGGTCTTCTCCACAATTATAACATCTCTTCAATGTGGTGCCCCTTGCTGTTTGTCTATTTTGGACTCCTAGCTTCTTGGTAACCTGATCAGCTATCTCATCTATCTCAGTGGAGGTTCAGGAAGTATGACTAGTAGAGCTGTCTGAATCCTTGTAGATTTTGGACAATCCTAACTCCTCACCCAAGTTATCTTCTATGTCAATGCACATCCGCACATACTCTTCTATGGATCGAGGCTCTTTCAAGTACACATATGATCTTAACTTGGTGCTTAGTAAGCGATCTAAAAACAAGGCCACTTGTTTGGTCGGTGTGGTTAACTCTCGAACATGGGATCTTTCCAAGTACTATCTAAACCGTCTTCTTGCAAGTCGAACTATTTCTTGGGGGTGTCTGCTTGAAGTTGTGGATCAAGGATGATGTGTTATGCCTAATGCGAGTCTTGGAGAATTCTACAATGAATTCTTCTAGTAGTTGACCTATGTTTTGGAAGTTGTGACTATTTAGAGGGTGAAACCGAGCTTAGGTAGTACCCTTGAGGGTCAAACTAAATGCCTCGAACTGGGTCAACAAGTCCTCAACCTGTTCAGCTCTTAGCACTTGTTTGAACTCGGCCACATGATCATAAGGATCTCCTGACCCGTCAAAGTAGTTCTTCATTGCCTTAACCAGGGTAATCCAAAAATGAAATCGATGGAAATACTTTCCCATTTACCTTTGGGAATCTCCAAAGGATGCAACAATACTCCAACTTTAAGTCATTCAAACTTATTGATTTGACATTTATGGCACTTGGAAACATGATTTTGCACATCTTGATGTAAACTAGGCCAATAAAAATGTCATTTAACTAATTCATAGGTTCGGTTAACATTAGGGGAAAAAGTGAACTCTGCATGGGCCTTGTAAGGATCCCTAATTTTTAGGGATTAAAATTAATCATGCTAGGGATAAAGGGAGCATGGAAAACCACTAGTGGTATTTTATTTAAAAATGTTATTTCTTAAGGGCCACATCTGATTCCTCAATTTGAACGGTGTGGAGGTGATCGCAATCCGGGTGGATTGGGTCCGGTCGTGGCACACACAGGGTGTATGAAGCTAATGAATGTTGGAAGGTTTAAAGATGTGAAGGTGAAATTAATGTTGAGTATGGAGAAGAGAGAGATGTTGAAATAATTATGGGAATGGGAATGTAGGTGTGCAAGTTAGATTGATGACATGAATGATAAGAATGAAAGAGAACCATACACACGAATCAAATTTGGAAGGATGAATGGTCCATTGGAGGAGCTTCTTAAACACTTCCTAATTCTAATCCATATGTATAGCCTTCTTTGGATGATATGTATGCATGATGAGAATAGATGGAATCCTTACACATAAATCAGTTCGAAAGGAAGAATGGTCCAATATTGGAGCTTCTTATACACTTTCAGAAACTAATAAATATGTATGGATTTGTATGGATTTTATGCATGCAAGTGAATTATGATGATGGATTTTACTCACAAGCTCAAAGAAACATCCTCACTGGTTCAACGCAATACTGCGGAGCCTTCTCACACATAGAAGAAATAGAAGACATGTAAAAATACTTAAGAGACTGAGAGAGGTGACAAGAGACAAGTGACAAGTGACATGAATTTAAAGAATTTGAATTAAGTTACATGTAAAAGATCGTCGTGTACGTCATGCTAAGCAGTCTACTGATCAAAGGTGGTTCCGACCCTCAAACCATGACAGTTCAACCGAATGTCACACGTAAGAAGGTGAGTTCCACTCCAGTGACCCTATGTCTGTCTAGGCTCGTAACGTCTAACTAAAGAAGTCTAAGACTCATTAAAATCAGCTCTAACTCACTCACACGCTCCACCGAGGGTGAGTCAAGATAGAGATGCTGGTTTCAAGAGCCTATCCTAGATTGGAGTTCTAACTTAAATTTGAAACTAGGTTCTATACTCATACTAGCTCACCTTGGATCCTCACTCGCTCAACCGAGGGTGATCGTCTCAAGGAAACCGTAAGCTAGCATGAGCCCTATGGATGCCTAACAATGATGCTCTAGGAGTTTGGAGGGGGGTTTATATAGTTTTTTGGATGAATTTGGACCCTTGGATCTAGAGAAATCAACTCTCAACTCTAGGATCACTACTTTTGATTACAACCATTTGATTAATCAAATCAATGGCTTGGAATTGTTCTTTCTATCAAATCTAGTGTAAAGGAGTGAAATTTAGGCGCCCTCATTCTCCACCATTGGATCTGGGAATGATCTGGACCGTCGGATCAGTGCTGACATCAATTTGGATAAGATAAGCCACTATTTTTGGAGAAATGCTGCATTATTGATCTTTGATTGTAAAAAAGGTCTTCTTTTATGGAAAAAATTCGTGGATCCTCCTTCCTTTATGCTTTAGTGCATCTCCACCCTTGAATATGAGCTCATCTTGACCGTACAACATGGTTCAATCATATTTTGACATGTGGCAGACATTCAAGCCTTCAATTTTCTTATTCTAGAAAACTGCGGTGACCTTGAAAACTGGACTTTGTGCTCTTTGACCCTCCAAAAAGTCTTTGATGAAGATGAAACATTGTAGGACTATGTTTCCAAAGATCTCCTTCAGGAATATGCAGAAAAAACTCCCATCTGAATCTCCCTTGTACAAGTTTGACTACATTTGGAAGCTTGCAAGGTGGCATTAAGGTGTCTAGGAAGCTCTGATAGCCTTGAAAATTTGTACAAATATGTAGCCACATATGATCTTTATACATGCCAAACCATATGGCTAACATAAATTTCTATAAAAGAATTTGTAGGGTCAAACTAGAAAAATTACATTTTTACAAAATGAACATAGCATATCAATGTGCTACAAAATCCATTTTCTGTTGAAATTTGGGCTATAGACTGCCTTTGACAATCTTTACAAGTATATGAATTTTCATCTAATTTGGTGACAATGAAAGTTTTGCCCTAATTTCCTAGCTTTGACCAGCTTTGACCGCTACCATAGACTTTCTTGATTTCTTTGAAACTTTGTATCTAAGCTTCCTTTGACATCCTTGATGCATCCTGGACTTCTCGGGGAATTTCGGCTACCTTCACCAAATATGTTTTTTGTAGGCCTTCACAAGTGAGAGAGGAGAGAAAATCTCGACGACATTCGCCCCCACTAAACCTGCGATTCCTCCGGAAGCGCCACTCTAGCATCTGTGAAAAACAAAATGTTCCAGGCATCAAATTCTTTTATAGGCAACATAAGAAACATGGAAGGAAAATTTATTATATGCATGAATCAGTAGGTAACGTGATATGAAGCAAAATTTGCATGAAAGAAAGAATTGAAACAGGCAACATGAATATGCATGAACAAATAGGCAACATATATGCAAATGAACAAGCAACATTGGCAACAAGAAAGAAGAAAAACAAGCATCAATATGAAGTGGAAGTGGTTGTATTGAGTCGTTTTAAGCATCAGTTCCTCTCATCTTGAAGAAAATTTTGTACCTTTTTCATAAAGCAATCTACCTTAAATATGATTATAAACAAAGATGTAGGATTTTCAAGAGACATCTTTCATCTTTAGCTTATTTTAGATCAACTCCTTTCCTACATAAATATGAATATGCTCTTTCTCTAATAACATGCAAGGAAATCTAACTAAACTCCACTAATGCATAAATCTGCCTATATAGCCCGTGATTTATTCTACTATGCCTCTTTATCCTCCTTTGGCTTGCTCTCTCTCTCTTTTTTTTTTTTTTTTTTTTTTTGATGATGATGATGATTCGGCAACTTTATGGTTACGATCACTTTTTTTTTTGGGGTGGAAGAAAGTGTAAACTTCTTGGTAACATGTAGCAACTTTTTTTTTTTTTTTTGATGACGGGGAAAAATTAAACCCCGATACAAGGTACAACCATTTTTGATGACGGAGAACAGTCGTTTAAACTCCGATACAAGTGCTGTGAGATGGACTAAGGATGTAGAAACATGCAGGAGCAGGAGCTAGGATTTCAACAATTATGCTTTCGATACACGATACATATGCATGTTTATATATGAAAGTCTTGTCACCAAAATAAACCTCCAAATCTACATGCCCTATCTTTCCACAATCCTAGATTATAAACAATTTCTTGGTAGATAAGTTACTACTTAAGATAAAATTTTACACAAGTAGAGAAATCATCATTTGCCTTTTTTGACTCAAGTGATGTGGATATGCAATGTGATGCAAAGACTGAAAAAAAACATGCATGAAACAAGCATGGAAAAAAAATAGAATGAACTTGAAAAAAAAAAAAAAAAAGCAACATGAACTTGAAAATTAATGATATATATATATATATATATTTTTTTATAACATGGATACTCTTGTTTATGAATCGGCCTCATTGTTGTCATCTTCTTCAATGTCCTCATCCAAAATGTACTCGTCATTATCACGCTTCTTGAATAACTTTATCCTTTTACCTGCAATCAAAGTTTTTAGTGCAACACCATTTAATTCACAAAGAGCATACGTACCATTGTTGTTGACTTTTGATACAATGTATGGCCCAAACCACCGTTGAGTGAGCTTTTTGCGTGCATCATATTGAGAGTCAAATGTACTATCATAAATGAGCACCCAATCTCCTACTTCAATTGGCTTAGGACGCAATCGATGAGTTTTATCAAAATAATGTTTGTTCTTCATTCTAGATTCTCTTAATTTTTCAACAGCATCATCAAGTCTTAATTTACCTTGTTCTAACTTTTTAATACGCAAACTCAAAAAATCATCAGTAGACATGTTTTCAGACCAAGGCAAATTTGACCATGCAGAAATATGAGACTGAATTGGAAACAATGGTTTTTGACAGTACATGAGTTCAGCAGGCATATATCCAGTAGTACGTGTGCATGTCATTCTATCTGCCCAAAGTGCAAAAGGTAAGAATTTAGGCCATTGTTTGATGTCACCATTACATGCTTTAGATATGGCTTTCACAATAGGTGGATGCCCTCTCTCTATTTTACCATTGGCCTCTGGGTTATATGCAGTAGTGAGAGACAAACGAATACCGTGACGCTCAAAGAACTCTTTAGCTTCTCTCGCATTTAACTCTCCACGGTCGGCAACTACTTTCTCTATGTACCCAAAGCGACTTATGACATCTTCAAGCAAGAATTTGCAAACATTGTAAGTGGTCTTAGATCGTAGTGCACGTCCCTCTACATGATTAGTTAAGTCTTCTCTTGCAAGTACAATGTAACGCATTTTGTCGATACCTTTAGGCATAGTTACAAGATCTACTACCCACTTGTAGTGAATACAAGGTGGATAAGTAGGATGCAACGGATCTCTATGTTTGACTGATGAATGAAGTTGACAAGTAGAACATGTAGAAACATAGCTACTAATGTCAACATACATCCTAGGCCAATAATAGGTACTTCTAATTTTTTCATATGTTCCAAAAAATCCTTTATGACCTGCCCATAATGTCTCATGCATTTCCTTCATTACTTGCAATTGAAGACCTCTCTTTCCTAGGACTCGTTGTGGATTCTTAACCTTACCCTTAGCATGTCTCCAAAGATAACCATTACATAGGAAAAAGTTATAAGCTCGTTTCCTAATGTTACGGAATCTATTCGTAGTCCAGCTAGGTAATGGTTGTAGTGTACTGAGATACTTTCCTATGTCTCTCCATTCATCTTCGTACTCAGACTCATGAAATTTCTCATACTCATATATATGTGGAACATAGTCAACTAAATTCACATTCTTTATTAGATCACTTTCAAGATCATCATCAAATCTAGCTCTCGATAACATATCAGCAACTGAGTTTGACTTACCTGAAATATGAACTAACTCAGGATTTATGAACTTAATATATGAGATCCATCTAAGCATGGCTATATCAGGAGATGAACAATTGGCTATCATTCCAATGAGAGGCAAACAATCAGTCTCAACTTTGACATTTGCACCAATGAAATATTCTTTGTCTGTTTTCAAAGCTGTTACCATACCCCATAGTTCTCGTTTGATCTGTGGATATTTTCGTTGTGTTTCATGTAGAATTTTGGCACCAAACCTAATTGCATATCTATTCCCTTCACTATCATCTTGACTTATGACCCAACCTATACCAATAGGACTAGTATCAACAGTCAATATAATAGGTTTGTTAGCAGAATAGTCTACACGCTTAAGGATGGGAGCTTCAAGCAATAATTTCTTCAATTTACGCATAGCTTGAGTGTGTTTGTCAGTCCAAATAAATTTTCGTTTCTTCCTCAACAAGTCATAAAGACAATCAGCAACATGAGCAAAGTGAGGGATCCAAATAACATAAAAGATGCAAGCACCAAGAAATCTACGTACCTCACTCACGTTGTTACATGTTTCAGAAATCTTGCTAATGGCATCAACTTTTTGTGGGTATGGCTTTCGACCATAATGGCCACATAAATGTCCAACAATAAGTACCTCGTTGACACCAAAAACAGATTTCTCTATGGAAAATGTGAGACCTACCTCTTCAAATCGTTGAAATATTCTTTCACAATCAGAGATATGGTCAAGAACAAATTTACGACATCCAGATGAATCTAAAGTAATGTCCTTTACACGTTCCTCACTCCCTTTAATTGGAATATCATCAATGAATGGCATAGTTATATGAGGGATAAAATCATGTAAGACCATATTCATAGCACTCATCATATGAGCCACAGAATTAGTCGCTCCTTGAGGTAAAGTACACATTCGCACTAAGCCTAAAGGAGTTTTCATTGTGGTTATGTCACGACTATCAATTGCTAATTGGAATTGGTCATATCCAGAATATAGATCACCCATTGAATAGATAGAATGTCCTGAAAATGATTCAGCAAACTCATCTACAATGGGTCCTGTTCCTACATTCCTTATGGTGACTTTATTGACGGGTTGGAGATCTTGAATAAAACGTAGTTTCCCATTCTTTTTAGGCACAGTGAACCATCTGTTTGAGTAAGGTGCAAAAGATGGCTCTAAAATTCTCATGTTTATCTTCTCCTTAAGTAGTTTCATTAGCTCAGGTAAGTGAGCCTTTGGAACAGGTATAGGACGAAGATTCCATGGAATATGTGGAATAGTAAAGATTATCATGGGTGCAACTAGCTTAGGATCTACACAACCAATCTCATGAGGATACATAGTAAAGGCTTTTCCATGGCTCCGTATAACTCTCTCAAATTTATCTCTCTCTGCTGGCAAAAGAAAGTCATCATCTCTACCAATTTTCACCTGTTTGATTGTCTCATCCGTGAATGTATGTCCTATGTTTTTCTTATCCCGAAGAATTGGATCATTTTTCACATCAATAATTTTTTCATTACTTCCTTGAGGTAATGGTTGAGCTATGGGTTTGATTTTTTTGTCTACAGTTTTGTACTTTGTTTCAACTAAGGCATCATGTGTTTGGTTAAATTTTGAGCACTTGTCAACATTGAGAGCATACTCTTGGATTAGAGCATACTCATCAAGGGAAGAAATAAGAATAATATGGGAATTAGAATTTTGTTGAAGACATAACTCTAACTCCTCAAGAGTAGAGAAACAATGAGATATCTCAATCACATGCTCAATGTTCTCATCATGTTCCATGATTTTGTTGTTTTTATAATTTTTTTGGGTTTTTTGGATAAAAGACTTGGACAATTGACTCTTATGAAGAAAATCTAATCTAGAATGTGGAAAACAAAGTGACAAACTATTGTACATGTTGGTTGGATGCGAGATGTCAAACCAATATCCACTGTTGTTCCGCTCAACAATGGATTCTATCCGAAATTTTGATCATATGTAGCTCCAAACATGAATCGAGGTGCACAATCACTACAAGCATGCTCATGACCCTGAGTAACAATAGGTTTCTTTCTAATTGACAATCGATTCCTAGGATGATTCACTCCTACTGTCATGACTTGAAGTGATTGCATTCCATCCTTAGACTTAAATCTAGCATAGGTAGACCCATCATCCATGGCTTTAGTTTCCATACGACTCTCACAAATAAAGGGTTGACCTAAGAGAACTTCATAGGAGCAATTATCTTGAATAAAAAAGTGAAACTCTTCTGTGATTCCTCCTATGGATATGGGCACACTAGCACAAGCTCCATACAGGGTACCTACACCATTATCTGCAGTTCTCATACGCCATCCACAATCTTTATCTATGGGCCATCGAAACTTATCATAGACTTCTCTTGAAATCACATTGATTTCGGAGCCGGAATCTACTAATGCATTTACAGTGATAGTGTTCTTATCATTTCCTATTTTAACATGCATCTCTGATGTACCTCTAGACCAAAATGTTCTTTTAAAGTGACTTTCAGGATTGTTTTCATGATTTTCATGGTCAGGTTGAATAGGTCCTCAGAAATTTTTATTAACATTTACTTCATCATCATCAAAGTCCTCTTCATCAGATTCATCAAAGTTTAAGGCTTCATTCATAGCTTGATCTTGATCTAGAGAATCTTGCATCTCAGTATCTAGATTAAGTGGAAACCTCTTCCTTTTAATTAGTCCGATAAAGTTATCTTTAAAAACAGGCTTTGCAATAGAGAAAACTTGTTCTAAAGACATAGTCACTTGACTCTTAAGCAAAATGTCATCTAAAATTTCCATAGGATCTATTTTTCTCTCAATTTCTGAAATCAAGATGGCTTTAGGTTTTCTCTTTGGTTTCTTTTGTTTTTGCTCAGGATCTTGTTTTTGTTCATGTTCTCGTGTTTGGTCTTCAGTTTGTTTTGATTGTTCTGGTTTATCTAAAGGCTTTGGTTCTGTTTTTCTTTGCTTTGTCTTCTTCCCTTTTTGTTTCTCCTCTTGTTTTTGTTCATTGGGTTCTGATTCTTGTTTTTTATCTTTAGATTGTGATGTTTCTCCTTGCTCTATGATTGTTTCTATTCCCTCTGAGGTTTGTTTTCGAGTCACTCTTCTTTCACTAGGCTCAACTTCATCTCTTTTTCGTTTTTCTTCTACATTGGATATGTGAGAAATAAGAGATTGATCTTCTATCGGTGACTCCCAAGCCGTTATTCTCCTAATCTCATCCCGTGCTCTTACTAAAGCCTCTATGGAAAAATCACCTTCCTTTGTGGGTTTACTTGATTCTACTTGTTGTTCATCAAGAGCTTCTAGTTTCACTCCTCTAGTTCCTACGTCCATTATGGTTATATTTTCATAATGTTTTTTCATTCCTCCCTTACCATAATTTCCTTGCAAAGGTAGCCTAGATCGATAGTCACAGATTTTCTTGTCTATGTCTATTACTAGTCGTTGCTCCTTAACATCCTTCAATAGTTCGCAATCTCTCAAAAAGTGCTCTAACGAATCATACCAAGGACACCTACGAGGGCCACGCACAAAACCATTTTGATTTTGAGGATTTTGATTAACTTGTGGTGGGAAATTTTGAAATTGAGGATTTTGTTGATAAGGTATTGCTTGAACAGGATAATTAGGATTGTGAAAATGCAATTGATGTATTTGAGGAGCTTGGGGAGCAACATGTGGTACTTGAGGTGCAAGAGGAGCTTCCATATTATACGGTTGATGATTTTGAAAATTTTGATTTTGAGGATTTTGAAAAGCTATTTGAGAAGCTTGAGGATACAGGTTTTGATACATTTGAAGATTTTGCACATGAGGATGAGGATTTTGCATTGAAGGATTATGCATGGGAGAATTATGCATTGGAGGAACTTGATATGCTTGAGTAGGAGCTATTTGTGGATTTTGATTGGTAGCTATAACATGTTGATTAGGCTCTTGAAAAGTCATTGGGTTCATTTGATTTTGGAAAGTTTTGGTGTAATTAGATTGTAAAGCATCTATAGTCTTGGCCAAATTGGATTGTGTAGCAATAAGACTTTCCATTTGCTTAGTGAGAATATCCACTTGAGATTGTTCAACTACACTTTTATTTGGCTCTACTTTAAAACCTTGAGTAGGCTCCATCATTTGAGGAATAGGAGTAGAGTCAAAAAGCATAGCATGGGATTGTTCTCTAAATTGCTCTTTAATTTGTGGAAGGCTAGCTTGAGGCAGACTAGTTTGCTCATAAAGCATGGATTGTCTTTGATGTCTATGGGCTACATCCTCTACTACTTTACGCACTTTTTGCCAATTGTCAGTAAGACCATAGCGCTTATCTGGTTCTTCTAATCGCCGTTCAACTTCCCTACGAGTTTCAGGATGAAGAAGCTTAAGAAAATTGATCACAAGATCAGGTTCCAAAGTTATCTTATCCTCATCAGGAAGTTGTTCATAGCATCTAATATACTCATTTTGTAAGTGAGTAATAGAGCTACTAGGCTTTGGAGAATTGACCCATCGTAAGAATCCATCTCGATTATGTTGGCTATAATCTTCAAGATAGAATTCTTTGAGCATCTCCTTTCTAAAATCACTCCAAGGAAGACTATCATATTGAGTGACATGGTTTATGATAGAGCTATCAACAATTCGTTCAAAGAATGATATCAAAAGATCTTCAGGAAGACCAAAAATCATAGCTTGCTCTTCAAACAAATCTAA
Source organism: Ceratopteris richardii (assembly GCA_020310875.1). Classification (NCBI taxonomy): domain Eukaryota; kingdom Viridiplantae; phylum Streptophyta; class Polypodiopsida; order Polypodiales; family Pteridaceae; genus Ceratopteris; species Ceratopteris richardii. Next base: position 73,921,457 of record CM035423.1, on the reverse strand, counting down.
GTAGCTTGTGATGTTGATGCCATTGAATTTTCCCTTCTCTCTCAACATAGAAGAGACTATTCTTTGGCCTTGTTTCTCAACAATAAGGGATTTGAATCCTTCCTCCATCTTATGTGAATAAGCAAGTGATGCACGATGTTCTAGATCTCTCACAAATGTGTTTACTTCGCGACGAAGATGTGCACGATACTGTGAGAAATCCAGTGCAACACTCAAGAATGATAATGATGATATGATGAGGATGAAAAATATGAAACAAAGGATATGGATCACAACCTCCCAACAAGATCAGAAGCAAATACCACAAAGCGTTTCACGTCGGGTTCAAATGTGGAGGTGATCGCAATCCGGGTGGATCGGGTCCGGTCGTGGCACACACAGGGTGTATGAAGCTAATGAATGTTGGAAGGTTTAAAGATGTGAAGGTGAAATTAATGTTGAGTATGGAGAAGAGAGAGATGTTGAAATAATTATGGGAATGGGAATGTAGGTGTGCAAGTTAGATTGATGACATGAATGATAAGAATGAAAGAGAACCATACACACGAATCAAATTTGGAAGGAAGAATGGTCCATTGGAGGAGCTTCTTAAACACTTCCTAATTCTAATCCATATGTATAGCCTTCTTTGGATGATATGTATGCATGATGAGAATAGATGGAATCCTTACACATAAATCAGTTTCGAAAGGAAGAATGGTCCAATATTGGAGCTTCTTATACACTTTCAGAAACTAATAAATATGTATGGATTTGTATGGATTTTATGCATGCAAGTGAATTATGATGATGGATTTTACTCACAAGCTCAAAGAAACATCCTCACTGGTTCAACGCAATACTGCGGAGCCTTCTCACACATAGAAGAAATAGAAGACATGTAAAAATACTTAAGAGACTGAGAGAGGTGACAAGAGACAAGTGACAAGTGACATGAATTTAAAGAATTTGAATTAAGTTACATGTAAAAGATCGTCGTGTACGTCATGCTAAGCAGTCTACTGATCAAAGGTGGTTCCGACCCTCTAACCATGACAGTTCAACCGAATGTCACACGTAAGAAGGTGAGTTCCACTCCAGTGACCCTATGTCTGTCTAGGCTCGTAACGTCTAACTAAAGAAGTCTAAGACTCATTAAAATCAGCTCTAACTCACTCACACGCTCCACCGAGGGTGAGTCAAGATAGAGATGCTGGTTTCAAGAGCCTATCCTAGATTGGAGTTCTAACTTAAATTTGAAACTAGGTTCTATACTCATACTAGCTCACCTTGGATCCTCACTCGCTCAACCGAGGGTGATCGTCTCAAGGAAACCGTAAGCTAGCATGAGCCCTATGGATGCCTAACAATGATGCTCTAGGAGTTTGGAGGGGGGTTTATATAGGCTTTTGGATGAATTTGGGCCCTTGGATCTAGAGAAATCAACTCTCAACTCTAGGATCACTACTTTTGATTACAACCATTTGATTAATCAAATCAATGGCTTGGAATTGTTCTTTCTATCAAATCTAGTGTAAAGGAGTGAAATTTAGGCGCCCTCATTCTCCACCATTGGATCTGGGGATGATCTGGACCGTCGGATCAGTGCTGACATCAATTCGGATAAGATAAGCCACTATTTTTGGAGAAATGCTGCATTATTGATCTTTGATTGTAAAAAAGGTCTTCTTTTATGGAAAAAATTCGTGGATCCTCCTTCCTTTATGCTTTAGTGCATCTCCACCCTTGAATATGAGCTCATCTTGACCGTACAACATGGTTCAATCATATTTTGACATGTGGCAGACATTCAAGCCTTCAATTTTCTTATTCTAGAAAACTGCGGTGACCTTGAAAACTGGACTTTGTGCTCTTTGACCCTCCAAAAAGTCTTTGATGAAGATGAAACATTGTAGGAATATGTTTCCAAAGATCTCCTTCAGGAATATGCAGAAAAAACTCCATCTGAATCTCCCTTGTACAAGTTTGACTACATTTGGAAGCTTGCAAGGTGGCATTAAGGTGTCTAGGAAGCTCTGATAGCCTTGAAAATTTGTACAAATATGTAGCCACATATGATCTTTATACATGCCAAACCATATGGCTAACATAAATTTCTATAAAAGAATTTGTAGGGTCAAACTAGAAAAATTACATTTTTACAAAATGAACATAGCATATCAATGTGCTACAAAATCCATTTTCTGTTGAAATTTGGGCTATAGACTGCCTTTGACAATCTTTACAAATATATGAATTTTCATCTAATTTGGTGACAATGAAAGTTTTGCCCTAATTTCCCAGCTTTGACCAGCTTTGACCGCTACCATAGACTTTCTTGATTTCTTTGAAACTTTGTATCTAAGCTTCCTTTGACATCCTTGATGCATCCTGGACTTCTCGGGGAATTTCGGCTACCTTCACCAAATATGTTTTTTGTAGGTCTTCACAAGTGAGAGAGGAGAGAAAATCTCGACGACAACGGATTCGCGCTTGTTGAGAGCCGTTAGATACCTTGAATGAATGGATGTGATTGATGAAGTGTGTTGTCAAAAAAAGACAAAATAGTGCGATTAGTTGGGAAGGGTTCATCGCCATCGTGAGCCCTTGGATATATGCCAGGAACGGATGAGATGACCCAAGCTATGACTGGCAGAAAAAGACAAAATAGAGAACCACATCATTTGTGAGAGGTGGGAATAATGAAGAGAGAGACGACGGACGGATGCCATTTCTGAGCCATTCGATTTTTATCATGGACAGACACGATTTGGGCTAGAGTCTCTGGCAGAAAAGGACAAAATAAGACTCATTTTAGTCATAGGACATGGGAAAACTAAGAGAGAGACTACATTGGGATGTGAACAAATGGAGACCCTTGGATTACTTCCGATCGGACATCCTATATTAGAACGCGCTTCCACATGGGCTGGAGATAATAGAAGCCTTTGGATCAGTTAGTGATCTAATGGCATGGAAGCAACACCAATCAATCCACTTTAGGAGAAATCCTGAGCCTTGGATTGATAGCCCCATCCAACAATAAATATTTAAAGATGCATCTCTCTCTAGTTTTCAAGCATAGCCGTTGGATTTCATTCATATCCAAGGGTCCATATCATTTTCGAATCGCTAAATTTGAATCTTAAACCACTACATGAGAAACTACCACTTTTATCATCACATTTTGGTTGTTTTGACCAGTCCAAAACCAAGGAAACCTAGGCCTAACCTACTTGACTGAGGCTCTAGATTGTGGCCACCACCCTTCTCTCATTGGTCCATCACTAAAAGGCCCATGCAGGGTTCATTTTTTCCCCTAATGATACTAGGTTCTCCAACACTTGGAGCATCATGGCATTCAAAAAGTACTTGATTTCGTATATCGGACATACTTGGGACACAAACCTTACCTTTATAAAGAATATATTCATCTAGGAGGGAGTAATGTTTAAACTTTCCCTTATAAGTACTTGCTTCATTCTGTTGAGCTTGTTTAGTTGCTTTCCATTCTTGAATGAAGCTTGGATCTTCTTTGCAACTTCCTTTCAAAGTTGAAATAAATTCACTTTGAATTTGTACAATTGAACTCTTGTAACTGTTTGGCCCATCTAGCTTTTCTACCTCTCAAATTTGGTTGGTTTGCAAACCACTTTATGCTCTCTTGATCAAAGACTATGGTTAACTTTGATCCATAAAAGTAATGGTGCCATATCTTCAGATCATTTATGATAGCGAACGTCTCTCACTCATAAGTAGTGTAGTTTTGTTGAACAATACTTAGATTTCTGCTTTTGAAAGTTGTTGGTTGACCTTCTTGGGTTAGTAATGCTCCTACCGCAGATGAACTTGCATTTGTTTCTAATTGGAAAGGCTTGTTTGGATCTATGATTTGTAGAACCGAGGTTGAGGCTAAATCAAGTTTAACGTCTTGAAAACTCTTTGCTTGTTCTTCTTTCCATTTAATCTTCTGATGCTCCCCTTGAGTTGATCTGTCAAAGGTACTGCTAATTTGGCATACCTAGCCACAAACTTTTGATAATATCCCGCAAATCGAAGAAAACTTTGTAATTCTTGAGCAGTCTTGGGCTCAAGCCAAGAATCACCTAGACCTTGTCCACGTCAACTTTGATTCCTTCTGTGAAAATGAAATGGCCTAGGTACTTTACTTTGTTGATATATTTAGGTAGTGATGTGTGTGAACACTCTAGGACTGCCGGGGCACTTTTTTCCCTCTTTAGGAGGTTTTTTTCCCCCGGCTTGTATATACGCCTATTGCCCTAATGGGCTACTTATCTTTGTACATTCTCTAGTAATACATTCAGTCTTGTGTGTTGTGCTCCAAGCTTCTTCTTCTTCCTTGTGTTGTTCGCGTGCTTCCGTAGACGTCCAACTCCAACAATTGGTATCAGAGCAGGTCGTCGCTTCTTCTAGGGCGCCGTCGACACTCCTCCGTTTGTAGTCTCAGATTCGCACGAAATTTGGTGAGCATACTCAGGGTGTTTTCGAGATCAAAACGGCTTTGCTTTGTGGTGCCAAAATCGCGATCTGAGCTCGTTTCGGCCTCCGAACGCAGTATCGCAGCGCTTGTGCAGGCTATTTCGTCCTTTTGTGCCGAAGGTATATACCAGTTTCTGTTCGCTAGTTTAAGCGTCTCGAAGTCTGCTACAGGTCTAGCAGAACTCGTTTGGGCAGTTCCGTTCAACTTTTTTAGATACAGTCAATTTTCTGCATCAAGGTATTTTAGTCACCAGCCATGGCTGAAAGCAGTGATGTATTCCGTATGTTGGCTGTTGAGGATAAGTTGGATGGTACCAACTACCCATTATGGGCTTATATGATGCGACATGTACTGGTTGCAAAAGGATTGTGGAACATTGTGCAGGGTGTTGAAAGACGTCCTGTTACACCTGTAACGATAGGTACTGCAAATACAGGTGTTGGAGCTGATGAAGATGGTGTCGAAGATGATATTCCGCAGATTCCTGTTCGTGCTGCTGTTTCTGTTGCACCTACTGCAGAGCAGATTCGTTGGGATGGCAGAGATGCCCAGGCACATGCATTGATAGCTTTGTCTGTCAAACGTGCCATTATTCCTCACATTCGCTCTTGCAGAACAACAAAGGATGCTTGGGATACACTTACCACTTTGTACCAGGCTAGGAATGAGGCTCGTGTTGCTTACCTCCGAAAACAGTTGGAGAGTGAGCACATGAATGAAGGTGATTCTATGGACAGTTTTCTTACAAAGATCAAAGACCTGAAGGAACAATTGATTTCTGCTGATGAGGTTATACCAGATAGCTCACTTGTGCAGACCGTTCTGAATGGTCTTCCTGATTCATATCAGAGTTTTGCCTCTACTCTTCGGTTGATGATGAAAGGCAATCGGAATGCCTTGTCATTTGAGGAATTAGTCTCTGCTCTATTGCAGGAAGATCAGTCCAGGCAGAACAGGTCCATTATGCGTGTTGCAGATCAAGCTTTCCTGGCTAGTCAGAAGGGCAAAGGAAAATGGAGCTCTTCTACTAGTAAGCAGAAATCTGCAAATGCTGCACATTCAAAGAACCAAGACAAAGATGAGAAAAAATCAGAAAAGCAGAAATTGTTTTGTAAGTACTATAAAGGCAATGATCATATCATAAAGAACTGTCCAAAACTGGCTGCTAAAGAGGCAAAGAAGAAAGAGGCTGGAATGGTTGTTGCAGAGGCCTCTACACCAAAAACAGAGTCTGCAAATCTTGTGCAGGAAGAAGAATGGGCGTTTACTACTGTCTACAGTTTTGACCCATCTTCTCCTGATCAGTGTATGTCTGCAGTAGACTCAGATGTTTGGTACTTTGACAGTGGGGCGACCAAACATATTACCTTGCAGCGCAGTTTCTTCTCTTCACTTGAGCCTGCTCCTACAGGGAATACTATCACATGCGCCAATAACTCCTCTTATCTTGTTATGGGAGTTGGTAAGATCATTCTGACTACTGCTGATGGTAGTTCTTTCACTTTGTCAGATGCTTTATTTGTGCCAGGGATAAAAAAGAATCTGTTATCAGTTTTTGCATTAGCCAAGATTGGCTTGGTTGTGAAATTTGTTGATGACAGGTGTACAGTCCATGATCTCTCAAATGGCGATGTGATTATTGCTTCTGGCATTTTATGTCGTGGGCTGTATAAGCTCATAGACTATGAAAGATCTGTGAATGATTCGGCATGTGCAGTTCATGATTCTCAGGCTATGTCAGATGCAAAGCTTTGGCATGCACGCTTTGGTCATCTGAATTTTGCTAGTTTGTTACGCCTGCAGAAATCTGAAATGGTGTCCTCTTTGCCCAAACTTGAGGCACCTTGAAAACATGTTTGTGAAGGCTGTATTTTGGGCAAAATGCAGCGTTCTTCCTTTCCAAAAGATGGTTCAGTTCCGGCTACACAGAAATTGCAGCTTGTACATAGTGATGTCTGTGGTCCTATGCAGACACCCTCTTTTGGAAATTACCTTTACTTCGTGACTTTCATTGATGATTTTTCCAGGCATGCATGGGTATATCCACTCAAAGCAAAGTCCGAAGTGTTCATGTGCTTCAAACAGTTTTTGGTTTTAGCTGAAAATTTGTCAGCATGTAAAATGGGCACCCTCCGTTCTGATCGAGGGGGGGAATATATGTCTTCAGATTTTAATGCATTTCTGGCTGAACGTGGGATAAAACACCAGTGTACAGTGCCGTATACACCTCAACAGAATGGAGTTGCTGAACGAAAGAACAGATCACTCATGGAGATGGCGAGGTGCATGGTCAAAAGTCAGGCTTTACCACATAGTTTCTGGCTTGAGGCTGTCATGTGTGCAGCATATGTACTGAACACGTGTCCCACTAAAGCGTTGCAGTCTATCACTCCATATGAGGCTTGGCATGACCGCAAGCCATCTGTTGCTCATCTGCGTGTTTTTGGTTGTTTGGCATATGCATTAGTGCCTGAACAACATCGCAGAAAATTGGATGATAAGGCAGTAAAATGTATTTTTGTTGGGTACAGTTCTGAAAGTAAAGGCTATCGTCTGTATCATCCACAGACTAAACGCATTCTGGTTAGCCGTGATGTTGTCTTTGTGGAAGATGCTATTCAGCCATTGCTTTCATGTACTAAGGAGACATCTGTTAGCTCCAAAGACATGTATGATACTTTGATGCCTCTTTTTACAGGTGGACAGGCTAGTGCATGTCCTAATGAGGCAACTTCTCAGCCTTTGCAGGTTTCATATGATGATGCAGATCATTCCATTTCCGATGCAGATTTACATGATGCACTTGTTGATGAGAGAGCTGATATTGAGCAGGCAAAAACTATGCCAAAATGGCTGGTGCAGACTTTGCGTGACAGCAAATTAGATGCACCTTTGTCATATCGTACTCGTTCAGGCTCTCATAGTACCTCCTTTGCATCAGATTGCTATGCTATGGCTGCATCTAGTCTCTGTGATGAGAATGAGCCTGTTTCTTTTGATGAAGCACAAAATTCAGAAAATTGGATGGCTGCTATGCAATCTGAATATGATGCTATAATGAAGAATGGTACATGGTCTTTATGTGACTTGCCTCCTGGCAAGAAGGCCATTGGCACTAAGTGGGTATACAAGCTGAAGCGTAAACCTGATGGTACAGTTGATAGGTATAAGGCTAGGCTTGTTGCAAAGGGTTATGCGCAGGAAAGAGGCATTGATTTTGATGAGACCTTTGCACCTACATGCCGTATGACTACTGTTCGGAGCATTTGTGCACTTGCAGCCCATCATGGTTGGAATGTACATCAGTTGGACATTAAAACAGCATTTCTGAATGGTGACTTGCATGAAGAAGTGTATGTTTTTCAGCCCCGTGGCTTTGTGCAGAAAGGGCATGAAAACCAGGTGTGCAGGTTAAGAAGGCGTTATATGGTTTAAAGCAAGCACCACGTGCTTGGTATGAGAAGATACATGCCTATCTGATTGCACATGGTTTTGAGAACAGTCCAACTGAAAGCACCTTATATGTTAAGCATGCTAATGATGTGCTTCTGATCATTGTTGTCTATGTTGATGACATGCTGCTCACTGGTCCTATTGAGACACATATTGCTGATTTTAAGGCTGATTTGCATGCCTCATTTGAGATGTCTGATTTGGGGCATTTGCATCACTATTTGGGCATTCAGTTTATGCATGTTGATGGTGGAATGGCTTTGTGTCAAACGAAATATATTGACACATTATTGCAGCGTTTTGGCCTTGAAGACTGTAAGCCTATTGCCACTCCTATGGAGACAGGTTTACGATTGAGTCTTCATGATGCTGGAGATGCATTTGATGCTGTTCTCTATCAGCAGGCTGTTGGATGCTTGATTTACTTATGCATTACTCGGCCAGATATTCAGTTTGCTGTCTCACAGATGAGCAGGTTTATGCATTGCCCAGGAGTCACGCATTGGAAAGCGGTTAAGCGCATCTTTCGCTACTTGAGTGGTACTCGGCTACTTGGGTTGTTTTATCCCAAGGGGGGATCACTACCGCCAGATTTGCATGCTTTTTCTGACTCAGATTGGGCTGGTTGCTATGACACTCGTGTGTCCACCAGTGGTTTTTGCTTCATGCTTGGTAGCTCATGTATATCTTGGTTGAGCAAGAAGCAGCCTACTGTGGCCACTTCCAGTTGTGAGGCTGAGTATAGGGCAGCTTTCACAGCGACTGTTGAGTGTGTGTGGCTCAGACGCCTTATGGCTGATTTGGGTGTTGGCCAGTCTTCTGCCACCACCATCTTCACTGACAGTCAGAGCGCATTGGCAATTGCGAGGAACCCTGTGTTCCATGCTCGCACTAAGCACATTGAGGTGCATTATCACTATGTCAGGGAGAGGTTTTCTGCTGGGGAGATCAGCTTGGCATATGTGCCCACGCAGGAGAACATTGCAGACCTTTTCACGAAGGCTCTGCCTAGGGAGAAGTTTGAAGCTTTCCGCAAAGCTTTGGGCTTACTTCCTTTTGTGGAGTGATTTCCACATAGCTTGGCACTTCCTTATACATGAGTGCCAGCTCCTTGTTCACCGCATCACTCCCAGGGGGGATTTGTTGATATATTTAGGTAGTGATGTGTGTGAACACTCTAGGACTGCCAGGGCACTTTTTTCCCTCTTTAGGAGGTTTTTTTCCCCCGGCTTGTATATACGCCTATTGCCCTAATGGGCTACTTATCTTTGTACATTCTCCAGTAATACATTCAGTCTTGTGTGTTGTGCTCCAAGCTTCTTCTTCTTCCTTGTGCTGTTCGCGTGCTTCCGCAGACGTCCAACTCCAACATACTTATGGGGTAAAGAAATCACATTTTGACTCTTTACCATAAAGTTGATTATCACTAAGTAATTCAAAGACTTTCTGCAAGTGCTCAAGATGACTTTCATGGTTGTTGCTATAGATCAATATCTCATGAAGGAAATCTCTATAAATATTCCTAAGCACGACCTAAGCACCTAATTCATCAAATTCATGAATGTTGCAGGTGCATTTATTAACCCAAATGACATGACTAAAAACTCATAGTGACCATACTTAGTTTAAAAGAATTTCTTAGGAATATCATCATTGTTAATCCTAACATGATGATAACCTTGGCATATGTCAATCTTTGAAAAGATTTTATCTCCCTTTAAGTTGTTGAAGAGATCTTCAACAAGTAGCATGGGATACCTATTCTTTATTGTAAGATTGTTTAACACCCTATAATCAACACACAACCTCATAGCACCATCTTTCTTTTTTACAAGAAAGATGAGTGCACCCAAGGTGGCTAGCTTGGCTAAATAGATCCTTATCTGGATAGTATTTGATTTGTTTCTCAACTTCTAGATTTAGGACATAGGGGAGTCGGTAGGGATTTTGTGATTTTGGCTTGGTTCCTGAAAACAAATAGATTGCATGATCAATGTTTTTAGGAGAGGGTGGTAAGCCGTGGGGGAGTTCCTTAGGGAACACATCTTTAAACTCATGCATAATTTTATTAAATTTAACATATACATCACGAGGAATAAAAGACAAGCCATAAGAAACTTGCTTTGTATTATTGGAATCAATTACATCAATGCTAACGACCAAAAAAGCTTTGCTCCTAGCTTCATTGTCTACAAATTTCTTTAGTTCTATGTGTGAAATCAGGGGAGTACTTAGAATATTGTGTTTGCCCTTGATTTTATACAACACCCTATCATGCTTGAATTCCAAAGTGTTTGTATAATAACATTTGGACAATGCGATCCAAGACTCCAAAGCCACTCTCTCCCTAGACCAAGTCTACCCTTTCCATGTTCATAATTTGGAAGTCCAATTTATCTTTGAAATTTTGGATTTCCAGTTCCAAATTCAAAATCATGGTATCCCATATGCGGGTTTCTTGCTCGTGCATCATAGAAAATATCTATGAGGAGAAGGGCTCTAAGGAATAGCTAACTTTTTAGAAAGTGCATAATTTATAGAATTATACGTGGCCGAATCATCCACCATAATCTGCATGGTGTGACCTTGGACTGAACCATGCAACTTGACCAAATCATGTGGACCAAATTCTTGAGGTTGCCATAGGTTTTTGGAAACTTGGCACTTATGGGTACTATCATAGTGCATAATCTAAAAATTCTTTGCACTTGAATTTTCATCCAAGTTCAAGGTCTGTATCAGATGTATTTGTTGTTTCCCCTTACTTTTATCAGTCAAAGTGGCCCTATTATCTCTTGCAACTAGAGAGTCCCTACTACGATGTACTGGCATATGGCATTTAAAACACAAAATCTTATTTTGTGCTTTAGCAAGTTCTTCTTGAGAAATCACATGTCTAAAAACATGTGTTCAAATGTTCTTGGCCCTTTGCCTTTAGGTTTAGTGGTATTTCTTTGGAAATGACCACTTTCCTATGGGACATCTATATGAGAATTGTCCTCATAGATTTGTGCAACCTTAATAGTTTCATCAAATGACTTAGTTGCATGTCGCTTTACTTCATTACAGATTTGTTGGTTAAGTACTCTAACGAAACCAGAAGCCAATGGACGTCATCTAAGTTTTTTAATTTCAGAATAATGTCTTGATATTTTGAAATGTAAACCGATAGTGACGTTCCCTTTTGCTGAATTTGATCCCAAGCCTCCCAATTGTGTTCCTCCTCATTATTGGGGAGAAACTCTTTTTTGAAGAGGCAAGTGAATTAGGCCCATGTTGAGGGTTTTTAATGAGTCTCAAAGAGACTCACCCAACACCTATAGGCCTTAGGGCCTAATGACAATTCGGCATCTACCACTCACACATGTTTGGGTGTGTTCTTAAGTTGATGGACATCATTCCACTTTTTTAAGAACTTTAAGACTACATCCTTATTTTGGTCCTTCTCTTCTCATGAGAAGTAAGGAGGACATAGATCTTTCCCTAAGGAAAGATCCTATGGATGGCTTACTACACATATGAGTGTGTGCATAGAGCTTGAGAGTGTCATTGCTACATTCATGTTTTAGAAGCTATATGCAACTGATGATGGAGTTGGAGGCTAGTGGTACAACAAGGATAGTGAGACAAGCTACCTTCTACTTGATCATAATAATAAAGACGTTGAAGCATTGGTGAGGCATTGGTCTTATTTTTCTTTTTTGGTCTTTCTCAATGTGAGAAGAAGGGTTGCCTACTCAGGTTCTCTCAAGCATGGAATAGAAGAACATTGTGATAGCATGAATTGCATATGCAAAGTAGTTTGAAAAATGCATCATGAGCTTGGGAGTCAACCTTGGAAGACATAGGGGCATTAGAGCATCGGGGAATGGAAGTTAAGTGTTTAGACGTAGTATGTATTTGACAAAGATATTCCGACATTCATTTGAATAGATCATTTCAAGCCATCATTGGTCAGTGGAGGTTAGAGAGAAAAAATGGTAGTGGCTATGGGATGACGTTGGACCATAAGATAGGGCATGTGAGTGGAAAAGGACATTGAAAGTTAATTGAAAGGGAAGTTTTTGAAATTTTTTATGTCATTAGTGATTTGCAAAATCAAAAGGTTAGAATATCTCTAGTGCAAGGACCTAACTTTGCTAACTAGCAGGGAAATCTGCAGGTTGTAAAAAGGAACACAATCTAAGCTATTATCAAAGTCCAGATCAAGCTAAGGGAATAAAAAGAAATTGAAAAGCACACCATGGAATCCATCAGATTGCTCTGGCAAAGCAATTGGCTGTTTGAACTTAAAGGATTTTTGTAGTTTATGTGCATAGGGGTACCACCCAGGTCGTAAATGAGAAAGGCCTTGAACTTTTTTGTGTGCAACTAGAGGTCAAATCACCAAAATGTTTTATATAAAGGAAGCTCGGCATTAGCCTACTCTCCCGGACTTGAATTAAATAGAGAAAGAAAAGTACAAGAGACGGGGACTAGTGCCCACGGAACCCCCAAATCCCATAAAGCAAGGGAAGCCTTTACAGAGCTTAGATGGCATTACAGAGAAGGTTAATCACCCTCTCATCACCCTCATGAGGGGCCCACTTGGGTTTAATCTTGTTATTGATCGAAAGGAGAACTTGATGGTGCCTGAAGGGGGGGGATTTTTTACAGTTAGCAATCCTTTTGCCAAGGAGGAACAACGATTTCTCGATGGACCATTCCTTGGGGGAGTCACCAAAGTTGAGACCACATCTTTCCCGCCACATTTTCCATAGGACCTCCCCTCTGATGGCGTTCCAGAGAGTCACGGAGCATCCGATCGCTTCTCCCAGCAGGGCCTGCTGCCAACTGAGATGTCTCTGAAGTCTAATTTTCTTTCTAACCGTCTGCCAGAGTCTGTTGGAGTTGGGGCAGGTAAAGAAGATGTGTGGAACATCTTCGATAGATCGGTAGTAGCGTTTGCACCAGGGAGGGATCCCACAAAGTTTGTTAGCCTTAAGGTTGGTCCAAATTCCATGATGAAGAATTTGCCATAGGAGGACAGACTTTTTGATTTCTATGAGGGTGTGCCAGATAGCCATGAAATTCATGTCCCACCGAAGCTGCGTCCATGACAGGCACCACTTCTTGTTGAGGTTAACCTGATAGTCAATCGTTTCTTTGATGTTCGGGATTTTTGATAGGTTATTCCCATTGTGCCATTTGAGACCAAGCAAGCTCGATGTGTAGTGACCCATGAGAAGGCAAGTTTCGTGACGATCCCAGGAGAGACATCTGCTTTGCAAAGTGTTCCATTCTTCGTACGAAATGTTGACGCCAGGGTGAATATCCTCGAAGTTGATCCAGCGGTTGGTGTCTTGTTTCCAGAGATGTTTCCATTTTCTGAAGCCTTTGTTCCATAACCTCTTGGCATTTTGAATGTTCCAAGAATCCACACTTCGGATGCCATGGATCGGAAACCAAATAGAGTCATTTTGTCTGATACTGGCAGCCCGCTTCCAGTCTTCACTTATTCTTGTGTAGCTTTTGACTTTATTCCAACTCTTCCATAGGGATCACATGAGATTTGAGCCTTTCGGGAAGACGGGGATCAGGGAAAACAGTAGGGTCAAGATGTCGAGATTCTTCCAATGTGGGAAACCTAAGAGCGCCAACTCATTCTTGTTTCTGAAGATTAGCTTGGCCCACGAGGCCTCCCCATTGCACCAAGCCTTAATCATCCATTTTGCTGCCAGTTTGTTAGCCATGCACCGAATGTCCAGGATACCAAGTCCCCCACTATCTCTATGGCTGGTGCAGATGGACCATTTGATTTTAGGCACCCCCCTTCTATTGTGATCGCCCATCCAGAGGAAATTTCTACAGATGCTATCTAGTTTGGATAGATCTTGCTCTTTCGGTCTCCAGCAAGAAAGGAAGTAAATGGTAAAAGAAAGGAGGAACGTGTTGATAACCATAGCACGACCAACAAGATTGATTTGCATACCTCTCCAATAGTTAAGCTTGTTTTCGAGTTTGGCCAGCACCAAGTTCCACCGCTATTCCATAGAGACGCCAAACCCCAAGGGGATCCTAAGAAGCCGAGAAATTTGGCCTTGCGGAATGATTTGATAGCCACGATGAGTGAGGAGGCTGGGTTGAGGCCCCACAATAGCTCTAAAGGCGGTCTTAGAGTGGTTGAACATGGATCCAGAGGCTTCACAAAAAGTAGCAAGACACCTCCAGAACGTCTCCAGGTTGGTACTATCATTGTGAACAAACGCGTTCATATCATCGGCAAAAAGTCTCATGGTGATCTGACTGTGGTCGTGAGGCAAGCGGAGGCCTTTGATATTGCCAGCTTCCACCTGGTGCGCCACAAGCCTGCTAAGCCCCTCTGTGGCGATGGCAAATAGAAGGGGAGCCAATGGGCACCCTTGTCTGATAGACCTTCTAGGTTTGATCACCTTTGAAAGTTTGCCGTTAATGTTAATTTGGGTTGATGCGTTTTCGAGAAGGGTCACGATCATCTTGGTGAATTTCTGACTACATCCAAGATCTTGGAGCGACTGCAGAATATAGTCCCATTCAAGCCTGTCATAGGCTTTATCAAAGTCGATCTTGAGAAAGACCACATCTTGTTTAGACTCATTTGCAAATTCAAGACCTTCCCAAATATCTATAATGGTTTCCAAAATTGACCTGGCTTTGATGAAACCTTTTTGGTCCTCACTTAGCCATGCTCTCAAGTGACAAGAGATTCTGTTGGCAATGACTTTGGCGATGATCTTGTATCCTGTTTGGAGCATCGTAATAGGCCGCCAGTTCTCTATTCTAATCTTTTTCCCTTTTTTGTGTATTAACTTGATAATACCATTATTGATAATACCACCAACTTGAAGGATTTGAAGAACTCATTGGTTAGCCCATCGGGTCCCGGGCTTTTACCGGGAGGGAGGGCATCAATGACCTCAATGATTTCTGCTTCAGAGATAGGGGCATGTAGTAGGGAGCGAAGGTTGAGTGGAATCCTGCGGGGGGAAACCCTAGATATGGCTGCCACATAGTCCCTTCTATGGTGGGAGAGGGGGTTCGAGGTCCCCAGAAGCCTCGTGAAGTGCGCTTCAATGATCCCAAAATTATCTTCTTCTGAATTGCATACATTGTCATTTAAGCCTAGCAATAAGGGGATCGATTCTCTGTTATGTTTCCTTTTAAGGATACGGCACATCTCTTTGGTGGGTTTGTCGGCTTTGCCAGCCCACCACTCCTTGAAGAAAATTTGCAAATTTTTTCTTTGTATTTCTTCCTCGTATCTCAACAGCGCTCTAATTTTTCGAAGACCTTTTTGGGCTTGATATTTTCCTTTGTTCACTTCCTCCTTGAGCCTCCAGAGTCTGTGGTAAAGAGCTTCCCTACAAGCCCGCCGCACAGTCTCGAGCATCTTCCTGGATCTAATCATGATCTCTCGAGACTTATCGACCGCACTTCTCCAGCACTTGGCTGGGGGCAGGCCGGAGGCAAACACCTCCTTCCACACCACAACAATTTCTTGATGGACGGAGGGGAGAGAGAACGTGGGCACACTGGCATGGAACCAAGGAGCCTTGCGGATCTTGTTGGAGGGTTGGAAAGTGATAACGATCGGGTAGTGATCAGAGATGGTGAGGTCGATGCGTTGAGCAAGGGATGGGTGGCCCCATTGATGCATAAAACTCTGAGAGATGTAGCATCTATCAAGTCTAGCTTTCCTCAGGTCGTCGCCCGCTTGGAGATTTGACCAAGAAAAGCCATTCGAGTCTTTGAATTTGACCAAATCCAAGTGAAGTTTAGTTTTGTCCCACGTTTCTTTCTCCCGACCATCGATGACCCTACCCTTGCCCATCCATCTGTCCCTAGGGTCCTCCACCATGTTGAAGTCACGACAAATAAGCACATTGTGGGGGAGCGAGTCCAGGGAGGCCCATGTGTTCAGTCTCTCTAATTCCCCGTTAGGGGCATACAAAGAAACCAGAGTAAAACAGAGAGGAGCACCAAAAGAAACAGCAATCCATCGATGCCTTTCATCTTCAATGGAGTTCTCAAGCTTTTCAAACCAGAGTTGACTAATGCCGATTGCCGTTCCACCGGACCCCCGCTGATGCACCGTTGCAATCCAAACATGGGTCGAGGAGACCTGCCTAAGCCATTTTTGGAGGTCTTCTCCGTCAATTTTAATCTCTTGAATACATATCAATTCTGTGTTTAGGCTAATGTCGCAAATCCATTGACCAATAATGGTCGCTCTTGAGGGGTCGGTTAGCCCTCTAGCGTTTAGCGAGATGATGATCATTGTCGTAGTGAGCCCTCTTTGCGGGAGGGAGCTTTGTCCTTTCTTTTCTTGGATTCATCTTTCTTTTTTGCTGGGATCGAATCCCGAATTAGCAATAGGTTCTTGTGGGGGCTTTTCCAGGGTAACTCCATAGGTTGTTTTCCTTTGCAGGATGCCTCCTGCTGGGAAGACTTGGGCACAGTTTTCCACACCGTTTCTGGAATAGTCGATCCGATGATGGAACTTTCACTATCCATGTTATCTTCATTGCTAGTGGTAAAGCCATCTTCTTTGCTTGTAGTGTAGCCCTCCTAGGAGGTTTCTTTATTATCAGGGATCTCTAGGGCTTTGTTGTTGGTGTCCACCTCAAGTATGTTCCCACCTGGGTAGTCAAACTCATTGATCTACTTTTCCAGATTGCAATATAAGTTGCTAGAGGGGGTAACCGACATGATGTTTCGCTTAGAGGTCGCCCTAGGGCTTCTTTTCCTTCTTCTTCTAACTTCGATGAACCCATCTGCATCAGGTTCTGGATTATGGGGGCCCTTGCCTTCCTCTTCCTTCGTTGAGTGGGCCAAAGCTCCTTTGTTGTCTTGAGCATTATTGGAGGCTTCTTGATTTCGCTTGCTTTTTTATTTCAAAGGGCAATCTTTAATCCTGTGGCCTTGTTGGCCACAACAAAAGCACGCATTGGGAAGGTTTTTGTAATTGATGTCTTGCTCCCAAACATCCCCTTCGCCCAAGTCCACTTTGATCTTCGATGGAAGCGGCATGCTGAGGTCTGCCTCGACACATATTTGAGGGTGCCACCGAGTGTTGAATGAGTGTCTTGCACCTTCATAAATGAGACCACCGATGTCCTCGCGTGAGGCCAACGGCTTGCCGATAGGAGAAACAATGTCCCACATGAAGTTGTACAAGAAGTATGGAAGGTTAGGGAGCTCAACCCAGAGAGGGTACCGAAGCGATTTCGATTTGTCGGGGGTAAAATCAGGGGACCATCTGAATAGGCACCGGGTCGCCCAGCCGAGTTGCCAGGTGCCAACGCTTAGGGCTCGAAATGCCATATCTTCATTTTCAAAGACTAGCAACATGTTGCTTGCTGGTAAGAATTGACACTTACAGACTTGCATCTGCAACGTGAAGCATCTGTCAGTCGCCAACAGCGTGAAGCATCCGTCAGTCGCCAACATGCATTCAACCATGAAGCAATTACTATTGGCAATGTCGAAGGATTGAAGATCACACAATAGAGATGTATCCGTCAGTCGCGTGAAGCATTCGTCAGTCACCAGCAGCGTGAAGCATCCATCAATCGCCAACATGTGTTAGTCGCCAGCAGTGTGTTCTGAGTATTCAGGAATCAAGGCAAACTAAGCATCTGAGCAGCGACGACATCTTCACCTGTAGGACGACACCTCTGCAGTGAGTGGCATCTCCACCTCTATACGTCCACTCCCCGCAACAGACAGTTTTCTTTAGCGACAGACGGTTTTGTGGCCCCGCGACAGACGGTTTTGTGGCTCCACGACAGACCGTTTTGTGGCTCCGTGATAGACGGTTTTCTTGCCCGCGAATCCCACGATTGACAGTTTTTTACTCCGCGACAGAAGGTTCCCCTGATGGATGGTTTTCCTCAGCCCGCGTCAGATGGTTTTATGCCGTTTTTTCTATGATAAGTGGTTTTTGGCCCTGCGACAGATGGCTCTCTTTACCCCGCGATGGTCGCTCTTAGCAGACTTATTTTATTTCTTCTTTTGCTTAAGCTTTGAGAATTCAAAATATCATTTCTATTTCAAAAGCTTCCTAGCTTCTCGACAGCGTTAACTCCTTTTGATTTAGCCTTGAAAAAACAAAAATTCAAATCCAGAAAAGCTTTTCTCTTGAAGGATGCGATGGTTAAAGGGACACTTATTTTTTATGCTTTGCACTTGTAAAAGTCCGACAATGTTGTCCTGAAGCATTCAAGGAGCCTCGTGTGGTTTTGGTGAATTATAGATAAAAGGGGAGGTTCCTTTCTTGTCGGGCCTTTGTCATGGATTTGGCGACCCCCTCATTTGTGAGAAGTAACCTGGCCCCTCCTCCGGGGGAGACCCGTAACCTGGCCTCTCTGTTGGAGGGGAGATCTTGTACCGCCCTCGGGGCCTCCGAGAGTGTTGAACCACCCTTGGTCTCCCTCAGTAGATCCACAATTCTGTCAACTCAGGAGGAGCTCAAGAAAGTTTGCCTCGTCGGCCAAATGTTTGGCCCTAGGCCCCCGCTCGAAACCGTGCGATAGTGGCTTCACAATGAGTGGTTCCCCCGTGGGCTAATTGTTTGTAAGTGTCAGTTCCTACCAGCAAGCCACATGTTGCTAGTCTTTGAAAATGAAGATATGGCGTTTCGAGCCCTAAGTGTCGGAACCTGGAAACTCGGTCAGGCGACTCTGTGCCTATTCAGATGGTCCCCTGATTTTACTCCCGACAAATCAAAATTGCTTCGGTACCCTCTCTGGGTTGAGCTCCCTAACCTGGCATACTTCTTGTACAACTTCGTGTGGGACATTGTTTCTCCTATCGGCAAGCCGTTGGCCTCACGCAAGGACATTGGTGGTCTCATTTATGAAGGTGCAAGACACTCGTTCAACACTCGATGGCACCCTCAAATCTGTGTCGAGGCTGACCTCAGCATGCCGCTCCCATCGAAGATCAAAGTGGACTTGGGCAAAGGGGATGTTTGGGAGCAAGACATCAATTACAAAAACCTTCCCAACGCGTGCTTTCGTTGTGGCCAACAAGTTCACAGGATTAAAGCTTGCCCTTTGAGACAAAAAAGTAAGCGAAATCAAGAAGCCCCCAGAAACGCTCAAGACAACAAAGGGGCATTGACTCACTCGACGAAGGAAGAGGAAGTCAAGGGCCCCCTTAATCCAGAAGCTGATGCAGACGGGTTCATCAAAGTCAGAAGAAGAAGGAAAAGAAGCCCTAGGGCGACTTCTGAGCGAAACAAAATGTCAGTTACCCTCTCCAGCAACTTGTATTGCAATCTGGAAAAGGAGATCAATGAGTTTGACTACCCAGGTGGGAACCAATTTGAGGTGGACACCAACGACAAAGCCCTAGAGATCCCTGACAATAAAGAAACCTCCTAGGAGGGTTACACTACAAGCAAAGAAGATGGCTTTACTACTAGTAACGAAGACATGGATAGTGAAAGTTCCATCATCGGATCGACTATTCTAGAAACGGTGTCGAAAATGGTGCCCACTTCTTCCCAGCAAGAGGCATCCCACAAAGGAAAACAACCTATGGAGTTACCCTGGAAAAGCCCCCACAAGAACCTATTGCTAATTCGGGATCCGATCCCCACGAAAAAGAAAGATGAATCCAAGAAAAGAAATGACAAAGCTCCCTCCCGCAAAGAGGGCTCACTACGACAATGATCATCATCTCATTAAACGTTAGAGGGCTAACCGACCCCTCAAGAGTGACCATCATTGGTCAATGGCTTCGCGACATTAGCCTAAACCCAGAATTTATATGTATTCAAGAGATTAAAATTGACGGAGAAGACCTATAGAAATGGCTTAGACATGTCTGCTCGACCCATGTTTGGATTTCAATGGCACACCAGCGGGGGTCCAGTGGAACGGTAATTGGTATTAATCAATTCTAGTTTGAAAAGCTTGAGAACTCCATTGAAGATGAATGCCATCGATGGATTGCTGTTTCTTTTGGTGCTCCCTTTTGTTTTACGTTAGTTTCTTTGTATGCCCCTAATGGGGAGTTAGAGAGACTGAACACTTGGGCCTCCTTGGACTCGCTCCCCCACAACGTGCTTATTTGTGGTGACTTCAACATGGTGGAGGACCCTATGGACAGATGGATGGGCAAGGGCAGAGTCATCGATAGTCGGGAGAAAGAATTGTGGGACAAAACCAAACTTCACTTGGATTTTCGAATTCAAAGATTCGAATGGCTTTTCTTGGTTAAATCTCCAAGCGGGTGAGGACCTGAGGAAAGCTAGACTTGATAGATGCTACATTTCTCAGACGTTTACTCATCAGTGGGGCCACCCTTCCCTCTCGCAACGCACCGACCTCACCATCTCTGATCATTACCCGATCGTTATCACTTTCCAACCTTCCAGCAAGATCCGTAAGGCTCCTTGGTTCCACGAGAGTGCGCCCTCCTTCTCTCTCCCCTCAGTCCATCAAGAAACTGTTGATGTGTGGAAGGAGGCGTTCGCCTCCGACTTGTCCCCAGCCAAGTGTTGGAGAAGTGTGGTCGATAAGTCACGACAGATCATGATTAGATCCAGGAAGATACTCGAGACTGTGCGACGGGCTCGTAGAGAAGCTCTACATCATAGACTCTGGAGGCTCGAGGAGCAAGTGAACAAAGGAAAATCTCAAGCCCAGAAAGGTCTTCGAAAAATCAGAGCGCTGCTGAGATACGAGGAAGAAATACAAAGGAAAAATTTGGAAATTTTCTTCAAGGAGTGGTGGGTTGGCAAAGTCAACAAACCCACCAAAGAGATGTGCCGTATCCTTAAAAGGAAACATAACAGCGAATCGATCCCCTTATTGCTAGACTTACATGGCAATGTATGCAATACGGAAGAAGATAATTTTGGGATCGTTGAAGGGCACTTCACGAGATTCCTGGGGACCTCGAACCCCCTCTCCCACCATAGAAGGGACTGTATGGCAGCAATATCTAGGGTTTCCCCCCATAGGATACCACTCAACATTCGCTCCCTGCTACATGCCCCTATCTCTGAAGCAGAAAGCATTGAGGTCATTGATGCCCTCCCTTCTGTTAAAAGCCCGAGACCCGACGGGCTCACTAATGAGTTCTTTAAATCCTTGAAGTTGGTGGTTGCCACCCCTCTTTGTCTGCTTTGGCAAGAGGTGCTCAAGTTTGGCACGCTTCCATCTTGTCTCAACAATGGCATTATGAAGTTAATACACAAAAAAGGGGAAAAGAACAGAATAGAGAACTGGCGTCCTATTACGATGCTCCAAACAGGATACAAGATCATTGCCAAAGTCATTGCCAATAGAATCTCTTGCCACTTGAGAGTGTGGTTAAGCGAGGACCAAAAAGGTTTCATCAAAGGTAGGTCAATTTTGGAAACCATTATAGATATCTAGGAAGGTCTTGAATTTGCAAATGAGTCTAAACAAGACGTGGTCTTCCTCAAGATCGACTTTGATAAAGCCTACGACAGGCTAGAATGGGACTATATTTTGCAATCGCTGCAAGATCTTGGATGTAGTCAGAAATTCACCAAGATGATCGCGACCCTTCTCGGTAATGCATCGACCCAAATTAACATTAATGGCAAACTTTCGAAGGTGATCAAACTTAGAAGATCTATCAGACAAGGGTGCCCATTGGCTCCCCTTCTCTTTGCCATTGCCACGGAAGGGCTTAGCAGGCTGGTGGAGCATCAGGTGGCAGCTGGTAATATCAAAGGCCTCCGTTTGCCTCATGACCATAGTCAGATCACCATGAGACTTTTTACCGATGATATGAACGCATTTGTCCAGAATGATAGTACCAGCCTGTAGATTTTCTGGAGGTGTCTGGCTACTTTTTGTGAAGCCTTTGGATCCACAATCAACCACTCTAAGATGGCCTTTAGAGCTATTGTTGGGTCACAGCCCGACCTTCTCATTGATCAATGTTGTCAAATCATTTTGCAGGGCCAAATTTTTCGGCTTCTTGGGATTCCGTTGGGGTTTGGCATCTCTATGGAATAGCGGTGGACCTGGGTGCTGGCCAAACTCAAGAACAAGCTTAACTATTGGAGAGGTATGCAAAACAATCTTGCTAGTTGTGCTATGGTTATCAACACGTTCCTCTTATCATCTGCCATTTATTTCCTTTCTTGTTGCAGACCGAAAGAACAAGACCTGTCCAAACAAGAGAGTTTTTGTAGAAACTTCCTTTGGACAGGCCACCACAATAGGAGGGGGTGCCTAAAATCAAATGGTCCATCTGCACCAACCATAGAGATAGTGGGGGACTTGGTATCCTAGACATTGGATGCATGGCTAACAAATTGGCGGCCAAATGGATGATTAAGGCTTGGTGCAACAGGGAGGCCTCGTGGGCCAAGTTGATCTTCAGAAACAAGAATGAGTTGGCTCTCATGGGTTTCCCAAATTGGAAGAATCTTGACATCTTGACCTTGTTGTTTTCCCCGATCCCCGTCTTCCCGAAAGGCTCAAATCTTGTGTGCTCAGTATGGAAGAGTTGGAATAAAGTCAAAAACTACACAAGAATAAGTGAAGACTGGAAGTGGGCAGCCGGTATCAGACAAAATGACTCTATCTGGTTTCCGATCCATGGCATCCGGAGTGTGGAATCTTGGAACATTCAAAATGCCAAGAAGTTATGGAACAAAGGCTTCAAAAAATGGAAACATCTCTAGAAACAAGACACCAACCGCTGTATCAACTTCGAGGATATTGACCCATGCGTCAACATTTCGTACGAAGAATGGAACACTTTGCAAAGCAGATGTCTCGCCTGGGACCGACACAAAGTTCACCTTCTCATGGGACATGACACCTCGAGCTCACTTGGTCTCAAATGGCACAATGGGAATAGCCTATCAAAAATCCCGAACATCAAAGAAACAATTGACTATCAGGTTAACCTCAACAAGAAGTGGTGCCTGTCATGGACGCGGCTTCGGTGGGACATGAAGTTCATGGCTATCTGGCACCCCCTCATAGAAATCAAAAAGTATGTCCTATTATGGCAAATTCTTCATCATGGAATCTGGACCAACCTTAAGGCTAGCAAATTTTGTGGGACTCCTCCCTAGTGCAAACGCTACTACCGGTCTATCAAAGATGTATCATACATCTTCTTTACCTGCCCCAACTCCAACAGACTCTGGCAGACGGTTGGAAAGAAAATTAGACTTCAGAAACATCTCAATTGGCAGCAGGCCCTACTGGGAGAAGCGATCGGCTGCTCCGGGACTCTCTGGAACGCCATCAGAGGGGAGGTCCTATGGAAAATCTGGTGAGAAAGATGTGCTTTCAACTTCGGTGACTCCCCCAAAGAGTGGTCAATTGAGAAATCGTTGTTCCTCCTTGGCAAAAGGATTGTTAACTGTAAGAAATCCCCCCCCTTCAGGCATAATCAAGTAGTCCTTTTGATCAATAACAAGCTTAAACCCAAGTGGGCCCCACATGAGGGTGATGAGAGGGTGATTAACCTTCTTTATAATGCCATCTAAGCTCTGTAAAAGCTTCCCTTGCTTTGTGGGATTTGGGGGCTCCCGTGGGCACTAGTCCCCTTCTCTTGTACTTTTCTTTATTTAATTCAAGTCCGGGAGGGTAGGCTAATGCCGAACTTCCTTTATATTAAAAAAGAAAAGATTGAGCCATGTTGGCTTCATCATTCTTTGCATTTATTGAATTTTCAGCAATAGACATGTCGGATTCCCTCTTCTTTTCGTTGCACTTAGTAAGCTTTCTAAAATCATCAATAGTATGATCAGCCTTTTGGCAATATTTGCATCTCTTCTTCTTTTGCAAATCAACATCATTAGAGGAATCATGCGACTAAAAACATGTGTATTTATACACGTTCTTGGAATTTGAATTTTGAATCTTCTCACCTAAAAGTGATCCTACACTTTAGCGACATAATTGATTTGATTTTTCTACCAAATGAGGCGTGGTTTAACCCTCCTAAATCCACAAGATTTCATCTTCTTTTGACTTTTATTGGTTTTGATGAACCCAAAGCTGAACCATACTTGCATTTCCCTTTTTGTGAGATAGCAAGTGCTTGTGTTCCCTCAATCAAACCACTCCTATTCACTCTAGATTGCTCTTCATGCAAAAGAAGATACACAAACTCATCAAATGCATACATATTGGGATTCCCTTTTCCAATCAAATAGAGTGTAGTGGCAAAGCTTTGAAAAGATTCTGATAATCCTTTCAACAATGTAGAGATGAGTGATGCATCCGGAATAATCTCATCTATGTTTGCCAATTGCTCTTTCAAGTCCTTGATGTGTGACACATACACATCCACATACTCATTTTCAACCATACATACATCCTCAAGTTGCTTCTTCAATTATGCAACACATGCTTCATTACACACGACATACAAAAAAGCAAGAGTGTCCCATGCCTGTCTTGATGTAAACCAAATGTGTGGAACTATATGATGCTTCACAAAAAACAAAATCAATGCATGAGCTTGAACATGTTTTCCATCCCATGTAAGCTGCTTCTGTGTAGGTGGAGAAGGAGTAACCACTATACTTGAAGAAGAAGCTTCATCTATGACAGTAGACTGTGAAGTAGAAGAACCTACGGGCCTTCAATCTACATCTACCACTATGTTCCAAAGTTGTTTTGCAACAAGAACATGCTTCATCATGTAAGACAACATTGGATAGTTGGTCCCATGAAGCTTATCTTCAGCTTGAAGCATGGCAAACAAGTCATTGATGCCCACAATTTCACTAAAGAACAAGAATGTGACAAAATCTTTACTTCAATGAAGCTAAAATGAATGCTGAAATTTCAGCTCACAAACCATCACTCTAATGGTGCTTTTGACTGCATGAATGGATTTGAAATGTGGGTAAAGCCCTAGTGCAATTGTTGGAAATATTTCTTGGCTGATAAAATTCACTTTTTGATGTTTTGAAGTCAATTTGCACCATTAAAAGTGCATGCATGCTGTGATGTGAAAAATGGAAACTTGAGAAGGAGTTGAAACTGCTCTGATACCACTATTGGGTTTGTCGTAGAAGTGTGAGAGATAGACGAGAAGCACATACAAGGAGCACAAACATAGCAAGGCACATGGAGAATATGGATAGCTGGAATACCTCGCTCTATTAAGGATGAGCTGAACTAAAGTAAGAGCTGAATAATATCCCTAGATACAAAGTACCACCACATGTGAGTGAATCATGTATGTGGTAACATGGGGAAAATACCTCTAGCACGCACTAGAGTAAAAAGTGCCCATGTATAGGGAAAATGTTCACATCAAAGCTACTCGAGGAACACATAAGTGTAACAACATCAACCTGTAGAGAATGGAGGAGATGCAAAAGAAATGGTTGGTGAGTTTTCTACCTATTTTTTGCATCATTTATGCCATGATTGGAAACTAGGTACACGGGTAGATTTCCATTCAAGAAGGGAGCTAATCGAGCAATGAAGTATTGCGTCCTAGCATATAGATGTATGAGGACCCAGAAAGGATCCATCTATCAAATTAAAGATGAATATTTTCCAGTTATAATGATCATTCAATATTTATTTGGCTCCATTGCACAAAGCTAGAGGTATCACATCACTTCAAAAGGTTCAAACTCCTAGTTGATAAGGAGACCTATAAGTATATGGAGATGGAATATTTTTTATGATTTTTTTCCTCTATGATCATCACATGAAGAAGTTTAATTGTACTTGCACACCCCAAAAAATAGGGTGGTAAAGAGACTATATATATATATATATATATATATATATATATATATATATATATATATATATATATATATATATATATATATATATATAAGAGAAGTGGCTAGGAATCATAAATGAAATTAATGTCCCTACCTCTTATTGGGCTAATGTAGGTATTACAACCATATACATTATGAGCATGTATCCAAAATCAAGAGTATATTATTCTATACCTTATGAAGCATGGTGTGGTAAGAATTCTAGTAGTTCACATATCAAAGCGTTTGTTTGTGTGTGTGTGTGTGTATTATGTGCATATACCCCATTAATAAAGGTATAAGCTACATCCCAAGGTGGAAAGATATATCATTCTTGTCTATGCATTAAAGAAAAGGGCTTTGATGTGTTATAGTCCTAACAACAAAGAGATTATGGTGCATAGAGATGCCAAATATTTCTAGAAAATATTTCCTCAAGTGAAGTGAGGTTTCAAGAAAATTACTATACATCACTATGCACACTCATAGTCACCACAATGTGACCCCACGTGTGAGGAAGAGGATTATCCTATAATGTGGCCAATCACATAGAGGTTCTATGAGTACATGTGAAAAAGAGGAATATAACTTATTGTAGTTGCTTTTATCCATAGTAGAGCTATAAAAATATTTGATGATTATGAGTAATTTGAGTGACTTTTGAAACATTAGCAATGCTTTTACCATTGAATAAGTCAAACTTCTTCAAAATTTCAAGGATATACCTTCTCTACACCAAATATGTATCTTTTTCTCTATGTAATATTTTTTATCCAAAATAGTACTTACATATCCCTAAATCAGAGATCTTGAACTCATTCCTCACAACATCATTGATGTTGTCTTCATAACCTCCTAGAATAATTAGACCATCAACATAAATGCATATGAACACATTTTTATTACCTTCATTTTTCACAAAGAGTGATGGGTTTTCACTATTCTAATTGTATCCACATTACGTCAACAAGTCTTTGGTTCCAAGCCCTTGGGTCTTTCTTGAGTCCATAAAGGGCCTCCTCAAGCTCTCCATCTAGGAAATCATTGTTTGTATCCAAATTGATAAATCTTCAAACCTTTTGCAATTGCAATAGGAAATAGACTCCTGACGGTAGTTGTCTTAGCTTGTATAGTTAATTTCTCTACAAATTCCATGCCCAAAATTTGTGTGAAACCCTTGGAAGTATCCTAGCTTTATACCTTGAGATGCTCCCATTTGCATGCCTCTTTAACCTATAGACCCATATGTTCCAAATGATGTTCATATCCTT
Organism: Ceratopteris richardii; assembly: GCA_020310875.1. Classification (NCBI taxonomy): domain Eukaryota; kingdom Viridiplantae; phylum Streptophyta; class Polypodiopsida; order Polypodiales; family Pteridaceae; genus Ceratopteris; species Ceratopteris richardii. The sequence goes on along the minus strand of CM035423.1, from coordinate 73,894,489 downwards.
AGTTGTTGATATCGAAAGTCCAAATATCATTTTCCTTAAATGCTTTGAATTTCTCTTCCACAACTTTTCATTCCATTCCTTGTGCTTATTTCCCTCTTCAAAACAATTAGGTTCTTCTCAAGCAATGAATTCATTCATGCATGTATAATGCTTTAGTATAAATGAGTCATATATCAATCTTTGAACAAGATATTTGCTTCTAATAGATGGCCTTACCTCTCCATTAGATGGTAGGAACGTTCTTGTTCTTGTTTTGGATGTTTTAACTCTTGAAGTCCCTAATTTCTCAACTTCTTGACCACTATTTGAATCCATTTCTATCCCTAGGTGACCTTCATTGTTAATTTTCTCTTTACCTTTGGCCTTATTGCTAAAAAACTTCATGATGAAGTAATACTCTCCTTTGAGTTTGTATTCAAAGAGGTTGGACCACGTATCTCCATGCCTTGTTGCCCTTCTTTGTATCTCCTTTCTGCTTCATATGCATCTTCTACCTGTAACATATCTTTGCTAACGTATCAAGGTAAAAGCTCCATCTTTACTAACATAATCTAAAACTATATGCTTGAAAAGAGGATTGAAGGTCAATAGCTTATCGATGGCATCCTATGTTTGCACTTGAAACCTAATTTCATTGCCTTGGTGAAGGATACATGTGAAGAAAATATTTTCTGTTTATTCCATTTATATTTAGACGAGAATTTTTTTTATGTACAGAATATCTCACGAACATGGGAATCCCTTATCCTATAGAGATAGGGGTACAACATTGAGTTGAAAGGGATATTTGAACTATGGTCGATGCCTTGAATTATGGACCATTTTGCAAGCATTCAAATTCACTACTTTAGATCATGTTCCCTCGACAATGCATACATTATTGTAAACATTTTCGTACCAAGTAAGGGCTTCCCATGACTCTCCTCACTGGTAGGCCCAGTGAAGTTATTCTCTATTCGCTACTCATAATAACAAGGAGATTGATTGGTGGAAGAAGAGATAGAGGGTACCAAAACTTGATTGGTTGACTTTAGTCGTCACAATAGCAACATCAAGTCTTTGAGAGTCGATGTGAGAAAACATGAATTTGCCTTTCCATTTGCTCTCCCTTTCTACATGGGAATGGTGAAGAACGTGTGCAATAAGCTTCCTAATCGATGTAATTTGTTTATATAAGACATGCGAAATATCCCATTTAGTTGTGAAAAGAAGGTCATTGTTGAAGCATACCCCCCCCCCTCCCCCCCTTTCTTCTCGAAATAAGCCATGAGGAAGGGCGCAAGAACGGATAGATTCATGAAGATCGCAGAAGTCTATGCATGAAGAAAGCACGATCCAAAGTCGGATAAGAGATCCCAATACACAATAGCTTACTTGCAGTGCAAAGAGATTTGGGTAGCGCGGAACTGAAACAGTTATCGTATTTGGGTATGGTGGAACTCAAACAGTTGTAGAGACGACGATTCCTGATTCTGAAAACCAAGTCGAGTCGGCGATTCGTGAATTGAGTGAGTAAAATACGAGTCGCGACCCAGACCGATAAAGTCTCCAGTTCGGATCTCCTCATATTGGAAACGTGGCATCGATTTAAAAAAATTCAGCAATCGCGACTCGAACTGCTTGCCACCTTTTTAAGGCGACTTGTTCTTTCTTGATTTCGACCTACCTTCACTTCTTCATGCCTCTTGAGGATGTCTTCTTTTTGGATTTAAATGTGGGTGGCACTCATTCACTTATCTTTAGAAAAGGTTACAATGCATTATGTGGTTTCTCTTTTGTAAGTTCCCTTTTTGTTAAACGTTCTCTCTCTCTCTCTCTCACACACACACACACATAGTGAGGTTCTCTTTTTCAGTTTTCTCATGTGAGTGAGGGATGCTCTAGAAGGAAGAAAAACGACTTTAAAGATGGATTCCTTTACACATGATGACTTTCATGGCCGTGTGTCAATCATTCGTTTGAAATATGAGTGAGAGCCATCCACCTACCTTTCGAAAAGAGGACAATGCATCATGTGTCTCTCTTAGTAACTTTTCTCTCTTCATTTCTCTCTCTTTGTCTCTATTTATGACCACGTATTCTTCTGAGTTTTCTCAAGTCACGAATGCAAGAAAAAACAAGTCAACCATTGGGATCTTTAGAGAGGAGAAATTTGATGGTCTCATCCACCTACCTTTAGAAAATGGGGCATTGCATCACGTGGCTCTCTTTGAAATCCTCTTCTTTTTATCATAGTTCATTTCTCTCTATCTAATTCTAAGTCTTTTTTGGAGTTTTTTCATGTGAGGGCTGCTCTAGAAGAACAAAATTAATAATCAATTCAAGTCATCTAGAGTTCCAAAAGACTTTGATGGTCTTATGCATAATTATAGATATCCTTTGATGACCCCTTTCCAGGAGATGGATTTGGTCTTATGATAAGAATATACATTTCCTCTAATGAGGAACCATTATATCAATGAAGGTCAATCTAAAAGAGCCTAAAAACCACCCATATGAGCTTCTTCTTACAAGAATATGATTATGATTACCTTGAATAATGTGCTTACACCTCCACTCAAAACAGCATTAAAAGATTAACAAGAGCACTTTAACATGAACCTTTGATGTTGGGGATAAAAGTGATCACTAATTGTCTATTTGTTCTTTCAAATTTTCAACCTAAAGGGAGAGTGTCGATAGCAACACATAAGGCGTGAAACATTTCTTCAAAGATGTATAGGGAGATGACTAAAAAAATCTCTTGAACTCATGATATAATTCATACTTTTTGACTTAGGTAGGAGAAAACTGAAGAAAAACTTTATTTTTGCAACTTATTTACTTAAAAAAATCTCTTGAATTCATGATATAATTCATACTTTTTGACTTAGGTAGGAGAAAACTGAAGAAAAACTTTATTTTTGCAACTTATTTACTTTTCAAAGGTAGTATAAGAGAGGGTCCATTATAAAATCCCATCTTCCTCACTTGTAAAAAGGCCTTTTCTCATACGAAGTAAGTATATATCTTCTTGTTAATTTTCATGTACCATCTTCTTTTCACTTTTTCTTCAAGGTTTCATTGTTTTCTTGTACTTGCGGATGAGGATTAAGAGCCACATACATGCTCTCTACCCTCTACTTGATGCAAATAGTTATGGTGTAAAACGAGTATCATTTTTTCCTTGTGGCTATACTTTTGAATTGAAAAATGCCAATGCATTCACTCTTTCAATTCTTTTTCGCGATTCACAATTCAAGTGCCCAACATATGCTATAGGGGTGTAATAATTTTTGGCACCATTCTTGTAGAGAAGATCTTTCAGAAGTTTCTTGCATGATGGTAAGAAACAACAATTGGGTACTCATTATTTAACAGAGAGGAATTTGTTAGTATATTTCGATAGTGATGTGTGTGAGCACACTTAGGACCATCGATCACGTTTTTCCTCTTGCTTTTATAAATCACCATGAACCTAAAGGGCTACTCATCTTTGTACTTTATACATTTAGTAATACATGTATTCTGTTCATGATTTTCTTTTTCTTAATCCTATTGTTTTTGTGTAATCTAGATCCCCAAACTCGAATAATTTGCATCAAGATAAGTTCTTTGTTATTGAGGTGTGTCAGGGGCACACTACCAATCACTCTCTCAAATTGGCCTAGAAATTCATGAGAAAACTTAGAGTGGTACACACTTCAAAAAATCTATCTTGGGAGAGTACCTCAAAATTCTATTTGAGCTTATTTTATGCACTCTGTGCTCTAGTTACAAGTACTTTTGAATCCGTGTCTGATTATGAGTTTCATATTGATTTCTCAATATGTTCCATGCTTCACATGCCTTAGTAGTGCACAATGCTATGTGAAGCTCAACCTGGGCCATGCTTATATAGCTTTTACAAGGCGGTTGGGTATAGATTAACGTAGTCGGGAGATACAACATAGTCGGTAAAATATATGATCCGACAATATCTCCACGATTAGAAGTCCTATTGTCTCGGCCCTACAAGCCGGGGGAATAGGCCCCCTGGAGCCCGCAAAAGGGGGAAAGCCTCCCTCTGCACTCCCCCCATTAAGGTTCTATTGTAACTACTGTAAGGATGTTCTTCACCATCATTGTAACTATATCATCATTGTAACTACATTACATATTTCTCGTTCTATTCCGTTGTGCTGTTATTTTCAAGAAGAAGCATATACTGTTGTGCTCAATACTCCACCCTCATGTGACCACAAATGTCCGAGTTCTCATAATGGCTATTATTTTCAGGTCTATTCTGCCCATATTGTAAACATAGTCTTGATGGCTGATCTCATTCAAGAAGAAGCAAAGGAACCAACCAATGTGGAAGAGGCACTCCATGATCCAAATTGGAGGGCTGCCATGCAAACAGAATACAACAATATCATGAAGAATGGAACTTGGGAGCTAGTGGATCGACCCCTTAAACGTAAAGTCATTAGCACCAAGTGGGTCTGGAAGCTAAAGTACAAGGCTGATGGTACTCTAGAAAAGTATAAAGCAAGACTTGCTGCACAGGGCTACTCACAAGTTGAAGGCATTGACTTTTATGAATCATTTGCCCCGATTGCAAGAATGACTACTATCCGAGTAGTACTAGCTGTGGCTACACATAAGCATTGGCCAATCTATCACATGGATGTCAAATCATCGTTCTTGAATGGAGACCTCAAGGAGGAGGTATATGTGTCTCAACTACCAGGCTTTGAGGCTTCCCATTCAAAGAACAAGGTATGTAAGCTAAAGAAGGCATTATATGGGCTAAAACAAGCCCCTAAAGCATGGTACCAGCGGATAGATAAGTATCTCTTGGATCTAGGTTTCAAAAGATGTGCTTCTGATGCTAACCTATATGTTCTAAAGAGAGGAGGGAAGACAATTGTGCTTGTACTATGTAGATGACCTTGTGATTACAGGAAATGATGATGCTCTTCTTGAACAAACAAAAGATGCCCTGAGCTCAGAATTTGAATTGATAGACTTGGGCTTAATGCATTATTGCTTAGGTCTTCAAGTTTGGGTGGAACCAAGGAAGATTTTCATCTCTCAACAAAAGTATGCAAGGTAGATATTGAAGGCATTTGACATGGAGGATTGCAAGGAAATTTCTACACCTATGGAGGTCAACACAAAATTATCTATTGAAGATACTTCACCTCCAGTGGATATTGGAAGATACAGGAAATTAGTTGGAAGACACATCTACTTGTGCAATAGCAGACTAGAAATCTCTTATAATGTTGGAGTAGTAAGCAGGTTCTCTAATAAGCCTTTCCAAACTCATTGGAAGGAAAGCATGCGGATACTCTGGTATGCGAAAGGAACCATTGATTATGGTATTCTTTATGAAGAATGATCATCTCTAGTCGGATACTGTGACTCAGATTGGGCAGAAGATATTGATACAAGAAAATTAGTTTTTGGATATTGCTTTTCTTTAGGATCAGGGATTTTCTCTTGGATTAGTAAGAAGCAACCGACTGTAGCATTATCGTCTACTGAAGCTGAGTACAAAGCTGCATGTGTTGCATCATGTGAAGTAGTATGGTTGAGGAGGATCCTATGGCACATAGGAATACAAGGACAAGAGGCTATAGAGTTGAAGTGTGACAACCAAAGTTGCATGGTCATCGCCAAATATCCCGTTTTCCATGCACGTACCAAGCACATAGAAATCCACTACCACTATGTGTGTGAGTTGATTGAGGATAGGGTCGTGGAGATAAGCTATTGTCCTACTGAAGAAAATGGAGCAGACATCTTCACCATCATTGTAACTACATCATCATTGTAACTGCATTACAAGAAGAATAGAACATCCTCACAGCACCATCATTGTAACTGCGTTACGCTCGGCAATCTGAGAATTTGACTTCTCTATCTCTGAGTCTACATCTATCTTTGTCTGTGTTTTTCTCTCAACTCTGTCTACAAGTCTATTCTGCTGAGCTGTTATTTTCTTACATGGTATAAGAGCTTAGGAGGCTCTGAGTAGTGTAGAAGTAGAAACACAGAGGTTACAGAGGTCTGAATGACAAAAAAGAGAAGATGTCAAGCGCTGCATCATCATCTACGACTGGGAGTCAAGGTGGTTCATCAACAGGGGTAGGTGGTGCACAAGTAGGACCAACAATGATGCCAGTTATCCCAATGTTGCGGATACGGCCACCAGCCTTCACAGAAGGTAAACTTAATGGTACGAACTACACCCTGTGGAAGATTAAAATCACTTCTATCCTTGATTCATATGAGCTTTTGGAGACTGTTGTTGGGACTGATCATGAGCCCCAAGAAAGACCTCATCCAAATAATCCTGGTCGAATGATTCCTCCTGATGCTGATCTTCTACATGCTTGGAAACATAGAAATGCAGATGCACTCTGTGCTCTAGTTACAAGTACTTCTGATAGTGTTTTGACTCTCATTCAGCATAGTACAAAGGCAATCATGGAACATATTGAGAAATCAATATGAAACTCCTAATCTAACACGGATTCAGAACTTAGAGAATCAGCTTGCTGCAGAATAGTTTGCTGATGGGGAGACTGCAGAGGTGTTTATCACTCGCATAAAGAATCTACGAGATAAAATGGCGGGACCAGGTGATGGAGAGTGTTAATCTCCAAAAGAACAAGCTACTCTTGATGTTAGAGCACCTCTATATCAAGAGTAACTCGAAACCTTTACCAATTTAGAGGATCAATGATCAATTATCAAAATTTCGAATAAATTGTGAAGAAGATGACTACACAGAAAGTCTGCTGCACATAACTCGCTCATTGACTTATCAAATGTGAAAAGTTTTTTATAAAACTTTGCACAAGGTGTCACCTATGGTTTGCGCACCTTCTCTAAGTTAAAGCATTCCAAAAAAATCAGTAGATCTTGATAAATTATCTTAACAAGTCACCTATGTCTAAAATTGTAGTTCTTTATAGTCGATTTTGACACCTATAACTTCTTAAGCATGGTTCTCTCAAAGTAGAAACCATTTAATCAAATGCTTTTAGTCATAGGTAGCTTACCTTCCAACTTAAGGAATGAGTGCTTGCTTGCTCAAAACTTTATAGTGTGGAAGGAAAAATGACCAAAACATTAGCATCGAATTTTGCACCTCCTGCAACTTCTCTTCTTTTCATTTACACATGTAAATGTTCCTACACTCAATTCTCTCAGCCTGATCACAATTAGAAGCTGAAAATTTGTACAGAGGTCAATCAACTATAGAATTAGACTTGTACAAAAGCATTTCACAAAAGATTCAACACAAAAGGAGAACTCTCATAAATATCGGGCGCAACTTTTCTTCATTTCTGGAAAACTTTACATCTGAGTGATGAGAGAGATGTTACTCACTTCTAAAGTGTCTAATGATTCATACAACTTCTAATCTATCTATTCACATGCTCTCTCATATTTGCCCCGACATTTTTACCTGTATATATAGGCAAATATGTACAATCTCATAACCATACAAAAGTATAAGTGAGCTATCTCTGAATTATTGTACATATGTATACACATCTTCATCCTTTGAACATATGCTTCAAATCTTGATCTTTTCTTCACTCCTTGACTTCAAACCTTCATCAAAACTTCAATTGTTGATTACCCTGCACCAACAGCTCCCACTCAATCATCAATTGAGGTTTTCACTATCTTCTTTATACCTACCATGTCTTTGAAACTTTTTAGCTTTGGTCAATCCAAGATTTTGGTTAGCATATCTATTACTTCAATCTCCTTATCCATCACCTTCTCTCTTAGAAAGTGATACTGAATCTCAATATGTTTAGTCCTAGCATGAAAAACAAGATTAGTAGCTAAATACAATGAACTCATGTTATCTCCATGAATAGTGGGTGTACTCTGGATGATGTCAAAACTCTTCATAAGAGTCTTAAGCCATATCACTTCCTTTGTAGCTTCAACCATACCTTTGTACTCAGCCTCTGTGGATGATAAAGCAACTGTGTGTTGCTTCTTTGAACACCATGAAATTAACTTATCTCCCACATAACACAAGTATCCATAAGTTGATCTCCTATCATCAGGATTACCTGCCCAATCTGTATCACTCTATATCTTGATGTTTGTATCTGATGTAAAACCATAATACAAACCTTCTTTGAGTGTACCCTTAATGTACCTCAACACTCTTTGTCCTGCAATCCAATGTTCTTTCCTAGGATCACCTTTGACATCCTGCTCAAAGGTTAGCATGTGTCCTAGCAACTGATTTAAGTCAAGAGTAAAATGATCTACTGATAATTCAGTAGACAAAATGAATGGCTTCCATTTGTCATCACCTCTCAAACCTGTAAGGATTTGCCTTACCAATTTATCCTCCTATCCTCTAAATTGGTAAAGGTTTTGAGTTACTCTTGATATAGAGGTGCTCTAACTTCAAGAGTAGCTTGTTCTTTTGGAGATTTACACTCTCCATCAGTGGTATCAGAGCATGAAGTATCAAAATTGAAGAAAGGAGGACCCCGACTGCTGCAATCATAAAGAATTCAACAATTGAAGATTCAAAAGGTGAAAGCTTAAGAGCAAAGCTTGAGTTGGAGGCCAGAAGATATCAAAGAAGACAAAAGGAGTATCATTCGAAGCAAAGGTAACCTTATTCCTCATAAATCTTGAAGGATTTAATACACAGGTGAAGAAAGGATGGGAGATTCACTTCAGATAGAGAAACTGGATAGAGAGAACTATCCAGCATGGTCAATGAGGATGGAAGCTCATCTTATGAGCAAAGACTTGATAGGTTATATTACAAGAGAAGAAGAAAAGCCTCAGTTCAGAGATCCTAGTGTTCCAATTAGGGAGGAATTATCAGATTTGAAGACTTGGATGAAGAGAGATGCTCAAGCCAGGAGCATTATATACATGGCAGTTAATGACTACTTGCTACCTCACATTAGAGGTCTTGAAAGTGCAAGTGATATATGGAATGATTTGGAGGAGCATTTGCAAAACACCACAAATTCAAGGAAGGCATCCTTGTGGGTAGAATTTACCACATTCAAGAAGAAGGCCTGATCAATTATCAAAATTTTGGATAAACTGTGAAGAAGATGACTACACAGAAAGTCTGCTGCACATAACTCACTCATTGACTTATCAAATATGTAACGTTTTTTATAAAACTTTTCACAAGGTGTTGCCTATAGTTTGCGCACCTTCTCCAAGTCAAATCATTCCAAAAGAATCATTAGATCTTGAGAAATGATCTTAACAAGTCACCTATGTCTAAAACTGTAGTTCTTTAGAGTCGATTTTGACACTTGTAACTTCTTAAGCTTGGTTCTCTCAAACTAGAACCCGTTTAATCAAATTCTTTTAGTCATAGGTATCTTACCTTCCAACTTAAAGAATGAGTGCTTGCTTGCTCAAAAATTTACACTGTGGAAGGAGAAATGACCAAAACATTAGCATCAAATTTTGCGCCTCCTGCAACTTCTCTTCTTTTCATTTACACATGTAAATGTGCCTACACTCAATTCTCTCAGCCTGATCACAATTAGAAGGTGAAATTTTGTACAGAGGTCAATCAACTATAGACTTAGACTTATACAAAAGCATTTCACAAAAGATTGAACAGAGAAGGAGAACTCTCAGAAATATCGGGTGCAACTTTTCTTCATTTCTGGAAAACTTTACATCTGAGTGATGAGAGAGATCTTACTCACTTCTAAAGTGTCTAATGACTCATAAAACTTCTAATTTCTCTATTGACATGCTCTCTCATATTTGCCCCGACATTTTTACTTGTATATATAGGCAAATATGTACAATCTCATAACCATAGAAAAGTATAGGTGAGCTATCTCTGAATTAATGTACATATGTATACACGTCTTCATCCTTTGAACATATGCTTCATATCTTGATCTTTTCTTCAATCCTTGACTTCAAACCTTCATCAAAACTTCAATTGTTGATTGGCCTACACCAACAAAAAGTCAAGTGAGGAGCTAGATCGACGTTGTCTTCGAATCTGTCCACCTAAGTTTGATGGTTTGGTAACTGCTCTTAACACTCAAATCAGAGCTCAACCACTAACTTTTGAAGAATTTAGTGCCTTACTCATGGAGGAGGAGCTGCGGTTCAAGGCAAGGAGTGGTGGTAGCAAAGGAGATGCTGCGTTCACAACAAATGCCAAAGGAGGAAAAACATACTCTTCAAAAGATGGAGACAAAAAGAAGAATGACAAAAAGAAGTTCAAGGGAGAGTGTTTCCACTGCATGAAGAAAGGACAGACAATCCAAGACTGTTGCATCAAGAAGGCAGAAGAGAAGAGTGGCTCTTCAAAAGGTGGCAAGGGCAAGGAGTCTGCCAACACAACAGAAACAAAGCTTGAGTTATTTGTTACGATAGAGGAGGTGTGCTCCTCGACTAAAGATTCAGGAACATATGACTAATGGGTATTGGCCAGTGGTGTATCTCATCACATGATGAGTAGAAAAAAACCTTTATAGTTCCTTACAACCTCTAAAGGAACCCATCATAGTAAAGGTAGGGAATAATGCAAGATGTCCTGCAGAGGGCGAAGGTACGGTTTCTTTCATTAACTCTAATGGTGATATTAGAAAGCTTTCAAATGTGTTGTATGTTCCACAAATAAAACAAAATATACTTTCAATAGCTTTTATAACTGATCAACATCATCAAGTATCTTTCAGTAAGACAAGAGCTAAGATTATGGATGGTAACAACAACATTGTTGAGATTGGCCAAAGGAGGAGCAACCTATATGAGTTGTGTGCTCTTACAACCACTACAAACATGGGCACAAGTAAGCTGTGGCATGAGAGATTTGGCCACATTGGATAGCCTGTACTGAAGGAGATGCATCACAGGGGTATGGTTGCACACCTACCATTGATTGCAGAAATGAAGTAACCATGTGAAGCTTGCATGGTGGGCAAGCAACAAAGGAAGGCGTTTCCACAAGAAAGCAATAACAGGGCAAGGTATCCTCTAGAGTTGGGGCATGCTGACTTGTGTGGAAGAATGCCTACACAGGTCTTGGGCGGATCTTCCTGTCGACGACTATAGCAAGAAGATGTGGGTGTACTTCCTTTGCGATAAGGCTCAAGCTTTTAGTAAGTTTAAAGAATGGCTTCAGCTTGTTGAAACTGAAACACGGAAGGAGATGAAGAAATTCAGGACAGACGGTGGTGGTGAGTTCAGATCAACAGAGTTTGAAGATTTTTGCAAGAGTAAGAGAATCAAGCATCAACTCATAGTGGCACATAGTCCTCAACACAATGACGTCGGAATCGAACCACCATGGAGATGTAAAGGCGCATGTTGAAAGGAACGGGTTTTCCTAATCAATTTTAGGCAGAGGCTATCAACATTGTTCTCTACATCTTGAATCAAAGCTACACCAAGGTACTTGATGGAAATACTCCACAAGAAGCCTACACTGGTAAAAAGCCTTCTGTTTCCCATTTCAAAGTATTTGGAAGTGAATGTTATGTACATGTTCCCGATAGGGAGAGAAACAAGCTTCAACCGAAAAGCATCAAATGTATCTTCCTAGGGTACAACGAAGATAAGAAGGCTTATAAGCTTTATGAACCTGAGGCTAAGAAAATCATGGAGAGTCATGATGTGATGTTTAAGGAGGAGCAACCACATGTAGTGGAGGAGGATTCCACTTTATCATCAAGTGAAGGGGCAACCCACTATGAACCTGGCCCAAGAGCTATCCCTTCTACACAAGAGAAGGAAGCATCATCTTCAGATGATGAGTCTGAAAGTCACCAACCTACTGACACCCAAGTGGAAAAGCCATTGCCACATTGGGTGAGGTAGCTCTATGATTCTGCAAACCCCATCCCACAATCACTAGAATAGGTTGCAGATGGACCAAGGTGATCATAGAGAATAGAGGAACAGAGACGGGCAAGCACCCATATTGTAAACACAGACTTGATGGTTGATCTCATTCAAGAAGAAGCAAAGGAACCAACCAATGTGGAAGAGACACTCCATGATCCGAATTGGAGGGCTGGCATGCAGACAGAATACAACAATATCATGAAGAATAAAACTTGGGAGCTAGTGGATCGACCCCCTAAACGTAAAGTCATCGGCACCAAGTGGGTGTGGAAGCTAAAGTACAAGGCTAATCGTACTCTAGAAAAGTATAAAGCAAGACTTGTTGCACAGGGCTACTTACAAGTTGAAGGCTTTGACTTTTGTGAATCATTTGCCCTGACTGCAAGAATGACTACTATCCGAGTAGTACTAGTTGTGGCTGCACATAAGCGTTGGCTAATCTATGACATGGATGTCAAATTAGTGTTCTTGAATGGAGACCTCAAGGAGGAGGTATATGTGTCTCAGCCACCAGGGTTTGAGGCTCCCCATTTAGAGAACAAGGTATGTAAGGTAAAGAAGGCATTATATGGGCTAAAGCAAGCCCCTAGAGCATGGTACTAGCAGATAGATAAGTATCTCTTGGATCTAAGTTTCAAAAGATGTGCTTCTGATGCTAACTTGTATGTTCTAAAGAGAGGAGGGAAGACAATTGTGCTTGTACTCTATTTAGAAGACCTTGTGATTAAAGGAAATGATGATGTTCTTCTTCAACAAACAAAAGATGCCCTGAGTTCAAAATTTGAAATGATAGACTTGGGCTTAATGCATTATTTCTTAGGTCTTGAAGTTTGGCAAGAACCAGGGAAGATTTTCATCTCTCAACAAAAGTATGCAAGGAAGATATTTAAGGCATTCGACATGGAGGATTGCAAGGAAAATTCTACACCTATGGAGGTCAACACAAAATTATCTATTGAAGATACTTCACCGCCAGTGGATATTGGAAGATACAAGAAATTAGTTGGAAGTCTCATCTACTTGTGCAATAGTAGACCAGACATCTCTTATGTTGTTAGAGTAGTAAGCAGATTCTCTAATAAGGCTTGCCAAACTCATTGGAAGGTAAGCATGCAGATACTCAGGTATATGAAAGGAACCACTCATTATGGTATTCTTTATGAAGAAGGATCATCTCTAGTCAAATACTGTGACTCAGATTGGGCAAGAGATATTGATATCAAAAAATCAGTTTTTGGATATTGCTTTTCTTTAGGATCAGGGATTTTCTCTTGGATTAGTAAGAAGCAACCAACTATAGCATTATCTTATATTGAAGCTGAGTACAAAGCTGCATGCGTTGCATCATGTGAAGTAGTATGGTTGAGGAGGATCCTATGGCACATAGGAATACAAGGACAGGAGGCTACAAAGTTGAAGTGTGACAACCAAAGTTGCATGGCCATCGCCAAAAATCCTGTTTTCCATGTACGTACCAAGCACATAGAAATCCACTATCACTATGTGAGTGAGTTGATTGAGGACGGGGTCATGGAGATAAGTTATTGTCCTACTAAAGAAAATGGATCAGACATCTTCACCAAGGCTCTTGGCAGAGAGCAACTTCTTTGACACTTTCCAAAGCTTGGGATTGGACCAAGGAGGTAGTTCACCCTAGGGTGGACATTGAGGGGGGTGTTAGATATGCTCATTAATCGACTCTCATGTGACCACAAATGATCCATGGTGCTCTAAGTTGTAAGGTCCCCATTATGAGGAGAAGCCATTATGAGAGCTCATACATTTGTGGAACCCTAACTTCCAAGTTAGATGAGGTCTTTGTGTGACCGTTGATGGTTGTAGATGATCTTTGTGAGCCTAGCCATTAGGTTAGCTAGGGCATAAACTTCCAGGCCATTGGGTTGCCATTTAAGGTGAAAATAAAGGCCCTGTGGCATTGCATAGTTTCCCCATATAACCTTAGTGGGGGGAGTGCAGAGGGGGGCTTTCCCCCTTTTGCGGGGTCCGAGGGGCCTATCCCCACGGCCTGTAGGGCCGAGACAATAGAACTTCTAGTTGTGGAGATATTGTTGGATCATACAGTTACCGACTATTTTGTATCTCTCGACTATGTTAATCTATAGCGAACCGCCTTGTAAAAGCTATATAAGCATGGCCCATGTTGAGCTTTACATAACATTGCACACTAGTAAGCCCTTCATCTAGAGTCTATCTAGATCACCATCTAAGCTCCACATTGGGAGCGCACGGGTGGACATCACCATCATTGTAATTGCATTACGCTCGGCAATTTGAGAATTTGAGTTCTCTATCTCTTAGTCTGCATCTATCTTTGTCTGCGTTTTTCTCTCAACTCTGTCTACAGGTCTATTCCGTTGTGCTGTTATTTTCTTACACCTCAAAATTCTGTTTGAGCTTCTTTTGGCCTTAAAACATACTATCATAAGGATTGTACAAGCAATATCATCCTTTTGTGCCAAATGTACATACAAGCTTCTATTCACCAATACAAGCAACTCAAATTTCTTCGTAAGTCTAGTGGAGCTATTTCGCTTTAGTTTCCTAAGGAATAGTCAATTTTTGGTATCAAGCTATAGTAAAAATCCATGGCTAAAAACAATGATGTGATTCATTTGTTGGATATTGAGGATAAGTTGGATGGATCCAACTACAGATTATGGGCATTTATGATGCCACATGTATTGGTTGAAATTTAATTGTGGAATATTGTGTAAAGTGTTGAAATACATCCTATCATAACTACAAATGTTCAATATGTAGCTCATAGAAGTGATGTTAAGGATATTTTAGTTCAAGTTCTCATGCAATTCCTATTTTGAGTCCTCTTACAACTCCAATTGAGACTACATCAATTACACCACTCGCATGCACAACCACTATAAAGAAATTTCCATGGGATGGTAAAGATACACAAGCATATGGCTTGATTTCTTTATTTGTCAAATGTGTCATTATATCTCACACTTTCTCATGAAAAATGATGCTTATGATATCTTGCAAATCTATATCAAACAAGAGTTTGAGGCTCATCTTTCTTACCTTTGAAAAAAATTGGAGAGTGAGCATATGAATGGAGATTGTTATATGGACACTTTACTCACAAAGATAAAATATTTGAAGGATCATTTGATTGTTGTATATGAAATTTTGCCACACATTTCAATCATGCAAACTATATTCAGTGGTTTATGTGATTACTATCAGATTTTTGCTTCTATTCTTTGATTGATGATGAAAGTATATGTAAAGCCTTTGACTTTTGAAGTGTTATTATCTATTTTGTTGCAAGAAGACTAGTCCAAGAAGAATATATCTAATATGCATATTGCACATGAAGATGTTGTTGCTCATTAGAAGGGCAAGTGTTAAGGTGGATCTTCTTCCAGCAAGTAGAAATATGTAAGTGATGCACAATCAAATAAGGAAGATAAACATGAGAACAAAATAGGTAAGAAGAAATAGTTTTGAAACTATTATGAGGAAAATGATCATATAATAAGAAACTATCCTACGAAAAAATGGTTTTTCAACTACTGTGTGAAAAATGATCATATAATAAGAAACTATCCTAATCTTGCTGCTAAAAAGGCATGTGTGTGAATTGAACACATGACCTACCAGCTAGGATTATGATGGGCTAACCACTTGATCCAAAAGCCGTGGTTGAGGATTATTTCCTAATCCTCCCTCTTATGGTGTGGTTCAATTAGCTCCTTCCCATCATTTCTTGAGTATAAATCTCCATTCCCCTTCTAGAAATCATTGTCTTCAAAGATCAGCCCACCTCCCCTTGAATTGATGTTCTCACCTTTGCATGATCTCTTGAACCTTCTTGTTCTCAACCTTGGTCTCTTGAAGCCTTGATCTCAACCTTGGTGTCTTGAGCCGTGGTTCTCAACATGAGTACCTTGAACCTAGTTCTCACCCATCCTAGGTATTTTGGTCCATCAATATAGTGCATTCATTTGAAAGATGGTTCCAAGAGCTTTCCAATGGTTCCTTATATGTCTAAATCTGACCTAAGGATTGGGAGATACACTCTAATCTCCTAGTTCTCACCCATGCTAGGTATCTTGAACCCTCAATCTAGTGCATCCATACGTCTAAATCTGACCTACGAATTGGGAGATACACTCTAATCTTTCTTGGGATCATTTTTGAAAGTGATGCGCACTACTTTTGTACCCTTTCCGATACAAACTACCCAAACATATTTTATATAGGCCATTGTGTGCCCACGAGCCTTGTGGAATCTACCCACATTTCCAAAGCCTGCTTCCTAGGCTCTGATACCAATTGTGGGAATTGAACTCATGACTTACAGGATAGAAAATTATGATGGGCTAAGCACTTGCCCCAAAAGCCATGGTTGCGGATTAGTTCTTGATGGGTCATGGATGGTTGAACCATATCCTAAGAGGGAGAATCAGGAAGTTATCCACAACCATGGATTTTGGGGACAATGGTTAGCCCATCATGCTCCTAGTTGGTAGGTCATGAGTCTAACAACAAAAATGGTTGTTGGAGACACTTTTGATTCCATGAACTCTATTTCTTTATTTTTTCCTTTGGAACTATGGCTTAGCTTTAAAGTAGTGGTACTTTTACATTCAGAAGCTTCTTTGTAGTCTCCAAGATATTGTGGTAGAGATTTTTGGAACATCAAGCTTACACTATGCTTGAGGTGGATTTGATCTACATCAAAAATCTATCATTTGGATTATGTCAAAATATCCATTGAAGTGTCTGTTTACTTATGCTCAATTATTGTATTTTTTTAAAATATGTTTTATGGATAATTTACTAATGTAAAAGATGTTTTATGGATCTCTTACATTTACTAATGTAAGAGATCTCAAAGTCCAAAAATTTAAGGTTGTTGAGCTTCAAAATCAATGAATCAATCAATCACCTAAAAGTAGATCATATTAGATCTTCACTTTTCTTTGATTGTAGGAGAGTGAATTGATTCTCTTAAACAACCTATCCTGCCTTCATTTGAATTCAAAGTCCACTTTTAGAAGTCATGCAACACTTCAAGAGTCTATATAAAGACTTCAAATCACTTGTACATTACATGGAAGCAATATACATACACTTTTGGCCATCATTGTCTTGCTCCTTCATTTCTCTGCATCATCTTCTTCAACAATAGTGAACTTTAAGAGGTTTTTTCTCTCTATAAAGAGCTGGAAATTGGATGTATGAGCATCGTGGGAAAGGTATTAATGTCTATGTATACAAAGTTTCTTGTAGTTTTTTTGTCTCAGGATCTATCTCTACATAGCCCAAAAAATAGGAGGTACCACTGTTGAGTGTCACTATTACTTGTACTCCTGTGAATTTTATACACTCAAACCTATGTGTATCATTCCTCTGAAAGGATTTTTTTCAATTGTAATCATGCTGGCTACTATAAGCATTTGAAGTTGATTGTTTCATCCAAAGATAGCAAGTTCTTTGAGCTTGTCAATGTGCAAACCTAATTGTTTTGTATCAACTCTTTCTCCTTGATGCTCCAAAGTACATAGTGGATTTTATTTCACTTATCACATGATATAATTTCTATTTGAGTCTCCATAAGCTCAAGGGTTGATCCTATGCTGGTTGGCTGGACTGAACTTTGTCACTTTACAACTCACTTTCCCCTAGAACTTTATTGAGAACAATACGTTTAAATGTAGGTGGCTCCCGCATGAAGGGGATGAGAAAATAATTAAGCTCCTCATTCATTTTTGTTATGTAGCCCCTATTAAGTGAACTTGGTTAGTGCCTCTTTTCAGGTAAGATAGGCCTTTAGGGCTCCCTTGTATCTATCTGTTTCTTGAAACTCCTCTTTCGTTAATAGATTTTTCAATTTTTGGAAAACAAAATTTTTGCATGAATAGTTCCAAAATAGTATGATTTCATGTGCAATGAGAACTGAATTTCGGTTTGTGGACTTTCAATGCTGGAAATCTTGGTAACCCCTAGGATTTAATTCAATGTTTAACTAGATGGGGGAAGTTATTGAGCTTACTACTCATCTACTTGGCCATTGTGTAGGGATAATGCAAAGAAGTAGTGTTTGTCTTGTTCATGTTGAATCAAAATGACTTTGAAAGATCAAGACATGAAATGATAATGTTGACATGGATAGGCCACATCAATGTCCATGTGATATAAATAAAGTAACTTATTTATAAGAGGCAATAGTACATTCCACCCTCTTTAACAAACTTTATCTTCATATGGCACATCCACTGCAGTGGCTTTGTTTGCATATGTTTATGTGCTCATTGATGACATCATAGGGTGTTTGCAATAGAAAACAACAAGCTAAAGTGGGCTCCACATAATTTACATGGAAAGGTTATCAACCTTTTTTGTACCTCTCATTGATACTCATGTAATTTGTTTTTTCCTTCTCCTTAATTCAACAGTACCAAGTTGGTTCTTAAGGATTTGAGTGAGGAACTCTTTGCTTTATGAGAACATAGATGTAACGATCCATGGTGAGTTTCCAAGTGTCACCATTACACCATGTGCCCTAGACCTTATAACACATTCTTTTGAATATGTAATGACATGGAAGGTGACTTTTCATTGACTCGTCAATTTTTTTAAATGTCCATGGACGCCCTTATTTGGGCTCATATGGACGGAGAGGAGAACATGCAATGCTGTGTGCCTTTTTCTTCTTTGTGTCCCTCGCGTGCTCTTCTTCTTTATGTCCCTGAATTCGATGAATGAGGATAAGGCACAATAATGGTGCCATGGACTCATATTTAGAAGAAGCAATAAGACCTTTCATTCTTCTTAAAGGACACTTACCTTCATATGGTTTATTCGTTGCACTTGATATCGCTCTATGAGTGAGGAAATCTTTGTATCATGAGACCATTGATCTATCATATGATTATGTATTGCACTGATGAATAATTCATAGTGAGTTTCCAAGCCAAGCTACACATATAGGCCATTGGCTACCTCAAGAGAGGAGAATATCTAATAAGGAATGCTAGTTGAGTGGTACATCGTGGCCTTTGTGAACCTCAGGTATCATACATCACATCACAGCTTTATGCATGTGAAGAAAATAATCGGAATGCTAGAAGAGTGGTACATCGTGGCCTTTTACATCACAACTTTAGCAGATGTGCATTGTAGTCCTAGGCATGGTTTAGCGGATGTGTCTTGTACTCCTAAGCAGATGGCCAGGGTTCAAGTCTTGCCTAGGGCTGGATGCCTCACAGTTCCCCAAGATGGGTGTCTCTACCTTACGAGGTCGGGTGTGTGTGTCTTTCCAAATTCATTGTACTCTCAAAAAATACATCACAAATTTATGCATGTGAGGAAAATTATCCGAATGCCCTCTTTAGATGTACATGGGCTCGTTTATGAACGTGGGATATAAATTCGTATAGTGCAACACATGTCACGGTATGGAGATGACATGTCGGCCAACCCTATTTGTTTTTTTTCTCAACAAGGAATTTAAATTAATAAAAGAGAAAAATACAAGAGAGTTATGGGGAGATACAAAGAAAGTTCACAATCCTTCCATCCCTTTCATCAGGGATACATTTGCTCCCTATCTTTGTCATCCAGTGTTAAAAGGAAGAAATCTGATCTTCTATATGGAAAATCCTTCATCATGAGATTCAGACTACAAAATTTGCAATGCTCATCCATGATATCACTCAACACTTGCATTTCTAGAAACTAAAGACATGTGCAAATGTGCAAGCTTAAAAGAAGAAACCTAATCTTGTATATGGAAAATAGTTTATCATGAGATTTAGACTACAAAATTCGCAATGCTCATCTATGATATCACTCAACACTTGCATTTCTAGAAATTAAAAACATGTGCAAATATGCAAGTTCTGGACAAGCACTTTCAAGATCATGGGGTATCAAGTAAGATGTCTGTTTACTTCAACACTCGTATGAAGTAAACACTCGTAAAGTGATAAACCAACATAGATGGAACATTTTCTAGGTTAGATAGAGGAAGTATTCTCTAATTTTGGATAAATAGATAGTATAGAGTCATTTATTAATTTTGATAGACATATTTTATTTTCTTCTATAGCCCAACCATCCTGATCCTTTGGTTCCATGCTATTGTTGAAGAAGAACGAGCCATCGTTGGCCGCCCATGATGATTGCTATCCATGAGACATCAAGGGAGATCCAACACAATGTCCCACTCTTGGGCCATGGGCATTGTAAAAGTTTTGAGAGATAATTGAGTAGGTGCTTCCCATACTTCTTTGCATCTATATGAAGCATGAATCCTTCTATAGATAGCTCAAGCAATACCCCCATATGTATGTTTTGTATTCTATCAATCCAAATGATTCGCAGAATTTTGTTGCTAATCTGAAAAGAAAATGCCATGGACGAACTTCAATGCCAAGGTAGAAATACAGTAGACCTAATTCTATTATTTCAAACTAGGTTCCATGATTGACCCATGCTTTTTTTTAATAGTTCTCATTGATTTCCTATCATAAACAAATCATATGCATACAATATGGCAACAACTACAACTACAAGTACCATCTAAATATCTAAATATGCTTAATGTTCTTTTTCAACAACTACAAGTACCATCTAAATATATTTCATGCAATTTGTAGGAGTAAATGTTTCTTTGACACGAAAAACTTAAATTTATGGAAAACGAAACGTTGTGGAAGTATCTGTACCATCAACTCAACTCTCTACTAAGCTCTCCAAACCCACTTAGTACCTATTATTATCTTCTTTACATTTACTCTATACTTACCTTTCCAAATGTACTTAGTATCTATTATCCTTTTCTTTGGGGTGGAAATTCCTCTAGTTCACATGTGTCTTTTTGTAGTATACTATGATACTTAGATTTCATTACGACCTTGCACTTTGGATAATTAAGATATTCTTCAACACAATTCACTTCTTTTATTAAGCCCATAATTTCTAGCACTAGAGCCATGTTGAAAATGTTCTATGAGGCTCTTGTAGGGACATTTGAGAATAAACACAATTAGATATTTGAATTAGGACCAACTGATTTTTGTTGATGAAATCTTGCCAAAGAGTTCACTTTTGTAGACTATTCTTAACAGTCTTCCAAATTCATATCAAAGTTTTTCTTCTAATCTTTGATTGATGATGAAAGGAAATCCATTGCATTAACATTTGAGGGGTTACTCTCTATATTATTACAAGAAGACCAATCCAAGCAGAATAGGTCAATTATGCATGTTGTATATCAAGCTCTCTTAGCTAGTTTGAAGGACAAAGGTAAATGGAGCGCACCTACTAGTAAGGAGAAATCTACCAATGTTGCACAATCAAAGAAGGAAGACAAAGATGATAAGAAAACAAAAAAGAAAAAACAATATTGCAAATAATGTAAGAAAAAATTCATGTCATAAATATTTCTCCTAAAATTGGCTGTAAAAGAGACAAAAAAGAAAGAGGCTAGAATGGTTGTTGAAGATGTCTATACACCTAAACTAGAGTCCACTAATCTTCTTCATAATGAAGAATAGGCATTTACTATTGTTTGCAACTATGAGCCATCTTCTTGTGAGCAATGTATGTCTATAGTAGACTCGGATGTTAGATATTTTGATAGTGGTGCAACCAAACATATTACCTCGTAGCTGAGTTTCTTCACTTCACTTAAGTCTTCCCCTAAACTATCACATGTTCTAACAACTCCTCTTATCCTATGATGGGAGTTGGAAAGATTATTCTAATTACTATTGATGGCAATTATTTCAGATTTCTAGATTTCTTATATGTGTTAGTGATAAAGAAAAATCCATTATTAGTTTCATCATTAGAAAAGATTGGTTTGGTTGTCAAACTTTTTTATGACAGATGTACACTTCATGATCTCTCAAATGTTCATGTTATGATTGCATCTAGCATTCTATGTTCTGTCCTGTGTAAGCTTATAGATTATGCAAAATCTATGAATGATGTAGTATGTGTAGTTCATGGTTTTCAATCTATCTTAGATGCAAACGCATGCATGCTTTTGTCACCTAAATTTTGATATTTTCCTTCACCTTAAAAAATTTGAAATGGTGTCCTCTCTTCTCAAACTTGGGGTACCTTTTAAACATGTCTATGTAGGTTGTGTTTTGGGCAAAATGCAATGTTACTCCTTTCCTAAAGATGGCTCAATTAGAGCTACACATAAATCGCAACTAGTTAATAATGATATTTGTGGTCATATGCAAACACCTCAACAAATGGATTTGTTGAAGAAAAGAATAGATCTCTCATTGAAATAGCAAGATGTATGGTCAAAAGGTAGACTTTGTACCACATAGCTCTACCTTGAAGTTGTTAGGTGTGCAACATACATAATTAACAAGTGTCCCACCAAAGAATTGCATTCTATCACTCCATATGAGGCTTGGTATGTTCATGATCCATCTATTGCTTATCTATGTGTTTTTTTTAATCTAGCATATGCATTAGTGTCTAGACATGAACGCAGAAACTTGGATGATAAAGTAGTGAAATTTATTTTTGTTGCATATAGTTTTGAAAGCAAATGCTTTCGCATTTTGGTTATCCGTGATGTCTTTTTTGTGGAAAATTAAATTCACCCCTTACTTGTATGTACGAAGGAGACATCAATTAGCACAAACTATGTGTATGACACTTTGCTGTCTCTTTTTACACATGGACAATGAAATGCTAGTAAAATAAGGTGATTTCTTAGCCTTCAGAGGTTCCCAATGATGATATAGATCATTCCATTTTTTATGCAAAATTACATGATGCAAAACTATGCATAAATGGTGGGTGAAAACTTTGAGAGAAACCAAATTAGATGCACCTTGTTCATATTGTAATCATTTAATCTCTCATAGTACTTCATTTGCATCAATTTTTTATGCAATGGATGCCTATTTGGAAGGGGTGAAATGGTTCAATGGTAACAGAATGGATAAAACTCCGAGTATCAAGAAGAACTTGGACTATCACTCTTCATTGAAGAAAAAGTGGTGCAAGGATTGATCTTTACTTAGATGGGACTTTAAGTTCCAAGACTTTTGGCACTCTCTTATAAAGAATAAAAAAGCGGACCCCATGTGGCGAATTCTCCATAGGGGGATATGGAACAACCTCAAAGCTAACAAAATTTGTGGGATGCCCCCTTGGTGCAAGTGATGCAATCATGGTAAGGAAGACCTAGGTCACCTCTTCTTTTCTTTCCCCAAGAGTAATTTGGTGTGGCAAACCCTTAGTAAGATTCTAGTTTTGGCATGCCAGATTAACTGAAAGCAAGTATTACCTTTTTTTAATATAAAGGAAGTTCGGCAATAGCCTACTCTCCCGGACTTGAATGCCGTGGGCACTAGTCCCCTTCTATTGTACCTTTGTTTCTTAGCAAGTATTACCTTGCAAAGTGATTGGTTGCTCCACTTCATTGTGGAGAATGCAGCTAGGAGTGAAGGTCACTAGAAAATTTGGAAGTAAAGATGTAGTGCAACCTTCAATAAACCTTATAGAGAGTGGTTCATTGAGAAATCCCTTGACATAGTAGGTAAAATAGTTCACAATTGTAAGAAATACCCTCATTTTAGACACCATAGGGTGTTCTTTATGCAAAACAACAAGCTGAGAAGTAAATGAGCCCCCCACAAGAGGGACAAAATTTTTTTGAACCTTCTTTGTAATTCTCCTCTAATGCTCTTATATTTTCTTTCTGTACTTTGATTTAAAGCATGCTTTGTTACAGAAAATAGAACAGAAAAATAACAGATTCACATAAGACACTTGAATACAAACAAGTGTGATTAATTTTATCAGTTTCTTATTACTTTTTTCATAACTATATAATCTGCTCATACATCAATGTTAATTACTACATAAACATATCTTTCTTAATTAGCTGTTATTCATATTCGCCAATCATCTAGTATGTTGGCCAGCTCTGGGAGCTAGAGATGAATGGCTTGTTCATACTAGGTCCTATTTGTACTTTGCATACTACGCTTTCTTGCTTGTGGATTGGTCTCTATTACATATATTCCCCTTGCTCTAAATTATGGCTGATTTTCTATTTGTTACTAGCTGGTTTGTATGCATGGTTTGCTTTTATATTGTTTACTGCTTAAGTAAGGACATTATTTATCTTAGATACTTACTAGCATGAAAACGTCTGCATAATTTCTCCTTTTTTTCCTTTGTTGACTCCATTATATGATTTTTTCTACAACTTCCAATTCTTTTGATAAAGTACAATGTGAGAGCAAGGATTGGAATGCATGTGAAGGAATTCTGGAGGATAGGTTTTTCTTTTTATCCCACATTCATAAACCTATCTTGTGTTCAATGCTTGCACAAAGCACATTGAGGTGCACTATCATTATGTTAGGAAGAGGGTGTCTACTTGAGAGATCAATTTTGCTTGAGTGCCCACACAAGATAATGTTGCAGACCTTTTCACAAAGGCTCTACGGAGGGAGAAGTCTCAAGATTTTTGCAAAGCTTTGGGCTTACTTCCTTTTTTGCATTGATCGCTTTCCACATAACTTGGAACTTCCTCATACATGAGTGCTAGCTCCTTGTGCACTGCATCAATCCCAATGGCGATTTGTTAATATATTTCAATAGTGATGTGTGTGAACACATTTAGGACCATTGGGGCACTTTTCATCCTCTTTAGTTGGTTCCCCCTAGCTTGTATATATGCCTACAAACCTAATGGGTCACTTATCTCTATACATTCATTTGGTAATACATTATGTAGTGTGTTGTGCTCCGAGCTTCTTCTTCCTTGTGTTGTTCATGTGCTCTCTAGGCCTTGAACTCCAACACCTTGTCCATGGAACATCGCGACGTGGAGCTGTTTATGCTTTGCAATGATCAAGGCCACCCCCATCGCGACACGTACTACACGAGTTTCGAGACATTCACGTGGCTTTGCTGAGGCCATCACGAGGGTGTGTGTTTATGACCATGCTAAAGTTTTGGACCATCGTCGGGGTGCTAGCTTGGCCATTGCAAGGGTGCAAGACATAGGGCTTGGTTGCTTGTCATGGACAGGAGGTTGTTATCTCTTCCCTCGTGACTTGTGCATGTGATCAGCAGCTTGGCCTCCCTCGGCCTTGGTTATTTGTCCGCTCCCAACTTCTATGGCCAGTGTGCTTCGCTCTTTCGTGGTCAGCAATGCGGGCCCTCCCACCAATCTTGGGTTCTTGTGAGGCTGATGGGGATCGTCCCACTCTCCCTACCCTGGTAGTATCCTTAACAGAGAATTTATCTTCGCGAAGCAAGAAGAATTATTGAAAACATGCTTTGTTGGTCAACTGTTCGGCCCAAGGCCCCCTTCAGAGTTCGTGCATCTCTAGCTTCATAAGGAGTGGTTCTTGTGTGATTTGATAGTTAGCGAATGTTAGTTTTTGCCAATGAACCAATTACTTTTGGTCTTTGAGAATGAGGAGATGGCATTCTAGGCACTACATAGGGGCACTGGCAAGTTTCGAGGTCTACCCTATGCCTTTTTAAGTGGTTCCCAAATTTTGTCCCAAACAAGTCAAAACCCCTGCACTACCTGCTTTGGGTTGAGCTTCCTAGCCTTCCTTTTTTCCTATATGACTTCTTGAGAGATATTGTTGCACCTATTGATTGATCGCTAGCCTCGAAGAGGATGTGGGGGGCTTCATCTATGAAGGAGTGAAGTATTCCTTCATCACGTGATGACACCCGCAGATGTGTGTCAAGACTGATCTCAACAAAGCCCTCCCCTCAAAGATTCCCATAGACTTAGGGGATGGGGAGATCTGGGAGCAGGAAGTCACTCACAAGAATTTTCCAAACACGTGTTTTCATTGTGGCCTTCAAGGACACAAAATTAAAGAGTGTCCTAAAAAATAGAGCACCTCCAAAAACAAACAAAACAAGGATGCAGCCAAAGAAGATCAGATAAGTACTAGGGCACAAGCTCATTTGCCTATCGTCTAAAAGTGATCAACATGCTCCCCAATGGGAAAAGCCTAGGTGGTGTCATCAAGCTTATCCATAAGAAAGGTAATTAGAACAAGATTGAAAACCGGCGCCCGATCATGATGCTTTAAAGAAGGTACAAGATTCTTGCAAACATAATTGCCAATAGAATCCTTACCACTTAATGAAGTGGCTTAGTGAGGACCAAAAAGGATTTATCAAGGTTACATGAAACACCTATGGAAACATGAAACTAGCCAGTGGATCAACTTTGAGGACATAGACCCTGAAATAAGAGTGAACTACAAAGAATGGACTCTCCTTCAAAGTAGATGCCTCGCCTGGAATGATAAAAAACCCACCTCTTCATTGGACGAGATGCATCATGCCATGGGGGTCTTATTTAGCACAACGACAATCGCTTGTCCAAAGTTCATAGAATCAAGGTCAACACAGACTATCATGTGATGCTTAACAAGAAGTGGTGCCTAGCCTGAACAAGGCTACATTGGGACTTGAAGTTTATGTCTATCTGGCACCCTCTAATTGAGATCAAAAAGTTGATTCTCATGTTCCTAATTCTCCACCATGGTATCTGGACCAAGCTAAAGGCTAGCAAAATCTGTGGTGTCTTACCATGGTGCAAGTGCTACCACCGTAGCATTGACTATCTGTGTCACATCTTCTTTGCATGCCCCAAGTCTATCTGGCTCTAGTGGACCCTTGGGAATATTTTGAGGCTACAAGATCGAATCACCTAGAAGCAAGCGCTTCTGGGTGAAGCGATTGGATTCTCAGCGGCACTGTGGAATGCCATAAGAGGGGAAACCCTCTGGAAGATTTGGAGGGAGTGGTGCACCTTCAATTTTGGACACCCTCCTAGAGAGTGGTCGCTCGAGAAGTCTCTGTTCCTCCTTGGCAAAAGAATCTCCGATTGCAAGCAATCCCCACCCTTTAGGCATCATAAAGTGTTTCTCATCGAGAACAACAAGCTTAAAACCAAGTAGGCCCCACATCAGGGGGGCGAGAGGGTTATTAATTGCCTTTGTAACAATCTCTAGATCCATAAGCTCTACTCCAGCTTTGTGGGATTTAGGGGGTCCCAAGGGCATTAGTTTGATTCACTTGTAACTTGTTCTTCTTTTAATTAAAGTCAGGGAGAGTAGGCCAAGGCCAAACTTCTCTTTTGGAACAAAAAAGTCTTGAACTTTCTTTGTAATTCTCTGTAATGCCGTTGTATTTTCTTCCTTTACTTTAATTAAAAGCATGCTTTGTTAAAAAAAAAGTTAAATAATAGATTTACATAACACAGCTCATTACAAACAAGTATCATTTTGTTATTACTTTTTTTTAACATAACAGAGTTGACTACATAGCACAATTGACTACAAACAAGTATCATTAATTTTAATATTTTGTTATTACTTTTTTATAGCTATATAATCTTCTCATACATTTCTTTTTTGATTCACTGGTATTCATATTCGAAAATCATCTAGTATGAGGGCCAGCTCTTGGAGCTAGAGATGAATGTCTCTATCACAATAACTCCCCTTGCTCTAAATTGTGCTTGATTTTCTATTTGTTACCAGCTCATGTGTTCTCTTTTACATTGTTTACTGCTTAAGAAAGGAGATTCTTTATCTTACAAAACCTACTAGTATGAAAATGTCCTCATAATTTCTCCTTTTTTCCTCTGTTGCCTACATTATTTTTACTATGATTTCTGATTCTTTTGATAAAATTCAATGTGACATCAGCGATTGGGATGCATAGGAAGGCATTCTAGAGGATAGGTATTTAAACCCCGGAGTCATAAACAAAGACATGTACGTCTAAAGTGACTAACTTTACTTGGAAATCTTTTATGGTTTGACTAGTGCAATACCTATTGATCAAACAAAGTGTTCCTCACGCATGAGGTCACATCTTTCAGTACCAACTTGTTTTGTGTGGATGAAGTGATGGTCAAATAAGGCTGTATCTTTTTTTTCTTTGGGAGTACAATGAATTTCGTAAGACACACACACCCGACCTTGTAAGGTAGAGGCACCCATCTTGGAGAACTTTGAGGCATCCAACCTTGGGCGGGACTTGAACCCTGGCCATCTGCTTAGGAGTACAAAACACATCCACTAAACCATGCCCACTAGATAGGCTGTATCTTTTTACAAGTGGACAATGAAGTACTGGTCAAATAAGGTGATTTCTTAGCCTTTAGAGGTTCCCAATGAATGATGTAGATCATTCGATTTTTAATGCAAAATTACATGATGCAAAACTATGCGTAAATGGCTAGTGCAGACTTTAAGAGAAAGCAAATTAGATGCACCTTGTTCACATCATACTGGTTGAAGCTCTCATAGTACTTCCTTTGCATCAAATTGTTATGCAATGCATGCCTATTTGGAAGGGGTGAGATGGTTCAATGGTAACAGAATGGATAAAACTCCGATTATCAAGAACTTGAACTATCACTCTTCATTGAGCAAAACGTGGTGTAAGGATTGATCTTCACTTAAATGGGACTTTAAGTTCCAAGACCTGTGGCACTCTCTTACATAGAATGAAAAGGCGGTCCTCTTGTGGTGAATTCTCCATAGGGGGATATGGACCAACCTCAAAGCTAAAAAAAAATTGTGGGATGCCCCCTTGGTGCAAGTGATGCAGTCATGGCACGGAACACCTGGGTCACCTATTCTTTTCTTTCCCTAAGAGTAATTTGGTGTGGCAAGCCCTCAGCAAGATTCTAGTCTTGCCATGCCAAATTATCTGAAAGCAAGCATTACATGGCAAAGTGATTGGTTGCTCCACTTCATTGTGGAATGCTGCTAGGAGTGAAGCTCTCTAGAAAGCTTGGAAGTAAAGATGTAGTGCAACCTTCAATAAACCTCATAGAGAGTGGTGCATTGAGAAATCCCTTGACATAGTAGGTAGAACAATTCACCATTGTAAGAAATACCCTCATTTTATACACCATAGGGTGTTCGTCTTTGAAACCAAAAAGTTGAGAAGTAAATGGGCCCCACAAGAGGGACAAAAAGGTCTTGAACCTTCTTTGTAATTCTCTCTAATGCTCTTTTATTTTCTTCTATTACTTTAAATTAAAGCATCCTTTGTCATAAAACATAGAACAGCTAAATAACAGGTTCACATAACACACTTGATTACAAACAAGTATCAATCATTTTATCAAATTTTTATTACTTTTTTGATAACTATATAATCTGCTCATACATCAGTGTTTATTACTACATAAACATTCCTTTCTTAACCAACTCTTATTCATATTTCCAAATCATCTAGTATGGTGGCCAGTCTGGGAGCTAGAGATAAAAGGATTGTTCATACTAGGTCCTATTTGTACTTTGCATACTACCCTTTCCTGCTTGTGGGATTGGTCTCTATTACATATACTCCCCATGCTCTAAATTATGTTTGATTTTCTATTTGTCACCAGCTCCTTTGTATGCATGGTTGCTTTTATATTGTTGCTTAAGTAAGGAGATTATTTATATTAGAAACTTACTAGTATGAGAAGGTCTGCATATTTTCTCCTTTTTTCCTTTGTTGACTACATTATATGCTTTTTTTTCTACAACTTCCAATTATTTTGATAAAACTCAATGTGAGATCAACGATTGGAATGCATGTGAAGGAATTCTGGAAGATAGGTTTTGTTTATCCCACATTCATAGACAAGGCCATGTACATAAATACTTGTCTTTCAGTGCCAACTTGTTGTGGATATGCATCAACACAATCTGATCTTTTGTAGTATTGTCTTCTCATGTGAACACATGGATGGAGGAACTACCTATCTTCTGATTGTTCCACTTAGAGGTTTGTAGTTTTGGTTGCTTATTGTACTCCTTTGGTGTCAACCCAGTTTCAAATGATCTCCCATCGATCTACATGTGTCTAAAAAGCTGACTCATGGACACTTAAAAGTTGAAGGGTCAATGAAAGTTAGTCTTTATGTCTTTATAAATGAAAAAAGTATGTGGGCCTCTCATTGAAGGTCCGGAGTTCAAGACCTATGGATCACCTTGATGTGAACTCTAAATGTGAAACTTAAAGGAGGTCCCTTGAATGTGTGCATTGTTCTTTCAAATTCCAAGCGTATAGAAAAAGTAGGTGGAAGACTTAACTCAGCTCCCTATTTGAAAATAACAAAGGAAAAATAAAATTTTCCGAGCAATGTTACTCACTTTAGACGTACATGTCCTTATTTATGACTCCGGGATTAAAAAACCTATCCTCCACAATGCCTTCCTATGCACCCCAGTCGTTGATCTCACATTGAATTTTATCAAACGAATCGGAAATCATTGTCAAAATAATGTAGTCAACAAAGGGAAAAGGGAGAAATTATAGGACATTTTCATAGTAGTAGGTTTTGTAAGACAAAGAATCTCCTTTCTTAGGCAGTAAACCATATAAACACAAACCATGCATACACATGAGTTGGTAACAAATAGAAAAACAAGCATAATTTAGAGAAAGGGGAGTTATTGTGGTAGAGACCATTCCCCCAAGTATGCAAAATACGAAAGGACCTAGTTATGGACAAGCCATTCATATCTAGCTCCAAGAGCTAGCCCCCATACTAGTTGATTTTCGAATATGAATACCACTGAATCGCTTGCACCAAGGGGGCATCCCAAAACAGTTTTTTATCTTGTTGGTCAATATCCTCCTATGGAGATTTTTCCACATGCATATCCCTTTTTTATTCTCTATAAGAACATGCGTCAGGTCTTGGAACTTAAAGTCCCATCTAAGCAAAGACCAATCGTGACAACAAGGAAGACAAATGACAACAAGAGAATCTCTCTTTTTAAATACCAACTTGGTGAATGCGGCATAGGTTGGAGAACAACACAATACTGAATGTAAAAAGATAAGTGATCCGTGAGGATTATAGACATATATACAAGCCGAGAAGAAAAAACCTCTTAAAGAGGGGAAAAAGTGCCCTAACAGTCCTAAGTGTTCTCACACACATCACTACCAAAATATATTAATAAATTCCCCCTACGAGTGATGTCATGAACAAGGTGTTGGAGTTTGAGGTCGAGGGAGCACATAAATAGCACAAGGAAGAAGAAGAAGAAGAAGCTTGGAGCACAACACAATACAGAATGTATTATCAAGTGAATGTACAAAGATAAGTGACCCGTTAGGGTTGTAGGCCTATATACAAGCTGGGGAAATAAACCAACTAAAGAGGAAAAAAAAGTGCCCCAACACTCTAAAATGTGTTCACACACATCACCACCAAACTATATTAAAAATCCTCCCTTGGATTTATGTGGTGCACAAGGAACTAGCACTCATGTATAAGGAAGTTCCAAGCTATGTGGAAAGAGATCAATGCAAAAAATGAAGTAAGTCCAAAGCTTTGCAAAAAACTCTAAACGTCTACCTAGGTAGAGCCTTTCAATTGTGAAAAGATGTGCAACATTATCTTGTGTGGGCACATAAGACAAATTGATATCTCCAATAGACACCCTCTTCTTGACATAATGATAGTGCACCTAAATGTGCTTTGTGTAAAAATTGAACATAGGGTTCCTCTCAACCGCTAATGAGCTTTGACTATAAGTCACGATGGTTGTGGCTAAATACTAGCCACCAAAAGATGTATGAGCCACACACACACTCAACATTTGTTGTGAAAACTACCCTATACTCTGCCTCAACTAGAAGTGACCACAATAGGATGCTTCTTACTCAACCAAGATATGCATGAACAGCCAAGCATGAAGCAAAAATCATCGATGCACATAGGAGTGTCATAGCAACTAGGCAAGTCTGAGACTCTAAGTTAGAAAAAGCATGTATCGAGTAGTAATGATACCCCTTGATATAAAACAAAATAAGTATCTAGGTAGCACTAAAGTAGAAAAAGATGCACTTAATTACCTGCCAAACCTTGACACATGGGAAATGCATAAACGTGCTCATATGAGAGACAAAAAAATAAATATCAAACCATGTTATGAATAAGTAAATCAAGCATCCAACAACCTACTGATAGAGGTAAGCATCAAATGCATCTTTAACATCATGAATACTCAACTCTAAATAATGATGCAACTACCCCAAATCTGACATCTCAAAAGAGGCATGCAAAGCATCCTTAAATTTAGCAATATCCTTCTCATTACAACTAATGAGAAGCATATCATCAACATATACAACAATGGAAACATTTTGCAGGGCCAAATTTTCCAGCTTCTTGGGATTCCCTTGGGCTTTTGTATCTCGATGGAGCAGCAGTGGAACTGGGTTCTAGTCAGACTCGAAAACAAACTAAACTATTTGAGAGGTATGCAAATAGATCTCTTTGGTCGCACAATGGTTATCAACATGTTCCTCATATCGTCAACCATGTACTTCCTGTCTTGTTGGAGATCAAAAGAGCAAGAGCTGTCCAAACTAGAGAGTATTTGCAGAAACTTCCTTTGGATGGGCGACCACAATAGGAGGGGGTGCCTCAAATCAAGTGCTCCATCTGCACTAGCCAAAGAGATAGTGGGGACCTTGGCATTCTGGACATTGGGTGCATGGCTAACAAACTTGCGACAAAATGGATGATTAAGGTGTGGTGCAACGGGGAGGCCTCATGGGTCAAGTTGATCTTCAGAAACAAGAACACATTGGCTTTCGTGGGATTCCCAAATTGGAAGAATCTTGACATTCTAAACCTTTTGTTTTCCCCGATCCCAGACTCCTCGAAAGGGTCGAATCTTGTGTGCTGCCTATGGAAGAGTTTGAATAAAGTCAAAAGCTTCACAAGAATAAGTGAAGATTGGAAATGGGTGGTCGGTATCACATAAAATGACTCTATTTGGTCTCCGATCAATGGCATATAGATCATGGAATCTTGGAACATTCAAAATGCTAAGAGGTTATGTAACAAAGGCTTCAAAAAATGGAAACATATCTAGAAATAAGACACCAACTAGTGGATCAACTTTGAGGATATTGACCCTAGCGTCAGCAGTTCCTATGAAGAATGGAATACTTTGCAAAGCAGACATCTCGCCTGGGACCGCTCTAAAGTTCACCTTCTCATGGGGCACAACACACCGAGCTCGCTTGGTCTCAGATGGCACAATGGTAATTGCCTAACAAAAATCCCAAACATGAAAGAAACCATGGATTATCAGGTTAACCTCAACAAGAGGTGGTGCATGTCGTGGACACGGCTTCGGTGGGACACGAAGTTCATGGCTATCTGGAACCCCCTCATAGAAATCAAAAAGTCTGTCCTCTTATGGCAAATTCTTGATCGTGGAATTGGGACCAACCTTAAGGCTAGCAAAATTTGTGGGATGCCTTCCTGGTGCAAACACTACTACCAGTACATCGAAGATGTTTCTCACATCTTCTTTACTTTTCCCAACTCCAACATGCTCTAATAGATTGTCAGAATGAAAATTAGACTTCAAAAACATATCGGTTGGAAGTAAGATCTGCTGGGAGAAGCGATCGACTGCTCCGTGACTCTCTAGAACGCCATCAGAGGGAGGTCCTATGGAAGATCTAGCAAGAAAGATGTGCTTTTTAACTTTGATGACTCCCCCAAAGAGTGGTCAATTTAGAAATCCTTGTTCCTCCTTGGCGAAAGAATCGCTAATTGTAAGAAATCCCCCCCCCCCCCTTGAGGCATCATCAAGTGCTCCTTTTGATAAAAAACAAGCTTAAACCCAAGTGCACCCTGCATGAGGGTGATGAGAGGGTGATTAACCTTCTTTGTAATGCCATCTGAACTTTGTAAAAGCTACCCATGCTTTGTGGGATTCGGGGATCCCGTGGGCACTAGTCCCCTTCTCTTGTACTTTTCTTTTATTTAATTCAAGTCCGAAAGAGTAGGATAAGGCCAAACTTCCTTTATTAAAAAAAAAACATATACAACAATGATTAGAAGCACATCATCTCCACGTTTAACATATAAGGGGCTCTCAATTGGACTATTTCCAAAACCATGTGTGGGCAAGTAGGCATGTACCTTTTCATACCAAGCACGTGGTGCTTGCTTCAAACCATATTAATCCTTATTCAACATGCATGCTTTGTTTTCATGCCCTTTCTATAAAAAACCATGGGGTTGAAATACATACACTTCTTCATGTAAATCACCATTAAAAAATGTAGTTTTAATTTCCAACCATGATGCATTGAAGTGCACAAATGCTACAAACAGTGGTCATTCCTCATGTGGGAGAAAACATCTCATTGAAATGATTGTCTCTCTTTTGAGCATAACCTTTGGCAACAAGCCTAGCCTTATACTTGTTAACTATTCTTGTTAACTATTCTTGTTAACTATTCCATTATGCTTATATTTTAGCTTTTATACCCATTTGATGCCAATGGCCTTCTGCTTGGAGGAAAATCACATAAATACCAAGTATCATTTGTCATAATAGCATCACATTTTGATAGCACAATAGACATCAAATATTTGGATTTTTGTGCTACATCAAAAGAAATGGACTCAATCTCATTGCAAAGGCTAGAGGCATCCATTGCATAGGAATTCGATGCAAAGGAAGGATTATTAAAGCCTTAACGGGTATGATATGACAAAGGTGCATCTAATTTTCTACCTCTCAAAGTCTAAACTAGTCATTTAGGCATAGTTTTAGCCTCTTCTAGGTCAACCCTCTCGTCAACAAGTGTATCATGTAAATCTACATGATAAATGGAATGCTCTACATGATCATGTAGAACATGTAAAAGCTAAGAAATTGGCTCATTTGGACTAGCACTTAATTTTCCACCTATAAAAGAGGTACCAAAGAGATTGAATTAATGGATGAATTGCATCTTCCACAAAAACAACATCACAACTAACCAAAATGCATTTTGTATGTGGATGATATAGATGATAGCCTTTGCTTTCAAAACTCTACCCAACAAAAATACATTTCACTACTTTATCATCCAATTTCTTGTATTGTTGTTAAGGAACTAATGCATATGCAAGAAGACCAAAGCTGCAAAGATTTGTAATAGATGGCTTTCAACCATGCCAAGCCTCATATGCAGTGATCAATTCCATTGATTTGATGGGGCGTCTATTAAGTACATAATTTGCACACATAACAACCTGAACCCACAAACTATGTGGTAAAGCTTGACTGTTGACCATAGGCCTCACCATCTCCATGAGAGTGATGTTCTTTCTTTCTTGAACTCTATTTTGTTGAGGTGCATATGAAACTATAGACTGATATTTTATGCCATGCTTAGTCAAAAATGCATTAAAATTGGAAGACATATACCCCCCTTAATCATAACAAAGGGTGCCCAATTTACATGTTGTTGGCAGTAGTCAAGGTACTCAAGGACTCACAAGACAAGGAAGTCAAAGAAGGGATTCAGAGCGAAGAGAAAGCACTAGCAGACAAAGTAGTCAACGAAGATCTGGCAAGTAGGCCGTCCAAATTTTTCCATGAAGTAATACTTCCTAAATAGTGAATTTAGTCACTCTACATCATTGTAAATACCATTTCACCTTTTTTGTAACTCCATTTTGTGCAAGCCAAGGAGTCCTTGAGCTTGAGGAGTATTAGAAGTATCATCATACCAATTTTCATGATTTTTAGACTCCGTTTGAGCCTCCAAATAGGCCCTAGAATCTAATTTTTAACTAGGCCG
The DNA here is from genome assembly GCA_020310875.1 of Ceratopteris richardii. Taxonomy (NCBI): domain Eukaryota; kingdom Viridiplantae; phylum Streptophyta; class Polypodiopsida; order Polypodiales; family Pteridaceae; genus Ceratopteris; species Ceratopteris richardii. The sequence continues at coordinate 73,858,981 of CM035423.1, read as the reverse complement.
GACACTAGGTCTGGACAGGGCCAAAAGCTAGTCAAAAACTATAAATAGAGCTAGAGAGCTCATTTTTGAGGTTATCTTGTAATAGAATTGAACTTGTATGAACATTTTGGAAGTAATCTAAAAGAGCTCCATTGTCCTTCTCTTTGTCTTGCCATGTGTGCGCGTGTGTGTATGTGTGTGCATATTAGTGTGCTTCTCACTCACGCACTTGTGCCATCACTTGTTCGAGGTCTTCGTACCATCCTCACGTCTTCCTGGATTGACATTAAAGGAGGTGCTACTCATCACTGAGCTACACCAAATTTTGGCTGTTGTCGGGGATCGAGCTTTGAGGACGAGCGTGTGATGGTAAGACGTAGAGTTGTGACGTTGGCGTTGTAGGTAATTTTTTTACTTTCCTTATTTTCCTCTTTCTTACTTCATCATCATCATCACCATCATCATCCTCACCATATCCGATCTCCATCTCCATCATCGCGAAAATTTCAGTTTTTGATCATATCACCTTCTCCCCTCCATTTCTCTCATTCCACTTGTGAGAGAGAGCGAGAGAGCGATTTGTGTGTGCTGCTTTTGCATGTTTTTTGAGCTTCCTTGCAGGTTTTTGCCGTATCATTCTGTCCAGCAGGCTGCGCAGGTACGAACAAGCTCGAAACTGTCTCTGTGTCGCAGACCTCTGTCGATCGCGATCGACAAAAAATTTCATCTTTTGGTAAAACAAAGCACACCACAATGACACACATGAGGAGTACATTCCAAATCATCACTTGAAATTAAAAAATTCTGTGTTTCTCTGTCAATCGTGATTGACACTATCGATCGCGATCGACAGCCACGATCGACAACCTCTATCAATCGGGACCGACAGACCCTGTCAATCGCGATCGACAGAGCCACGACCGACCGACTGCCACGTACGATTCAGTCAATTGCGATTGACATTGTCGATCGTGACCAACTGAAATTTGACGATTGACACCAAAACTCACGTTGCCACGTGTCCATCGCGACGGATAGGCCCACGATTGACTGAAATTTTGTCGGAATTCTTGCAAAAAGTGTCGATCGCAATTGACACCATCGATCGCGATTGATAAGACCCACGACCGACTCTGTCGATCGCGCTTGACACTGTCGATCGCGACTGACGAGTCGATTGCGACCCACAAGCCCCGACGGACACCTCTGTCAATCACGATTGACAGACCTGTCGATCGTGATTGACAGGCTTTTCGGCCAAAATTTTAGGGTTATTTAATTCCAATTTTTGGAGTAATTGCGGACTTAAAAATCACACATTTAGAGTATTGAGAGGCCTCTACACTAGTAATTTGAGAAAAAGCTGGGTTGCCTGTTGACCTGTTTTACCCTGTTTTAACTCCAAAACCCTGAACCTTCATAACTTCCTCATACAAAATCTGTTTGCTGTGATCCTTGTTTTGTTGGAAAGCTCGCGGGGAATGAACCATACCCAGGGGGAACCATACCCAGGTGGAACAAAACCAAGGGATCTCTAGAATTGTTTGCCATAAAGACAGAGGGAAAATTGATATCTAAATTGCATGAATGGAAGTGATTTATTATGTCATTTGAATCTAAGTCTTGAGCTAACCTTGGAACTTTTACAGGTCCATTGAGAGAACTTGAGGGCATCCAGAGCAAGGGCTTTTTGCAAGCTTGAGAACCGGATTCTTGAGCACCAAAGGGCAAGGGATCAGCAAGTGAGGTTGGAATACTCTCAACTTCCTCTGTCAATTCCTAGCTTATGCTACACGTGAATAGTGCTAGAAGTAAGTCAGGGCAACGATAGGCACGACTATCTAAGAAATCAAGTTCAAGTCAAGAGATAACTTGTGTGTGACCGACAACTTTAAAGGAAAAGAACCTAACGTGGAACGATCAACTTAAAGTGCGGAAATTAACTCAAGTATTCCTGACGATGTGATATCAGACAAGATCATAAACATGATAATCAACATAAAAAAGAATCAAGTGACTGATACAAAAGAACTCAGCAACGAGGTTGTACCTTGGGTAAAAATTGGGATTGCTTAGCTAGGCTTATGAACCTTAGATCAGGACGACACCTAGGGAGAGATAGACAAAGCCTTAAATATTTAGAGGCTAGTGTCAATCATACTGCTAGGTCTCGGGCTTAGCAGTTGAGCCATCATTCGTACTACCCTAGCTCTGAGACTAGTGAGTCAGAGATGTCTCAAGGTATGGAGAGACCTAGAGGAAGTTCAGGTGTGCCATACTTACATAGGGTAGAAGGCCCCTACAAGACGTAGTTGGAATACCTTAGGACCAACCGATTAGGTGCTAGCATCTATGAGGACGGCCTAGGAAGGTCCGTGGTCCAAATTAAAAATCTTGACCAACCCATTGGACTTGAATGTCCAGCAGTCAAATTTGAAAATGGAGCATACTTGGACAAAGAAGGAACCATATATGTAGTCACCAGTCACCCGGACAAGATAGATGAATTCAGAAATGTGATCCTAGAAACGGACTTAGGTGACCTAGAGCAAGGGAACATGGGTGTAGAACCTAAAACTCCTCGAGGCAAATCAGTTCTCACTAGAATCCTCACGCCAGAATGGATCCCCCAGGCCAACAAGAGCATAGACCTACTCTTGAACTGAGATACTGATGAAGCCTTTTGTAGGTATAAGCCTGTTCAGCTTAATGAGATAGGAATGATCACGATCTATGAATTCAAAGATCTTGATAGCCCAGACAAAGTGACCTATTTAGACAACACTTCGGAAAGAATATTTGTGGTTACAGAGCACAGTAAGCATGCCTACACTTGGAAGGGAGAATTTATTTTTCCCCAACCAAGATCTAATGTCTCTTTTGGCCACCAAGGAGCGGGAACATCCCAAGCTCATGGAGTGCAAAGGGACAAAAGTAGAGATAGACCTGAGGTAAGCTTTACCAACCCAATAGGAAGAGAACGAACGTGAACAGAGGCGGATAGAGAAGAAACCGAGAGAACTAGAGTTCCAAGAAACCTAAGAAATGCCGATGATTTTCCTCTGCCAAGGCCTAGCGAACACACCAAAACCTTGAGACCTACACAACTGGTTAAGTCCATGAAGAACTACTTCGATGGCACAGGAGATCCATACAATCATGTGGCCGAGTTTAGGCAAGTCTTGAGAGCTGAACAAGTGGAGGACTTATTCACACAATACAATGCCTTTGGTCTAACCCTTAGGAACACAGCCCTTACGTGGTTTCAACCACTAAATGAGAGACAGTTCAGGAACATAGACCAACTCCTGGAGACATTCATTATTGAATTCTCTAAGAGTGGCATAAGGCATAATACTTCCTCATTGATTCACAGCTTCAAGCAAACTCCTCAAGAGACGGTTAGACTTGTAGGAAGAAGATTTAGAGAATATCTAGAGAGATGTCCGATTTCGGAGCTACCCACTCTAGCCAAACAAGTGGCTTTATTTTTGGATGGATTGCTAAGTACAAAGTTGAGATCATATGTGTACTTGAAGGACCCTAGAACGATAGAAGAGTGTGTACACATGTGCATAGACATTGAAGACAATCTAGGGGAGGAATTAGAGCTTTTAAAAATCTACAAAGATTCAGATAGTTCTACTTTATCTCTCTTCCACTCAATCAACATCTATTGAGGAACTTTCCGAGAAAGTAGCTCAGAAATTAGGAGTCTCAAGTAAACAAATTCCAAGATTTGCCCTAGTGAAAAGATGCTATACTTGTGGAGGTGACCATATGGCGAATGTATGTCCGATTATGGCTCAACCCCAGGTGAACCCTAGTAGCCAATATTGCACCATAGAACGGAGATACACAAATCACACAGCACAAGACTGCCCATACAATAAGCAAGCAGTTAGGCAAACCTACCCTCAGCCCTATCCACAATAGGGAAGATATCAAAACCAGTACCCACCACAACAGTATGCTAGGCCTCAACAAACCTACCAACCACAATATTAGGCCCAGCAGAGACCTCAACCGGTGCTAACCCAACAACCCCCTGCTCCAGCCAATGTGATTCCTGTAAAATATACAGCTGCAGAAGAAAATTGGAATAGGGCTATAGTGCCAGTGACACCATTGCTTTCATAAAGTGACCCCAATGACCATAGCTTTGACTCTACACATATTGATAGCCCCCACGCTTACTACATGCAGTCTCCTGAACATGGTGAGTCCTACTATAGTGAAGAACCGAGTGAACCTAGTTGGGAGCCATACGCAAACCCCAACTCTAGACCTCAACCTAGGCAGGTAAGACCCCCATTCCCTAGAGGGCCATGCTACAGATGTCAGGGAGATCATCTCATTCATGATTGCCCCATGCCTGCACCCACACAACCCCAGTCAGTAACAATACAAGGCTTTTTTCAAGATTGCGGCAAAGAGCATCTCTTACAAGATTGCCCAAAGAATCCCACCAATATGCCAAAAATCACTCCTATTAACGTTATTGGGTTAGTAGTAGACTCTACAGGAAGTGTGACTTCCACTGCACCAGTACATGTAGTGACTAGAGCTCAAGCTTTGCAGCATAACCAAGGGGTAGGCCAAGAAAAGAGTGCAGAGGTTAGTGAAACTGAGAGCATAACCAAGAAATGGACTAGAGCTTGGAGAGATAGCCGAGAAAGAATGAAAAGACAATGGGCAAAGAAGATGAGTGAACTCGAGGAAAGCCTAAGAGAAACGAGAGCCAAGATAATCGAACTTACATCTCAACCTCCCTCTCACACTACCCCACCACCACCATTCCCATCTCCATCCGATCCACCACCTTCTAACCCGCCTCATGCTACCCCACCACACCCTAGAGTAGGATCAGTCCTAGCAGATCCCACTCCCAAAGACCTTAACATGATGCTTAAGGCATATCAGGCCAGTATTTAAGAAGGGCCAAACATAACCTATCATGAGAAGTGTTACCCTAGAGCAGAACTAGAGCTTGAACGAACCAAAATTTGTGCTAAGATGGTGGAATTGGCTCAAACCATGTTTGAAGCCAGTCGCCTCTTTAACATCTCTAGTTCAGCTAAGACACAATTGCACTTTGATGGACTGCTAGAAAGATTGGAGAGGCTAATAGCACAATCAGAAAAGGAACCCGCCTCTCAAAATAAGGGCAAGCCAAGTGAAAGGCTAAGCCTTCCCGCCCAGGAAGCTTATGTGCCCAACTCCATAGAGCCAGACACCTCTTCTTCTATGAATAGGTACACATGAGAATTTCTTTGAGAGATTCAAGAAGAGAAATGGGCAAAAGAGAGTGAAGTCCCTCCTCCCATTGAACTAGTGGATGACGCACATGATCAATTCCCACAAGACATTCCTTCCATTTATGAGGAGCACGAGAGCAACCAATCTCAAGAGAGATTAGACTTTGAGTCTAATTCTTTACAGGAATTACCCCATTTCACAGGCCCATGGGAAGCTAAGTCTACTTGTATGAGAGCACCCACGGTTATGGTAAGAAACGAAGACTCAGTCATACCTAGGAACACAGAGGTAGTAAAGAATACTAAAGTGCAGTGCAATCTCACTTTAGAAGAGCTACTCCAGGTTAAGCCAGAACTGTGGAAACATGTAGCCGAACAAATGCCAGAGGTAGCTAAACCATGTTCCCAGGTAGGTTCTCATAGAACAATGCCATGAAGGTGAAGAAGGAAACACCTATCTTCCCATCACCCATAAAGGATACACAACCAAGGCAATTCTCGACTCAGGTGCAGGAGTTGCAATTGCTACCACTTCCCCATGGAAGCGATGGGGCAAGCCAGCACTCAGGCCCACGAGGATGAAATTGCAGATGGCCGATGGTCACATTGAGAGACCCTTAGGACTGCTTGAAGGAATAACTCTCACCACTTATGGTGTAGAGTTTGAGCATACATTTGCTATCTGTGACTTTAGCAAGAACCATGCCTATGAGATGATTTTAGGAAGACCATTTATGCGACAGTTGCAAGTGGTCCAGGATTGGGGAACCAATTCCTTGTATTTGCAACACTTAGGTGTTACGACCAAAGTGAATCTCAAAGATTACTCTCATAGAGATGTCCCTCCTATCCAATGGAATCCCATCCATAGAGCTAAAGATGATACCGAGTCAGTGCATTCCATAGGATCAGGATCCTCATGGATGCATGAAGACACTCACTTGTGGATGTGTAAAGTATCAGTAGAAGAAGAGAAGAGAGAAGAAGCCAGAGAAGTAGGTGCAAAAGAGACACATAGATCAATTCAAGACCCAGCCTATGCACCTGTAGTATTTCCTGATGAAGAATTTGAACCTCACAGCTGGGCAGAAATTTTAGCAACAATGGATGTAGCCATCAATGAAGAACAATGGACACCCCACTGTGATGAGATGGCTATGACATTTCAGTCTTCTCAATAGAGCCAATTATGGGAGATGCAGTTTTAGAAGAATGCGAACCTAGCCCTGATGCATTTGAGGATGCAAGTTACTCCGATCTAGAGTCAAACATTATGGACCCACCTTTTGCATCAAATGAAGAATACTTCTATGAAGTAGAAGCTCATCCTCAGAGACATGGAGAGCTTACAAATGATGTAAGGTTAGCCACACAAGTGACCCCTAAGGATGAAGGAAAGAAAAGAAAGAAGAGAGAAGTCACACCAGAAGAGGAAGAATCTTTGTTTGAGGTCCCTAAAAACTTTAAAAAGTATGAGATAGACGATAGAAGAGTCATGGTAAGGATGCCAAAACGTGAGGCGCAATCAGGGGAGGCCTATGATAACAAAGAAACCACCAAGAAAGTAGTTGTAGCCATAGAAGAAGGAGAAGAAAGATGCACGTACATAGGCCATGACCTGACGGAAGAAGAAGAGCATGAGTTCATTGCCTTGCTAAGAGAATACCGAGATGTATTCACTTAGAGTTACAAGGATTTAAAGGGTGTAGACCTGGACATATGCTCACACACTATCCCCATGACCTCAGGTGCCAAACCCTCTAAGCAAAAGCCATACACATATAACGATAACTATGTTGCTAAGATCAAGGAGGAGATAGATAGACTAGTAGAAGTTGAATTCATCTATGAAATTGAGCACACGGAGTGGGTATCCCCCATTGTAGTGGTGCCCAAAAAGAATGGCAAATTACGTGTGTGCATTAACTTGAAGAAGGTTAATGCAGCCACCATTAGAGATAATTATCCGCTTCCTATCACTGAGCATCTACTAGAAAGAGTAGCAGGAAAGGAAGTGTATAGCTTCCTTGATGGATTTTCGGGCTACAATCAGGTAGCCATAGCCCTAGAAGATCAACATAAGACGGCTTTTGCCATGGAGTGGGGCATATTTGCTTTTCGAGTAATGCCATTCGGGCTTACCAACGCTCCTGCAACCTTCTAAAGATTGATGTGTCATGTCTTTAAAGAGTTCTTGAGGAAGAATTTAGAAGTCTATGTTGATGATCTCTATGCTCATTCCAACATTAGACAGACACATATACATGAACTCAGGCAAATCTTTGACAAATGTAGAGAATATCAAGTCTGCTTGAACCCAGAAAAGTGTGTTTTTATGGTCAGGCAAGGCAAGATTCTAGGACACATAGTGTCAAAGAATGGCATATCCACGGATGAGGAGAAAGTGAGAGCCATAGCAGAGCTATCTAGGCCAAAGAATGTCAAGGAAGTACAAGCTTTCATGGGGCATTGTGGTTATTATCGATGCTTTATACACATGTACGCCATCATTGCCAAGCCTCTGTATGGACTTTTGACTAACTTTGAGTGGACTGATGAATGTGAAAACTCCTTCAATGAGCTCAAACAATGATTATGTTCAGCACCAATCTTGACCACTCCAGATTGGAATAAGCCCTTTCATGTTCACGTGGATGCATCCAATTATGCTATTGAATGTGTACTCACGCAACCTACTGGTGAAGGTAATATGGATCTTCCAATTGCCTATGCTAGTAGACAATTGAATGCAGCTGAACGAAATTATACAACCATTGAAAGAGAAGGATTAGGCATGGTATATGCGGTTAAGAAGTTTAGACACTATTTGCTTGCAAATAAGTTTAAATTTTTTTACTGACCATCAAGCATTGTTATATCTCGTGAACAAGCCATGCAATACAGGTAGATTAGTAAGATGGTTCCTCTTGCTAATGGAGTATGACTTTGAGGTCGTGGTGAGGAAAGGCAAGACTCACTTGAGAGCAGACCATCTCTCTACGCTCACATCTGGAGAAGCCCCACAAGGAGTGTCAGATGACCTCCTTGATGCTTACTTGTTTAATTTGGAAGTTGTACCTCAGTGGGCTAAGCCATTAGTGCCAGTGTTGATATACGGGCCTAACCACCCAGTCATAAACACTCAAGATAAGGAGGTAGTAAAAGCCTAGAAGTACCATATCATGGCAGGAAGCATGTACAAACAGACAGATCAAGGGATATTGGCTTGTTGTGTGGAAGAGGATGAATACGCAAAATGGTTGCAATTAGCACACATAGGTGCATTAGAGCAACACCATTCGAGGCAGAGAACTTTACAGACACTAATGAGATTTGGAGTACATTGGCCTACTATGGAAGTTGATGTACATAAACTGTGTAAAGAATGCCCAATTTGTTGCACTAAACCACCCGTGGAGCATGCCACTCTTTATCAAGTGACCATAGTGCCAGATTGGAGTGAACCTCTAGTAGCCTTCCTAAGGACGAAAACATTCCCTCAAGATATGACCCTAACAAGACAAAGAAGTCTAGAAAAAGAAGCCCTAGATTACTCACTCATTGGTGATAATTTATACAAGCGTGGTAAAGATGGTTACCTGAGACTATGTGTCCATGAGAGTGAATATCTCAAGATCTTGGAAACTGCTCACCAAGGTGTAGCAGGAGGACATTTTGGACCAGACCGAGTGATTAAAGCAATCTTATTTGCAGGCTTGTGGTGGCCAACCCTTCACATGGATGCACATACCTATGTGAAGAGGTGTGACATTTGTCAGCGAACTCAGTATCCTATACGTAAAGATCAGATGCCTTTGAAACCTATGATGGGTGGACGAGCATTCTCTCAATGGGGAATAGATTTTGTCGGTCCTATTAATCCCCCAGCTAAGAGTTCACATGCTGAATATATCATCGTGGCCATAGACTATCTAACCAAGAGGGTGGAGGTAAAAGCCACCACGAAGAATGATGCTCAAACGACAACTAGTTTCTTATTTGAGAATGTGTTCACTAGATACGGGCTACCTATTGAGCTACTAAGTGATAGAGGCACTCACTTCTTGAATGAAGTTATTGAAAATCTTCTCCAAGAATTCTTGGTGGTACATAAGAAGTCTGCCCCTTATCACCCACAAGCTAATGGGCAAGCCGAAAGCACAAATAAGATTCTATGCAATGTATTGACCAAACTAGTGAATAATAAACGCTATGATTGGGACAAACAACTACACCATGCTGTTTGGGCATACAGAGTTGCCTATAGAACGGTACTCCAAGCCACACCCTTTCAGATGGTATTTGGCCAAAATGTAGTGTTACCATTGGACTTCTTGATACCTACATTGAAAGTAGCACAAGAGCATGAGTGGAAAGGGCATGAGCTCTCCTCTAGAATCCTTGATCTTGAACGATTGAGTGAAACACAATTGAGAGCGGTAGCAGGAATATACGCAGCCAAGAAGAGGCAAAAAGCATATTTCGATGCACATGTGAAGGACAAAGGCTTGAAAACAGGAGACCTAGTCTTAGTCTACACTTTAAAGCAACATGCACGGAAATTAGAGAAGAGAGGCTATGGACCTATGATCATTAATAGGATCTCAACTAGTGGAGCAGTTCAATTAGCTACTCTAGAAGGTGATGTTCTCCCTAGTTACATTAGCGAATGCAGAGTCAAGTTATATCAGGAACCCCTTACGGAGGAAATGTTAAGTCGACTCAATACTGCAAAGAAACGTAAAGAAGAGGAAAAATGAATTCAAGAAGAGGCACACACAGAAGCATTGGAACGCATCCAAAGAATGAAATTGAGAAGATAGGGCAGAGATCAACCTAGGACCGACGTGTATGCAGATCCAGTATATCCTATGGCTATGTGTGAAGTTTTAGGTATTAGCTCTCATAGAATAATTGACCGACGTCCTTTTGTAACTTTAGGAATATGACAAGGAAAGAGTGCAAGGACTGTAAGGGCCTTGATTGACTCAGGTGCCGCCACTAGTGTTGTTAAATTTTCTTACTGTCAAATGTTGAAATTAAATGTCAATCCTATAGAAGCATATCTCGTAGGACTGGGAGGCGTGGAAACCCCTTGCATGGGCGAGGTGGAACTTCCCGTCTTCACTCAAGATGTTTTACTGACAGTTAAAGTACTACTGTGTCAAGATGGGGATCTCACTGAGCCCCTTGTCTTGGGTCAAGACTGGATCTATGATCATGCAGTCAACCTAAACCTAAGAAGTGGACTTCTTTAGGTATGGGTAAATCAGAGTCGAATTATAGTTGAGTTAGACAATGGAGCACTCAAGGAACTAGGAAAGGCACACACTCTTGGTCCTTCCAGGAGTACACATGAAGATGACCATGTTATTCTTGTCCGAAACTATGTGATGCAGAGGAATGATTATCTCAACAAAGAAGTCAAGGATGCGACAGAACTCCCTTCTTTTCCAAAAACCATAGGGACATAGCAACCAAAGGTGGATCAAACGTAGAGGAAGTAGAGGACCTATGCTCGAAGCCAAACGAAAATACAAAGCACGGTGTCTCAACCATCAAAACAAGTGTGGGTGCGGAAAGCCGAGCATCCTATTGTGATTAAGCCACAACAATTGGCTCAACTTCCTATTAGTGATCAACTGCATGACACTAATAAGAAGTCTACCGAAAATTCCCCAGTGAAAGTGAAGTCTATCTGGGTACCCAAGAAGTCGATGAAGGCTAGCTCACAATCAAGACAAATTTGGGTGCCTAAGGCTTGCTTGCGGGCTCAAATAGCTACACAGAGACCACACCCTATACAACATGGTCCACTCACTTGAACATTTGATACCCATTCTTATACATCACACACGAACACATATTCACCCATGAGCATGAGTAGAATCACTTGTAATTGGGTCCCTAAAAAAGCCTCATTTCCAAGCAGACACTCTCACAAAGCCCTCGAGAGTCTCCACCGAACTAAAACTGAAATCCATCCACTGTGTTTGGCTGCCCAAAGCTTGTAATAAACCCCCCGACCCGCACTTGTAAATTCACCTCCACCTACTAATTGCGTCTTCTCACACTACATCTTTCCATTTAACTTTTAGGACAATCCGTCCACTAACCCCATCCACAACCACCGAGCACTCACTGACTAACTAACATATCACTAAAACCTCATGTTAATGTTGTAACGGGGACACGTGACCACTTGGTGTCCATTTGCAATGTTAACATTCATTTGTATATTCTCACAGAATCGGTGACCAGTCCCTTCAAGATGGCCGAGGCTGCAAGAACGAGCTCCCAGGTAGGAACCAACCCTCAGATCGTGGACATCGAAAGTCTTCCCATTGATGAGGAATTGAAGGAATGTCCAGTGGCATTGAGAGCATTACATGCCGTACCAATTCAGAATCCTCCACCGGGCACACAATGCCAGTCAGCAAAAACTCACATTGGTTCAATGATGTGGCAGGACCTCTGGGAGAAGGCACTTACCTGTGGGAGGCAGAGATAGAGTTCAACGGGCGCTGGGGCAGGTATCACTTCTTCACCAAGGAATTTGAGAAGCTTCAAAATAATGAAGGCTTGAAACCAATATGGAAGAAGGTAGGCCTATATGATTATTTCAAAGCTCAATTACCAAAGCCCGACTTTCTGAGATGCTCATACTTGATTAGCACCCTTACTCCGAGTAAGGAGAAAAAGGGATACAACACCTTCCTCTTACCATCTCTTACGAGGGGTAATGAACTGAAGCGCTTCAAGTTGACTAACAATTTGGTAAGGGAAGCTCTCGAGATGAAAGGCATGCATATCCCCATAGAGAAGGAGTCAATGGTGCTCGACAAGATGAAAAACAGGAACCTGACTAAACTAAAGGACATGGTGGCAATGACACCAACTATTTCCATTCATCTTTGAATGTGCATGCAGCATTTCGCGTTCCCCGCTCAAGAGAGGTTCACAATGCCACCCAAGAAGATATGGTTTAGTTTGTACCTAGCAGACACCTTTGATTTGACAATAAACATGCCACATTGGATTATCGACCAAATACACTTGGCACATCAACTATGGTATAAGAAGCAAAAGTCAGCGCTTTATGGATGTTGTGCTCTCACAAGGATTGTTTACCGCTGCTTGGCATATGATGTGCCAATTCAACGGGCACTTGTTTGGACCAGGGTGCAAGAATTTCAACACAGACTATCAACTGCAGGGCCTCCATCCAAGAAAATGAGAGGAGCAGTTCAAATGCCTTGTGCACAGGCCCGAGGTGCTACACTGACACCAGAAACCACTCGACGGCTTCCAAGGCGAGTGCAACCATTCACTATCAGATTACCGAGGCATAGCGCGGAAGGCCCAAACCTCGTGTTTCCACCCATACCCACCGACTTAGAGTTCCCTCATGGATTTACACTAGAAGATCTAACTGATGAGGAAGTAGCTAGAATTATTAATGCTACTAAATTGGAGGTTGAGGCAGAGCAAGCAAACGGACAACAGATAGTCACAGACCAACCCCATCCAGTCCAACCAGAAGTAGTCGAAGTGGATGATGATGAAGAGGAGACTACAGAAGATGAGCAAGAGGATGAACAAGAAGGACTGTCCGATGAAGAAGAGCATGAATATGAGCAAGAAGTCGTACAAGAACTTGAAGGAGCCCCAGCTTATACGAAGCAACTAAAAAAGTTGTATGATACCATCAAACGAGTTCAAGAACAACACAAATTGTCCCTGGCAAGAGGAAAAGCCCTCATGAACCAAATCCTTGAAGAAGAAGGGGTGGATGAGCAATACAGAGCAACCCTTGACATGATTGCTGATGCATTAGGGATACTTGAGATGGTGCATACCGCTCTGGCACACTCGCGAAGATCAGAGAGAAGATACGGCAGGCGCCCCCCTCGATCACGGAAACAAATGAATGTATTGGTATCAGAACCACAAGGTACCACATCCACGACCACCGGCACGACTCAAACCATTCATGACACTGAGGAAGCCCATACCTCAAGTCCACCCCCGTCACCCCCTTTACCACCCCTACCTCCAACTCCACCACCTTCATCTCCCACTACCAGTGTCACCACTACCATCACCGCCTCAGAGTCCACTTCCCATACCGAAGCACAGACTGTGAGTCAACCCTCACAATCCACACAACCTATCACCACCCCTATTGTAAATACTACCATTGACACGGTAATTCTAACTATAGCCGCTGAAATTCCCACTTCCCCAATCACGCTCCCTGGCGGTCCATATTCACAACTACACACACCACTTTACACCTTCACAACCATCACTACACCGACAATTCACATGTTCACAATCACTCCCACGACTGCATCCACATATGATGTCATGGACATATCACCTACTTCCACACCTCTCCCTCCCCCCATATTTCCACAATCTCCCATTCCCCCACCACCCACTTCACCCTTTTCAAGCACAGCATACACACTCCCATTCCCTTTTCCCTACCCCCCTGCATTCAACACCTTTCCCGCACCCACTCCTGTTAATAATGTGTTTAATAATATGTACCAATGTATGACTCAACTACAACAAAATTATCAGCATCTAGATGCCCAGCATACGAGCTTGTTCAGAAATCATGAAACACTACAAGAGAGATTCATTAATTTAGAGAAGGAGAAGAGGCAGTTACAACAGCAGTATAGTACATTGCAAGCACAACATGATCAATTAATCGCCAATCCACCCTAGATGGATACTGAAGAAAAACAAAAACTTGATGATCTGTTACACGCTCAGATAACGGACAATCTCAAGCTTCGACGTAACCTCGCCTTACTATGCAAGCACATGTCTGCCGCACTCGAAGAAAATAAACAACTACAGAAACAGAACGAAGAGAACCTGGAAGCAACAATAGAGGGTTCACCGCAAGAAATCGACCTAGAGAATTTCAAGGCCATCCCATTGGCAAATATGCAAATCGTATTGGAAACACACGCCGATCTCTTGGAAGCACATGCTGCCTTAGAAAGAGAGCGGGATGACCTATTAAAGCAACTGCCAGCCCAAAAAGATTCACCAAAAGAAGTTACAGCCGTAGCAGACACTTCTGAAGAAGTCGCAGAACTCAGAGCACAACTGGCAGAACTACAAAATAAAGTTCTTCAATATGAGCGTCAACCCTCTCCCCTCATGGAACCAGAACCTGAAGACTTAGTTCCAATTGCAGTTGAGGAGATCTTTGAAGACCCATACGTACCGATGCTTGCACCAGGGGGTAAGCAAACATAAGAAGGAATGGACACAATTGAGATCGAAGCTCCTGAATGGATGCAGAGGTTAGAGAAGGTGGCTACAACCCACGATGAGAGGGTGGCAGTACAGATACAATCGATGTCCCGATTGGAAGAAATCGTCATCAAATCCGATTACTTCAAAAACCTCTCCCATCATAGGTGGATTGGCACGTCCGATGATTTGTATGTTCCATTCTGTGTCTTAATGGCAGAGTATAATGCTGAAATCAAGCAGTGCACAACAAAAGAACCAACCTCGGCGACACAATTTGCACCAGAAGACATCCCTACAAGTGCCACGCATGGTAATATATTTCAACCTACCTGGAGGATCCGTCAGCTTGAAACATACCCTGAGAGGGTACGCACTTGGAATAACATGTCATTATACATCAAGTATAATCCATGCTACTGCCCTGTCTTTCAAAGAAGGTCTTGGTCAGAGTACACCAAAACAGTTTTGACGGTTAAAGGATGTGAAAAGTGTTGGAGAAACAATCACTAATTGGACATATATTTGAAGGTCAAATCTTAGGAAGAAAACCCCATGCCTATGTGAAGGGACAAATTCACAAGTGTATCATATTTGTAAAGTTAGTTCACTTTAGTTCTAGAAGTTTTTTAAAAACACGAGAATACGAAAATCTATATAAGTTAGTTTGTATCAACTGATGCGGAGAGAGAGAGAATAGAGAGAAAGAAGAGGGAAGGAGTTCATTTTATACGACTGAGTATAGTCGGGCTTCTCTGAGTGAGAAAGCATCTGTAAAACTTCTGAGTTTTCATAGCTATTAGAAAGAACTGAGTAAAGTTCTGTGTATGAGTCTCTCTTCATCATCTCCATGCTTGCCTACTGTGTGATGAATTCAAAAGTTCAAGTTTTCTGAGCAATTCGATGCCTGGCATCGAATCTTGGCTGATAAGTCATTATTTCCATTCTCTGTGTGTTAACTGTTGTTGAATCTTTTAAAAACATGAAGTCTGTGGAGCAACTCGATGCCTGGCATCGAGTTTCAGCATAAAGTGGATGCCCGGCATCGACTTCTAGCATACAAGTGGTCTTCTTCATGTGTGTGTAAAAGAAGCTATTTCTGGTGCAGAAAAAGGGCCTAAAAAAGCTCAAAGTTGATGCCCAGCATCGACCTTGACTGAAATTCGATGCTAGGCATCGAAGTTTTTATTTTTACACACCCAGGAATACTAAAACAGGCAAAATTTCCAGTTTGGGAAGGTCATACAGGGTCATCTTGTGAGGGCCATAACTTGAGTTCTAGAGATCTGTTTGATGCATATGATAGCTTGTTGGAAAGCTCTACTCTTCTAGTTTTAGCTTATGAAGTTTCATGGATAAATAGTACTTGATCTAGGAGAAATTAGCAAAATACTCAAGGTATGTCATTTCGGTGACTAGGAATTTCTGTAGAAGCAAAGTTCTCACTTTAGGCTATCATTTCTCAAAGTTTGGAGTGGCAATGAGTTAATGGTGACCATAGAGGTGTTCTAGTGTCACATTAATTCATTTCTTGTGGTGTTTCATACATCAAGAAGTGGTATCAGAGCAGAAAGATTCTCGAGAGCAGAAGACGATAAAGGTACGAGAAGTTTTGTAAAGTTTTCCATTAAAGTTTGAAAGGTGAAGCATTTGAAGACACAAGGCATCAAAAGGTTACTTCAAAAGTATCCTCATACACAAAGAACTTCAAAAGGTATTATCCTTTATCCTTTAAGCTCACAGGTTGCAACAGAAGGAAAGAACTATGGCAGATCATATCTCCATTGACAAACTGGACAGAGATAATTACCCCGCACGGGTAATGAGAATGGAAGCCTTACTTATGAGTAAGGATCTCATGATATATGTTACAGGTGAAGAAGAGAAGCCAATATTTGAAGATGAAAGCTGACCAAAGAAAGAAGAACTTGATGCTTTAAAGCATTGGCAGAAGAAGGATGCAAGTGCAAAAGCATACATCTACAATACAATCTCTGATCATTTGCTACCACACATCAGAGGATTGGAATCATCTGAAGATATATGGAATGCATTGGAGTATCATTTCCAAAGTACTACTAAAGCACGGAAAGCAAGTCTATGGTAAGAGTTTACAACATTCAAGAAGAAGCCAAGTCAAACCATTAGTGATTATGTCACTAAGATGAAGGATCTTGCAGATAGTCTTGGATCCATAGATGAAGATGTTGAAGATCACAGATTGATTGCTCAATTACTTGCAGGTTTGAGAGGGGATGAAAGGTGGAAACCTTTTGTCTTATCAACAGAACTTTCATTAAATCATTATGTTCCAGATTTGAACCAGTTGCTTGGTTTGATGCTGACATATGAGCAAGACTTGAAGGGAGATGGAGATAAAGGACAAAGTTCTGCAATGTACATGAAGAACAAGAAGAAAGGTGATAAAGGTAAAGCAAAGGATGAAGAAGAGTCAACTTCTCAAGTTTATTATGCAAGAGGTAAAGGCACTGGCAGAGGAAGAGCAAGAGGTTTTGGAAGAGGAAGAGGTAATCAAAATAACAACAAGAAGGCTTGCTGGATCTGTGGATTGAGTAATCATTTGGCTCATGACTGTTGGCACAACCAACAAGGATCAAACCAGAATCAAAACAACAATAGCAGAGGCCGAGGTGGAAGATATCAAAGTAATTTCCAAAGAGGTAGACAAAGTCAAAGAGGAGGCTATGGTAGAGGTGGAGGAAGAAGTTGGGGACAAAATCAATCCTACAACACCACCTACTACAACTATGCAAATGACACACAGAATGAAAGTCATACATCATTGATGATGAAATCAATCAACACATCAGATAAAGAAGATCTAAAGGTATTTTACATTGACTCTGGATGTTCTAATCATTTGTCAGGAAACATAGAATTGATGTCAGAATTGGAAAAAGGCATTTCTAGTCACACAGTTCAAACAGGTGATAATACCAGACATAGTGTACATTCAATTGGAAAGGTGAAATGCAAGAGTGGAGCAGATTTGCTAACCAATGTTTTGTATGTTCCCACAATACCTAAACACTTGATTAGTGTGGGACAGATAGTTGAAAAAGGTTTTCAAGTCAGGTTTACAAATGAAGGAGTATTTGTTGAAGATCCAGAGAATGGGTATAATCAGATTGTCTCTGGTAAGAAAGAAGGTAGACTCTTTACTTTAAGAGTGCAAGGGAACATTGGTCAAGCTTTGCTCACACATGGTGAAGGAGTGATTACAGAACTTGATCTCTGGCATAAGAGATTAGGTCACTTTAATGAAAGAGGAATTAAAGCTATGGTTGCTAATCAGTCTGTACTAGGATTACCAAATGTGCAAAGTCAACATATGGTTTATAAATGTGAAGCATGTCAAATGGGTAAAGCACACAGGTTACCATTTCAGAAGAAGGATTCAAACATGATGGAGTACTTGAGCTCATTCATACAGATGTATGGGGACCAACAAAAGAAGGATCTATCAGTGGCTCAAGGTATTATGTTCTTTTTATTGATGATGCTACAAGATGGATAACATTATATGTTTTGAAGGAAAGATAAGAAGTGTTTGGAGCTTTCAAGCATTTTCATGCATATGCAGAGAGAGTCACAGGTCAAAAGCTTAAAAGACTGAGGTCTGATGGAGGGGGAGAATACTTCTCCCAAGAGTTCAATGATTATCTTTGGAATGCAGGTATTAAGAGAGAAATAACCTGCAGGTATACACCACAACAAAATGGTGTAGCAGAAAGAAGGAACAGGACTTTGATTGAGTTTGCTAGAGCTATGCTAAAGGAGAAGAACTGTCCAAATTATCTTTGGGCTGAGGCTGTAAATACAGCCACATATCTTGTGAATAGATTACCATGTGCAGCTCTGAATGGAATGACTCCATATGAAGCTTGGTGGGGTAAGAAACCAACACTAGATCATTGTAGAGTGTTTGGATCAATTGCATATGCTTATGTGCCATCACAGCTTAGGCATAAACTTGAACCAAAGGCAGAAAAATATGTGTTCATTGGTTATGATGAAAAGCAGATGGGTTACAGATTGTGGAATCCTCTAACCAAAAAATTTATTGTTTCTAGAGATGTTACATTTGATGAACAGAAAAGTTGGTATGCAGATCAAAGTAATACAGCTGAGGAATTTGAAAAAGAGGTAAGAAGATGTGAGAAAGGAAAATCAATTGTGCAGGTGAATAGAGATGAAGACTATATGCAAGCAAGTACATCGAGAAGTGGATTAACAAGAAGGAATGAAGAAGCTCCTATATTTGATGAAGAGGTGTATCCAGAAACTTATGAAGAATGTGAACCAAGAAGGTCAAGCAGGACTAGAAGACAACCAGAAAGGTATTCTTATGATACTTCTTACATAACTCAGAAGAACTATGCATATATGGTCAAAGATGATGAAGAACCTCAGAACTATGATGAAGCTAAAGGTAAGAAGCAATGGGAAGAAGCGATGAAGGAAGAGTTCAATGCATTGGAGGAGAACAAGACATGGGAACTTGTTCCTAAACCAAATGGTAAGAAAGTTATTGGAAATAAATGGGTTTATAAAGTGAAGAAGCTTGCAGATGGAAGTATAGCCAGATACAAAGCTAGATTGGTGGTGAAAGGCTATGCCCAGACCTATGGCATAGATTATGATGAGACATTCAGTCCTGTAGCTAAGATGTCAACTATAAGGACAATCATTGCTATTGCAGCTTCAAAAGGATGGACTCTAAGTCAATTGGATATAAAGAATGCGTTCTTGAATGGATACATATCAGATGAGGTATACATGGAACAACCTCAAGGGTTTATAGATTCCAGGTATCCAAATTTTGTTTGCAGGTTGAGAAGAGCATTGTATGGATTGAAGCAAGCTCCAAGAGCTTGGAACTATAGACTGGTGAAGTATCTCAATGATCTTGGATATCAAAGTTCAAAAGCAGATTCAAGTCTACTTATCAAAAGAACAGAGGAAGGTACAATCTACATTTGTATTTATGTAGATGACATTATAATCACAGGTACTTCAGATGAAGGAATCAAGGAGGTAAAGAGATTACTTGAAAAAGAATTCAAGATCAGTGACCTAGGAAAGTTGTCATACTTTCTTGGAATGGAAGTCACTTATACAGATCATGGCATATATGTGTCACAAGAAAGGTGTCTTCTGAACTTGTTGAAGAAGATTGATATGGAAAATTGTAGAGAAGCTTCAACTCCACTTGAAGTTAATCACAAGCTTAGTAAATATGATGGTGCAGAATACAAAGATATGAGGAAGTATCAATCTCTTGTGGGTAGTTTGATTTATGCTACACTAACAAGACCTGATCTTAGTTATGCAGTGGGAGTTTTGTCACAATTCATGCATTGTCCAAAGGACCCACATTGGATTGCAGGTCAAAGAGTTCTCAGATATATCAAAGGAACTATAAAGGAAGGATTATATTATCCTTTTACATCAGATTTGAAGTTGAGAGCCTATAGTGACTCAGACTGGGCAGGTAACCAAGATGACAGAAGATCAACTCATGGTTACATGATATACATTGGTGATAAGCTTGTAAGTTGGTGTTCAAAGAAACAACATACAGTAGCATTTTCATCAACTGAAGCAGAGTACAAAGGACTTGTGGAAGCAGCTAAGGAAGTCATATGGATGCAGACATTGTTCAAGAGCTTAGGCATTGATCAAGGTACACCTACAATACATGGAGATAATATGAGTTCACTTTATCTTGCAGCAAATCTAGTATTTCACGCAAGGACAAAGCACATAGAGATACAGTATCATTTTCTTAGAGAAAAGGTAATGGAGAAGGAGATTGAAGTGGAGTACATTTCTACTAAAGATCAGTTAGCAGACATAATGACAAAGAGCTTGGATGGTGTGAAGACTAGCAGATTCAAAAGCATGGCAGGAGTAAAAGAAAAGAAGATGGTATGAAGAAACAGGGAATGTCAATTAGTGATTGAGGGGGAGCTGTTGGAGAAACAATCACTAATTGGACATATATTTGAAGGTCAAATCTTAGGAAGAAAACCCCATGCCTATGTGAAGGGACAAATTCACAAGTGTATCATATTTGTAAAGTTAGTTCACTTTAGTTCTAGAAGTTTTTTAAAAACACGAGAATACGAAAATCTATATAAGTTAGTTTGTATCAACTGGCGCGGAGAGAGAGAGAGAATAGAGAGAAAGAAGAGGGAAGGAGTTCATTTTATACGACTGAGTATAGTCGGGCTTCTCTGAGTGAGAAAGCATCTGTAAAACTTCTGAGTTTTCATAGCTATTAGAAAGAACTGAGTAAAGTTCTGTGTATGAGTCTCTCTTCATCATCTCCATGCTTGCCTACTGTGTGATGAATTCAAAAGTTCAAGTTTTCTGAGCAATTCGATGCCTGGCATCGAATCTTGGCTGATAAGTCATTATTTCCATTCTCTGTGTGTTAACTGTTGTTGAATCTTTTAAAAACATGAAGTTTGTGGAGCAACTCGATGCCTGGCATCGAGTTTCAGCATAAAGTGGATGCCCGGCATCGACTTCTAGCATACAAGTGGTCTTCTTCATGTGTGTGTAAAAGAAGCTATTTCTGGTGCAGAAAAAGGGCCTAAAAAAGCTCAAAGTCGATGCCCAGCATCGACCTTGACTGAAATTCGATGCTAGGCATCGAATTTTTTATTTTTAGACACCCAGGAATACTAAAACATGCAAACTTTCTAGTTTGGGAAGGTCATACAGGGTCATCTTGTGAGGGCCATAACTTGAGTTATAGAGATCCGTTTGATGCATATAATAGCTTGTTGGAAAGCTCTACTCTTCTAGCTTTAGCCTGTAAAGTTTCATGGATAAATAATACTTGAGCTAGGAGAAATTAGCAAAATACTGAAGGTATGTCATTTCGGTGACTAGGAATTTATGTAGAAGCAAAGTTCTCACTTTAGGCTATCATTTCTCAAAGTTTGGAGTGGCAATGAGTTAATGGTGACCATAGAGGTGTTCTAGTGTCACATTAATTCATTTCTTGTGGTGTTTCATACATCAACAAAAAGTGGCTAAATTATGTGTACCTAGCACCCCCTCATGGCCAACCCACAGTCAACTACATGATTTCAACCATCCGACACTAGGCAGTCAGATTCAAGAATATACCAGATATCATGGCACAGATGTGCCTCAAAATCTTTGAGCTAATGCTGCTGACATTGAGGACCTTTAAGAATGTCAAGGAACCTCATCTTTCGGCTCTCGGATTTAATGAAAGAAATCAAGACCTTGTTTATGATATGAGCACCACACCATCTATCAATGTCGTCTATGGATGGCATGCTCGTATCAAGTATCTACCAGCCTGCTTCAAGCAAACATTTGAGGAAATGTTTATCACTGGGTTCTGGGAATATCATTCAGAGATATTCATTCCCAGACCATCTCATTTATTACAATTATTTGCTATGGAACAGGCTCTACATTAAAAAAAGTTACGTATGCCACATCCGGAAGTTCCTGGGCCAGTAGACTGGGATGCACTACTCACCGATTTGGCAAAAGGACTGAGATTATCAGAACATCACTTGGCAACCGATGTCGTGAATTACCATATCCAACGATCCACTCAACAAGGGTCTGTCAGAGACGACAAACACGAGAGAGAGGGGGGGTGTTGGCAGTAGTCAAGGTACCCAAGGACTCACAAGACAAGGAAGTCAAAGAAGGGATTCAGAGCGAAGAGAAAGCACCAGCAGACAAAGTAGTCAACGGAGATCTGTCAAGTAGGCCATCCAAATTTTTCCATGAAGTAATACTTCCTAAATAGTGAATTTAGTCACTCTACATCATTGTAAATACCATTTCACCTTTTTCTAACACCATTTTGTGCAAGCCAAGGAGTCCTTGAGCTTGAGGAGTATTAGAAGTATCATCATACCAATTTTCATGATTTTTAGACTCTGTTTGAGCCTCCAAATAGGCCCTAGAATCTAATTTTTAACTAGGCCGGACACTAGGTCTAGACAGGGCCAAAAACTAGTCAAAAACTATAAATAAAGCTAGAGAGCTCATTTTTGAGGTTAGCTTGTAATAGAATTGAACTTGTATGAACATTTTGGAAGTAATCTAAAAGAGCTCCATTTTCCTTCTCTTTGTCTTGCTATGTGTGCGTGTGTGTGTGTGTGTATGTGTGTGTATATTAGTGTGCTTCTCACTCACACACTTGTGCCATCACTTGTTCGAGGTCTTCATACCATCCTCACGTCTTCCCCGATTGACATTAAAGGAGGTGCTACTCATCACTGAGCTACACATGCCACAAATTCTCAACCATAACAAGAAATTTTTTGAAGCACATAAACACTTCCAACTTTGCTTTCAATGGATAGACCCATGCATGCCCGGAAAAGTTGTCAATAAAAGTCACGAAGTAAAGGTAGTTCCCAAATGAAGGTGTGCGCATAAGATCACAAACATCACTATGAACAAGCTACAATTTATGAGCAACTTGAAATGAACCATCTTTTTTGGGAAGGAGGAATGCTATATGTTTCCCAAAATAGAGCCTTCATAGACATGTTTACAAGGTGTCTCACGTTTCTATAGAGAGGACATCATTGCAGATTTCTATAGGTAAGGCAAACTAGAAAAATTAAGATGAACAAAGCGTGCATGCCAAAGCTTTGCATCTCAGATAGCCTAAGAATCTTGAACTACACATGTTGAATCATTCAAAGATTTCTCATAGTCTATAAGCTTATACAACCCATGACAAAAAAATTGAGAAGTAATAATAACATCATCATTTGAGAGATTATGAATCGAACATCTTTCATCAAAAAATTTTATAAACAAGCTAATCTTGGCTAATGTTTAACATTAGGCCAAAAAACGATGAAAAGTGGGCCGTGTAAGGATTTCAACTAGTTGTTCTTAACCTAGATTAATCTTGTCAAATCATCTTTAAAAATCTCGTGTAGGCTCATTTAAAACATATCTTCCATGAATATATTAGTTTTGGAAGAGAGAGAAAGTTTGTGTGAGAATCATGAAAAGTGTTATGCCTCAAAGTTTTTGCCCATCCAATGTTTGAAAAATTTGAAATTTTTGCTCTTGTCCTTGGACCTATATAATGGTGTTTTTAGGATGTGTTCCACCTTTTTGCTCTACTCTCCAAAGTAGAACAACTTCTTTGTTTTTCATAATTGTAGATGCATTTGCTATGAAAACTTGAATCCATAACTTTCATTGAACTTCCAACCAGTAGGACTCTGTGTCGTAATTTGCATACCAATATTGTGTAGATTCATAAGTATGCAACAACAAGAAAGGCATTTTGAAAAGCTCTACGACCTTGTGAAGCTGAAGCATCATTCAAAGAAGGCAAAAAACATTTTTACATATGGATAGATGAAGCTACTTATCCAATTGATCCTCGAATTAGAAGGTAGCCACCTTTTCACAATCTTCATGATCTCATTAGATTTGTAGGAGGTGATGATTATGGTCTATGTGGATACTTTTCAAAGTTCTAGGAGTTGTCAAACACTTACATGTAATACATAAAATAGATGAATTTTTTAAGATCATGAGGCAGCATGTTATATCTCATATGTATGTGATTGATCTCAAAAGGGAAATCGCAGAGCTTATAGGAACTATAAAAAAGGCTTGGAGTGTCAAAGACATAACTAACCACTTGGTGAGATTTAAAGAGATTATTTAGTCCAATATTACTTTTTCAAATAAACATCTCACAATCTTAATCTTTATGTTTTTATAGCATATCCTATTTTTGCATGGTCCATTCTTTGTGGAAAAATGAACTTTTTACATATGATACCTTTGCACCTAGTACATAACTAGAACACAAAGGAAGTAACTTGCTCTTAAAGCATTTTGCCTTGGCCCATAGTCAATTATCCTCAATGTTGTTGTTCAATCAAGAAGCAATACCCTATATGCTTTAAATGGACCATATATTTTGATAGGGTCTTCAGATAGAACATTGCAAAATCATAGTCTTCTCTACAAAATCTTATGTAGAACAGAGAATGAATCTCGATTCAATTCATTGCAAGATCTTGGATGGGCCTAATCGCTTGAATTGATCATTCCTCAAAATCATGAAAAATCAAAGTGATTTGGCCTATTTCTTTTGCAAATTCCTATGAATGATAAGGGACAAGGGTGTTGTATATGAGAAAAATGAAAAAAATTAAATTTTTGACCTAAATCTAGGACATGAACAATTCAAACGATTAGGCTCACCACGAAATCTTAAATGCACCTGAGTGCGTGAATTGTTCATGTGCAGCAATCACTAGAAATAGGTTTTCATTTATTGGAAACAAGACTTGTGGGTATTAGAATCACCCAAATAGACATTTGATCTTAGGATTTTTGTGCTTTTTGGATGCAATGGTGTATTAGTTTCCCTGAATTCAGAACCAATCATAAGATACAAAAGTAAACATGGCATCTGAGGTTGAAGATGACTTCCTTTGTGTCTAGGGCATCAAGGAGCTTGCATATGGAGAAAACAAAAGTTCTCAAGTAATGGAATGAAACTAGGGTACTTCTGATTCAAACAATGAGGCCCATCCAATATTTTTTGATGGTGCTAATTGCTTGAATTGGTTGTATGTTAAAATCATAAGAAATAGAGGTTAATTTGCCCATTTCTTTGGTCAATATCTGTGAATGATGAGGAATAAGTGGATTGCATAAGAAGCAAACTGAAGAACTTAAGTATATGAGTGAATCTAGGACACGACCAATTCAAGCGATTAGGCTCATCAAAAAATCTTGGATGGGCCTAATGGCATGAATTGATCATGTCTCAAAGATGATTCATAAATGAAAGGAAAATGATTTTGAACATACCTTAATCTCATACTCATCCTAAAGCAATCCTTCAACATGAATTCTTATTGTTCTTTTGTCCTTAAGAACTTCCTTTTGTTCAATTTCCTCACTAGAGAAGCCATACCATATATGCATTAAATGGCAATGAGGATTAGCCCTATATTTTGGTAGGGTCTTCATATAGAACATTGGAAAATCATATTCTTCACTACAAAGTTTATGTACAATAAAGAATGAATCTAGATTCAATTTTGGAAGGTAATGAATCATTGAATGTGTATCCACTCTTGTGTTTCCTTTTTTCTCTAAATCTTTCATTCCTCCTTCCCTCTTAAGAAACTTTTCTTCATTTGATATAGATATCTGCAAAAGAAAGCGACAACAGTAAGATTCTATATGGGATGGGGAAAAGGAATTATGAAGCGGAAGGAAATTGAAGAAAATGAAGAAAACAACTCAAACTAAGATATGAGTCAAGGACACGACCAATTCAAGCAATTAGGCTCATTGGAAGATCTTGGATACCCCTTATCGCTTGAATCGGTGATTCCTTAAAATCATGAAAAGTCAAAGATATTTGGCCAATTTCTTTAGCAAATACCTATGAATGATAATAGACAATGGAGTTGTATATAGGAAAGATGAAAAAAAATGCAATTTTTGACATGAATGTAGGACACGAACAATTCAAATGATTAGGTTCATCAGGAAACCTCGTATGGGCCTAATTGCTTGAATCGGTTGTGTGTGAAAATAAGTACAAATAGGTTATCATTTATTAGAAACAAGACCTCTCGATATCAAGATCATGCAAATAGACAGTCGATCTTAGGGTTTTGGCACGTTCCTCATGCAATGGTAGCATTGGTTTCTCAAAGTTCTAAACCAATCATAAGATACAGAATAGATGAATGATCAAGCCAAATCAAAAAGCCCGTATTCACTCAAAGTAAACAACAACTACTTTCATGGTGTCAAAAAAAATCCATCATCCTAGGAAAGGGGGAAGCCTTTCTACACTTTCTAGTAATTCTGGCCCTATGTAAAGGATCCTTCTCAAAGATGCTTGACTATCACTTCCTGTCCATTGACTATCCTCATAAAACTATTCAACTCATCCTTAAGAGATGGCTTAGTTCTATTTACAATGACTTAAAAATCAAAGCACGGGTTGAACATCTTCATTGCATCTAGAAATTGATTGAGTCCCAAACCCTCTTGAACCATGAAATTGAGTAGTTTCTTAGATGGAGATATTGAGAAGTGCATTTTTCTCCTACATTTTTGAATCTTTAAGGGTTTTAAGTCTAGATGCAAGGGAGGACTGATGCAAGTGAATAGAGGCAACCAAAGATGGTCAAACACGTGCTATTGCTTGAATTGTTCATGTATAAAATTTAGGCATAGGAGTTCGCAGTATGGGTACAAAAAATTGTTGAAGGTAGAAAATGATCAAAAGCTAAGGGACTTGATATTTATGAGGGAAAAGAGACATTGGACAATCCACGCGAACCAAGGAGAGTGTGCCATATGACAAGGCCTCAAGAGTCTGAATAGTCAAATGATGTAGATGAATAGAATTTTGACACATGGCAACTTGCACCTTGAGATCGACAATGGTCAAATAATGTATACAAATAAAAATGTACCACAAGGTAGTGTCCGTTGGGATTCACAACAATCAGATGATGTAGACCAATCGGAAGGCACCATGTGGCATCAATGATCAATAGATCCTAAATACTTTATATAAGATCCTCACGTCATTTGTGGCATTTTTCTTCTTCTCTCTCTACTCTCACTCTAACTCCCCATATTCTTCATCACATTTGTTTTTTTTACTCTCATTTGCAAGAAACAACCTCATCTCATTGCTTGTTGAAGTCTCTTGGTGTGCAACATGAGAAATTCATTTGTTTGCTTTTTGAAGTGTTTTTAAGTTATTCTATATGGAGCATTCATTCATATAGCTAGAAATATAACACTTCTTTGGACACAAGCAATTCAAGCGATTAGGGCCATCAGAGAAGCTTGGATGGCCCCAATCACTTGAATTATTAGTGTCCAAAGAGAACAAGTATATGATGCATATTTGCTTTTCCTCATTATAAAGAGTGTTTCTTTATTTGATTATGTAATGAATTTCACATTTCACAAATTGTTGATGGAGAAACAAAACACAACCAATTCAAGTGATTAGAGCCATTGGAGAACCACTGATGGACCTAATCACTTGAATTGGTCATCTACATTGAAAACACATTTTTTATGTATATTTGCTTTTTTGAGTATTATAAATGTCTTACCATTGGTTTATGTTATGGAATACACATGACAGCACTTGAGGGCTTGGATTATTCAACACGATCAATTCAAGTGATAAGGGTAGACAAAGTACTTTGGATGGCCCTAATCACTTGAATAGGCCATCTCCATTCATAACTTTAATTTGATGTATATTTGCTTATTTGAATGTAAGACAATATGATCATGGATTATTTTCATGAAATTTATAAGAGATCACTTAATGGCTTGCCTTTTTCGACAGCATTGATTCAAGAAATATGGGCAATTGAACAAGTTTGGGTGGCCCTTATCGCTTGAATTATCATGTCTTTAATCTGTCCATTTGCTATTTTTTTTCTTTCATATCTATAAGGTTTCTATTTTCCTAAAGACAACAAGATATGAAGAGTCCTTGATACATCTGGTCTGGATTTTAGTTTGTAGGGTCCTACTCTAGAAGTGTGAAGAGGTTCTTTCAAGCTTTTTCTTGGATCCACTTGTGACTCAGTGTATACTTTTCAAGCATGGAGAAATTGGTCACTTTCTTAGGAATTTAATAAGGATATAGAATATATTATTTCTCCATATGCTCAAAAGTAAGTTTCCATATGTTTTTCCATATATAGTCATTCCTTTCCTAAGCTTGAAGTTTTAAAAACAACTATGGCTTATATTTCCAAGGGTCATTGGAATTTAATAATAATCAACGTCAATGAATACCCAACTTTGTTTATGAACTCCCTCCAATAACAACATGGAAATTAAAAACTATAAGTTATAGTGCACTTTTGATGCACTTTTGTATCACCACATTGCCATGCAGTTTGATATTGTTTTAGTTTTGTAGTGTTGCCAAGCTTTTGAAAATGCACATTGATCATAAATATATAGGCATTTGCAAATAAAATGAAGACAAAAAGTTTGTTTATATGCAGATACATGTGCCATTAAAAAATTATACTAGATCATGTGGATGGAGAAAAATTTCCAAATGCATGGGTCCTTTTGGTGAGAGAAAGAGAAATTCATAAAATCATGAAAGATGCTATCTATATGTATGATCTAGACTCTCCTCCACCACCTCAACCACCTATACATAAGAAGACACAAGATAAGAACAAAGGTCCTCCTCTTCATTCTCCATTTAAGCATGTCCCAAAGAAAAATCATAAAGGTGAAGGATCCAAAAACGAAAAGCATAAAAGGAAATAGAAGATGTACAATTTTTTATATCTATGATTAGCTCTAGATAGAAATTCCATGTATTTCCAACATTGCAAAATATTCATTTGCTCTATTTTCTTGTAAATACTAACTATGTACAAAAAGACCTTGTAGAACAATGTATTGAGGAATGATGCCATTCTATCTTTATCTAGAAGATAGTATGTTTGTAATTCACGTTTGTACATAGGGATCAGTATTTCAACTTGTAAATATTGGTGATCTTTATTTCTCAAATAGAGGAAGGAATTGTGGTGCGCCTATCATTTTTGCAATCAACTTAGATGATAAGTGGTTTACCATTTATTTCTACCCATTAATGCTATATCTTGTATAACTAACACTCTAAAAAGAAAAAAGGCACGATTGATTCGAGCAAATGGAACAACCGAGGAACTTTCTATGGCCCTAATCTCTTCAATTGGTTGTGTATTGTAATGGATGTAGGATCTTTTATTATGATGTCTCAAATACCTATCGTCTATAAGTAATAATTCTGTAAAGAAAAACCACATGACCAATTCAAGTGATAAGGGCCATCGAAGGTCTTCCAATGGAACTATTCACTTGAATTGGTCATGCCTTTTCAAATGTGTTGCATAAAGATTCTAAAGAAAAAGACACGACCAATTCAAGCAATTAGGGCAGTCAGAAAACCTCCAGTGGCCCTTATTGCTCAAATTGGTCGTATCTTGTATCTCCTCCAATTTTTTCCATTTTGTAATATTCCATCTCTTAAATGCTATGTATAGCTTGTTAATCAGTAAAAAGGAGAATTTCCACATCTTTAACTTTATCTTTCATTATCCATCTGTATACAATAAGTTTTTAATAGTGGTTGTCCAGGAGGAAGACTTTGAACAATAGAAAATTTCCAAGAAAAATGATATAAGACATAACAAAGCCACTATGAACATGAAGAGTGTACACATAAAAAAATATTATCACTTAATTTCTTTGTCTTCAATCAAGACAAAATATTATCATTTTTGTGTGGAAAAAAAAGGTGCAAAGGTGGTTACATTCTTAAAGGTTGGGACTTGATCACTTTGGGTGGCAAGCAAGTACTGCAAGATACTATTTTCTCTTATCTACTATTTACCATTGCACCACCCATTGAGAATGTGAACTATGGTGAAACCTCATCTAGGTAATCTAAAATCCCTCTACCATTTTTGAGTTTCGAATTTGCACTGACAATTATTTTCCTAGGTTGAAAATATGGATGCATCAGTAATTCTAACTCAAATTGTGGATAGTTCTCCTTTGAATCCAAGGGTATTCAGTCTCCAAGCTTTCCTTCCACCTTCTTTAGTCATATTCTAACACTAGAGATTGCTGAGATATCTCATATGAAATTGAATGAGAATTTGGGCTAACTGTAGATAAAATGAGGTTACCTAGTTTTTGAACTTGTTTGTTATCCCACTCCCTACTGAAAACATCATCAAGCTCTAAAATTGAAACTCTCTGATTTAGCCAGATTGTTTTTGTTTTCTATAATAACAGGTATTTAGAACATGTTGCAAATATATGAAGAGGCAGAAACCATTGAGTCTTAATCCTTCAAGAAATTCAGCTTGTTGACATTGCCCTTTGAATGTCATCTTTCATCTTGTAGAGAAAACTTATAACTGTCGATTGATCAAGAGACGCCCAATCTAATGAAGAGATGCAAGCAGTAGGCAGATGTACTAGAATTTCATATGCATTCCTTCTTGATGGAACCTCATATTCTGCAAAATAGAAAAATAATTGAATGTTATCAAAAAATGTAACATGTTTGTGTGCATACATAAGTTTTGCATAGTCCTCAAGAAGGTCATTGAATGTTCCTATTAAACATTCAACATGTTGCCACTCTTGAACATTGGAAGGAAAGATATATGCAATACAAAAACAAATATCTTGTAAAAAAACAACTAAAAATGATTAAAGGGCGTTGTTACACTTCACTTAAAGTATGACGAGAAATGTAGATGATTGTTTAGCACCAGATCCTTAACACTTTACAGATTGTGAACTCTTGCAAACTAGCCATGTCTTCTTAACTTGAATCTATGAATATGACCTTTCTAGTGGTTTTTCGTATCATCTCTTTTAGCTTGCTTCACTTTATAGGCACTTCTACAACTAAGAAGCATAGTCACCCAATCATTTGTCTGCACAGAAAGAGGTTTCCCTAAGGAATCCTCTTTTTTGTTGTAAACCTAACATGAGGCTATATGATTGGAAGGATAAGGAGAAGTAGAAGTCATTCAAACACTCAAATAAGTATTAGAGAATGCTCAAAATGAGAAACCAAGACTCAAAAACTTCATTAGTATTTATAGAAAAAAAATTTCATGTACATGTGGAAAACTGAGACTCACAAACTCTTGTTTTGATGTATCAGGTGTGTTCGAAAAATCATAGAATTTTGTGAACCCAAAAATATTTCTTAGCTTCGAAAATATTTTCTCTCTTGGAAATGTAAAGATTTGCATTTTGTGATGTGCAAAAAAATCCATTTTTGTATGGAAACAAAAAATTGTACACTGAATACAAGAAAGTCCATCACCTTCGTGGTGCTTCTAGAGCATATCTACTAAAAAGAAGCCTTTCTTCATAGGATTAAAAGATAGAGGAATGTTATATTCTTGTACACATGGAAAGCCCCTATTTGTCAATTTTCTTAATCCCTCATTAGCAAACGGTCCTTTTTGGCTATTTTGGTGGTTTTTTGCCCTAATGAGTTGAGAATAGATTTTTCTTGATCCTTGGCACATATAAAACATTAGATAATGTGAAAGAACTACCATCACTAGTAGATAGAATTATCTTACCAACTCCCATTATAGGATAAAAGAAGTTATTAGCACATATGACAGTATTCCCTGTAGGGGTAGACTCAAGGTATGGTTAAAATTTCACATCCTAATTCCTTTCATAGAATGTGTATCACTCAATGGAACATTCATATGTCAACTTTTTGAAGTGAAGACTCAAAAATGGTGTATCTCATTGATTAATGTTTTGCTCATTTCCTAGTGATGCATGTAACATTTTTTGTGTTTAAGCACTAAAAATCTAATTTGAGGGGTAAGGAAGATACTTCTAAAAACATTTTGTAAAACGGCTCATAGTCTGAGAGAAATCAGAGGTTGATGATACCTATGTCAAAGTCACCATTTCTAGATAATAGTTTTTAACATAGTTTGATCTTAGTGATTAATCAAAGTTTTAATCACCCTATGCAAAGATCTATTGTACCTAAGGTTGTGCAAGGATAATACAAAGAATCTTATGTAATTTGAAGCATTGAAATCCATGTCATTTGCAAGTAATGAAGTTGAATCTTGATGCAAACTATTTGAAGAAGAACAAAAATTCAGACTTGGAGGAAGTACATTTCATCCTTAAATTTGAAATGTTTTGAAGCAATAATGTAAAGCCTTGTCTATATTTTACATAGAGGTGTTCTTAAGTCAAGGTAGACTTTACATTGGAGATTTGAAGGTCTCCATCAGTGGTATCAGAGCTAGAGAAGCAGATCAAGTCAACAGACTAAAGGAAAAACTCCCAAGTACTGTAGATTTTCAAATCGGAGCTAAAGAAACGATTGGAAGGCTGAAGTTTGCAAAAAAACTTTAGAAAGATACAAAAGACATTGAAAAGGATCAGAATAAGCTAAGAATTAACTCGAAATCTATAGTCTCTAATTATTGAAGACTTATTTCTTAACATAGGCAATAGAAGGATGGGATAAAGCATCTAGATAGAGATGCTTGATAGAGAAAACTATCCAGCATGGTATATCAGAATAGAAGCTCATCTTATGGGAAAAGATTTGATGGCGTATATCGCAAGAGAAGAAGAAAAGATAGAGTTTAAAGATCCTAATCTTCCAACTAGGGAAGAACTTGCAAACTTGAAGAGTTGGATAAGGAAAGATGCTCAAGCAAGGAGCATTATCTACATGGCTATAAATGACTATCTCTTACCACATATTAGAAGACTAGAGAGTTCAACTGATATATGGAATGCTTCAGAGGAACATTTCATAAATACAACCAAGTCAAGGAAGGCCTCACTATGGGCAGAATTTACCATTTTCAAAAAGAAAGCTTCACAATCAGTTTTTGATTATGTAACAAAGATGAAAGATATTTTGTAGATTGCTTAGGTGCAGTTGATGTAGAAATTGAAGAATATAAATTCGTAAGACAAATCCTTATAGGATTAAGAGAATATTAAAGGTGGAAGCCTTTCATATTATCAATAGAATTATCATTACATCATTTTACTCCAGATTTAAATCAATTGTTAGGACACATGCTATTGTCTGAACAGGATGTTAAAGTGGAGAATGAGAAAAGTATATGTCAAGTCATGTATTCAAATCACAAGAAGAAGAATGCTAAGGGTAAACAACAATCAAATGAAGAAGAAGGCACCTCCAATCAAGCTAACTTTACTAAAGGTAAAGGAAATAGTAGAGGTAGAGGAAGAGGTGGAAAGAATAAAGACAATGGTAGAGCTTGCTAGATTTGTGGTAAAAAAGATCACTTGGCAAATGAACATTGGCACAATAATCATGACAATGGCAAGTACAATCAGAAGTATAATCAAAGAGGTGGAGGAAGAAATCAAAGAGGTAATTTTAAAGGTAGAGGTGGTAGAAATACATGTGGTAGAGGAGCTTGAAGAAAATTCCAAAACAAATCTTAGAACAAAACCTACTACAATTATGCATTAGATCAAAAGGAGGATTCAACTCCAATCATGAATGCTACACATGAAGCAACAAATGAGGACCAAAGCATAATCTACATTGACTCAGGGTGTAGCAATCTCCTAAGTGGCAACATTGCTTTGGTGATTGATGTGGAGGAAAAGGTGAATGGACATAGAGTTCAAAAAAGACATAGTAATAAAGACAAAGTGGAAAGCATTGGATCAATAAAGATCAAGAATGGAAGTACGCTTTTGAGTAAGGTATTGTATGTTCTTACAGTTCCAAAGAATTTAATAAGTGTGAGACAAATTGTTGAGAAAGGGTATGAAATAGAATTTAATAATGATGGAGTTTATGTTGAAGATCCAAATCAAGGGTATAAAAGTATTCTTGCATGTCAAACAGAAGGAAGACATCTACTCTGAAGGTACAACGTAATGTAGGACATGCCTTATTTGTTGAAAGTGTGAACTATGCAAACTCTAAGTAGACAAAGGGATCAAAATACCTTAGTGTGGACAAAATGCACGACTTAGATCACTTAGGGTAGCCTCAAGGTTAGGAAAGCCAGTCCTAAGGTGGTGGAAAATCTGGGAGAGGCATCCAAAAGCTATAAAAGGAGTTGAAGATTCATCCAATGCATGGAAGTGTTGTAGGTCATTAAAGACCAAGAGAAATATACTCAAGGAGGCTCATGGAGAGATCCATCAAAGGGTCAAGGAGCTAAAATGGAGCTGTCAAAGCTAATAAAAATGCAGAGCAGGATGTTTGTTTAACAAAGGAGGAGTAAGGAGGAGCTATGAAGCCCGTACCCCCTCTAGTCTCTTGTAGGTATAGACATAGTCTGCGTATAATTGTTGTAACTCCTTGTGTACATATCCAATTCAAGAGAGTTAAAGTGTATTTTGTAGCCTATAAGTTTGTTTTATTTTTTCTAAGAGGTCTTCTTGAAATCAATTTTTTCTACGGAGAAATGGATGTATCTTTGTAACCCTAATTTTTGCATATCCTACATCTTTGCATAGTTTGTTTTGTATAGATTTGTTGATTGACCTAAACAGATCCATTTGAGGTGTTCTATAGCTTTTTGGAAAGATTATGAATCCTAATAAGTATGGCTAAAAGCTTAGTGATTTGGATCAATTTAAGGTAGGTTTATCAGAGTTTTTCTGTAGGGTATCCGAAAGGGTGTATGAAGGAACCTAGGTATTGGGTTCATTTCACTTCTAGTGTGCAAATCTGAGGGATTAAATTCCATCAATTGGTATCAAAGTAGGAAGCGCCCTCTAAGGAATCTACGAGAAAGACACAAAATCTTGGACATCAAGGCTAAGGGGTAGATTTTAGTGTAACCCTAATTTTCCATTCATTATGGTAGATCTAGATCAAAAAGTGGAGTTGCTTGACAAAGACAACCACCAACCATGGAAGTTTAGAGTCATGAACTACCTCATGAGTAGAGGTTTATGGCCTATTATGTGTGGAGAGGAAGATAATCCCAATGTGGATCCCAAAGCTCCAAAGGTCACCAATCAAGAATTGAAGATGTTGAAGGATTGTGAGGAAAGAAATAGGAGAGCTATCTTCTACATATCATAGGTAGTCTCTAACACTATGATTAGTCATATATCAGATTTTGATCATGCTAAACATGTTTGGGAGGCCTTAGAGAAGATATATGCCACTTCCACAAGATGCAAAAAGATGCAGCTTAAGAATGAACTCCATTCCTTGAAGAAGGGTAGTGGTCAATCTATTGTGGACTACACCTTGACGGTGAAGGATTTGAGGGAGCAATCGGTATCCATGGGCTGCAAAGTAGATGAAGACCTTGTGCAGATTACTCTCAATTGGTTGAGAGGGGAAGACAAGTGGAAACCCCTCATTACTACCATCTTGTATAGAGATCCTCAACCAACTCTTGAGAAGCTGATCCCACACCTAGTGGCAGAAGGGGTTGCCATAGGAGACACATCCAAGAAGGATGGTCATTCATAGGTCCTATATGCTAGCAAAGGCAAAGGCAATAGTGGCAAGAAAGGGGAAGGGAGGAAAAAGCAAGTGGACATAGTCCAAGGAAGAAGACTCATATTCAAAAGGAGAAAGCAAGGAATCATCTTCAGGGAAGGGCAAGAATGGCAATGGGAAGAACAAACCTCATCAAGAAAAAACTTGTTTTTTATGTGGTAAGCAAAATCATATTTCTTCAAATTTCTAGTTCAAGGATGAAAAAGGCAAGAAGAAGAAGGATCCAGGGCATTATGCTAGCAAATCTTAGAAGGATGATGAGAAGGATACCCTCCTGGCCATGAGACATGGCTACACTAGTGATCCCAAGGACACAGAGTGGTACATAGAATGTGGATGCTCTAACCACATGTCATGTAGGTCCCAAGCTCAAAAGGTTGTGTGGAGATAGAAGATAACACTGAGCATCCTATTATATATGTGGGAGATGTGAAGCTAGGTGAAGGTAAATCTATTAAGACTCTTAAAGATGTGCTCCATGTTCGATCTTTTTCCAAGAACCTTATCTCTGTAGGACAGATGGTGGAGAGAGGTATGTGGGTTATATTTGATGCAAAGGATGCATGGTGAATCATGGAGGCAAGGTCATTGCGAAGGGAAGGAAAGAAGGTAGATTATTCACACTAGATGTTGCTTCTACACACAACAAGGTATGTTATGTGATGATTGGTAACAAAAGGATTGCAGAGATTCATCTTTGGCACAAGAGGATAGGACAAATCACTATTCCCAAGTTAAAAAGTATGTGCAAAGTAGGTTTAGTGCACAGACTACCAAATCTTGAAGGCCAAGGTCTACATGAATTTTGTGATGCTTTTTACCTAGGTAAGCAAGCAAGGAAGCCATTTCCAAAGAGTGAGTAGAGATCCTCTAAGCTCTGGGAGCTTATACACTCAGATGTTTGGGGCCCTAGAAGGGAGGCTTCATTGCGAGGAGCTAGGTGATTTGTCACTTTCATTGATGACCACTCAAAAAATCAGATATGTTTTCATGCTCTCAAAAGTTGAGATTCCTTGTTGAGAAACAGTGTGATGCACACATCAAGACATGGAGGTCAGATGGAGGGGGAGAGTATTTCTCCAAGGAATTCACAAAGTACTTGTAGGACAATGGCATAAAGAGGCCCTTTACATACAGGTACACTCCTCAACAAAATGGTGTTGCAAAGAGGAAGAATAGGCATTTGGTTGAGATAGCTAGATGTTTCATAAATGAAGGTATGTTACCATCCTCTCATTGGGTTGACGCTATGAATACAGCTTGTTACTTGATAATTAAGGTTCCAATAGGTGGCGTGCACAACTTGCCTCCACACAAAGTCTATTATGGAAAGAAACCAACAATGGAGCACCTCAATGTATTTGGATGTATATGTTTTGTTCATGTTCCTAGTGAAGTGAGAGCAAAGTTCGAGCCCGAGAGAGAAATAAGTCTTCATTGGCTAGTCAAATGAGAAAAAAGGCTAGAGGTGCTACAACCCTCTCTCAAAGCAGCTATATGTGTCAATAAATGTTGTGTTTGATGAGTCAAGGTCATGGTATGGAGCCAAGGGCAAGGCAAAGTTGGATGAAGAGGATCAAGAGGAGTATGCAAACTTTGATGTTCAGATTCAACCTCAAGAGTCAATCACAATTAGTGGACCAGAGGCTTTCTACATCTAAGGTAAGCTCATATGATCACTCTTACACATGACTATTAAAGATCGTCCCCTACTTCAAAGTATAGAAGGTTGTGAGAGATAGGCTATGGCACTACGGAAGCTCAAGAGGAGTCAGAAGAGGAAGAGCTTGAGGAGGTCATTACTCCTAATGTAAAGCTCAATAGACTCAAGAAGCATTAAGAAGGGAAGATGGTAAGAAGCTAGAAAACCTTACACTATACAGGAGCATCATGAGATCATTGATCTATGCTACACTCATAAGGAATGAATTGTGCTACATAGTTGAAGTTCTATCTCAGTTCATGCATGCAGCCACAGATACACACATGAATCATGCAAAGAGAGTGTTAAGCTATGTGAAAAGTATAGTTAATCATGGTTTGCTATATAGGTATGATGAAGAACTTCAAGTAAGAGAAAAAAAAGATGTAAGAGAACTTCAAGTAAGAACTTCAAGTTGATTAGAGAATTGTGATGCAAAAGATGTAGAGAAAGATGGTAGCAACAATGCAATGTACCCATGTATAGACTACATAAGATAGAAAATGAAGAGAAAAACTAAGAAAGATTTCCTAGGAAAGACAATAGATGCTAGAGAAAAAACAAACGAAAGTCTTGCATTTGGAATAAAAAAGGGGGGTTCTAGATGGAGAAAACGGAAATACAAAATATCATACGGGAATACTTTGATATTAGTTACATTTGGTGAAGCATGCATTTACAAGGAAATATATCATAAAGGAAGAATAAATAAAACTCAGTGGTTCATTTAAAGATACCAAGAAAAATGTTGACCGGGTTAGAAAGATTTAGAAGAATAAGAGCCCAAACATCTACATTGCACTTAATGTTAAATCTTGCAAGCTATGAAATTACATGATGATGTCCATTTCATAGAGTTAAAATGAGAATTAGATGCATTGCTTGTGGTAGGCTTCATCCATGAAATTAAGTACACACACACACACACACACACACACACACACACACATATATATATATATATATATATATATATATATATATATATATATATATATATATATATATATATATATATATATATATATATATATATATATATCAATCAAGAAGAGGTTAATGTAGGAAAAATAAAAAGATATATATCGACTTTTTATCACACACGGCTTATTGGAAATAGTGATAGGGAAAGAAGTGTATGATTTGTTTATAATATTTTAGGCTACTATCAATTAAGAATGAGTGTTCTTACAATACACTTCAAATATCACTTGTCAAAGCTCTTCAAA
Organism: Ceratopteris richardii; assembly: GCA_020310875.1. Taxonomy (NCBI): domain Eukaryota; kingdom Viridiplantae; phylum Streptophyta; class Polypodiopsida; order Polypodiales; family Pteridaceae; genus Ceratopteris; species Ceratopteris richardii. Next base: position 73,820,410 of record CM035423.1, on the reverse strand, counting down.
TTCTATGTGAATTATTCTTGTGCTTATTAGGCTAGTAAGAAATTCACAATTATCTGGATAAGACTTAAAAGGTACATATATATTAATTTAGATAGTTGTGGGTATGGTAGTCATGTAAAGAAAGTATTATTCCATTGATGTGAAAAGATTAGAGCTATTTCGGACTTCTTTAGACCCAAGAGGATGAAAATTTTAAAAGCACCAATGGAAAATTGTGGAAACTCTTAGCAATTATTTCATACATGTGAAGTTATATCTGAGGACATTTATGCATTATTAACTATGTTTGAGTCATTATTTGAGCTTGGGATTGACCTTATCAATGAACCATTAAAGCTACCTAACTTCAATAAGAAGTGTTACATTTTCATGTTGATGCAACATAACCTTACAATGCCTGTTGGCACAATCAATAAGAATATACAGCTTGAAATTTCGCAAAGCATATGAAAACAAAAAAGTTAATAAGAAAAACATTACAAAAACACTAATATAGATGTTCCAAACATAGATTGTTATATTTGAATATTTACACATAACGGATCAACCACAATGCTTTTGTTCGTTGATCATTAAACATTGTTGTACCTCTGAATAAGACTTTCAATTTTGGGTGCATACTGTGCATCTTACTTCTCATGTAATTTTTATCTTCTAGTGGTAGTTAATAAGGCAAGGATGCATGTACAAGTAGACCATTTTTTGTTATTGAATCATAGAGAGTCACTTGGTGATGCATATCATGATTTACTAGATTTTTGTTCCTAAACTCAGAAGTAGTGCCATATTGAACAAAACCTCTAATGTTGACTCCATTTATGGACCCAAATTCTAGAGGTCATCAATGTTATACTATTAAAATAAACTTAAGACCACCACAAACTATCAAGAAGCCTCTTCATGTGAACCAAAGTGTGATTATAGAGTGCTTACATAGATGAGAATTATAATGGTGATGATGAAGATGATGGTGATAATAGGAAAGAAGATTACTCAAAGACATCATATGAGGAAAGCATTGGGTTATATCACTCAAAGGCTAGATTTGTTCAAGAGCTAGGTCTTCTTTGAATCCATTGGCTAAGTAATGTTACCAATGATGTCCATGTGAAAGTTAAAATAGCTTCTGGATGCACTTGTATATGTATGTTTAAATGTGCCATACAATGGTGAAAACGCCAAATGTCTTCTTGAAACACACACACACACATACATGCATATATATGAAAGAACTTGGAGAAGCTTTAGAAGGTAGAAAAATGCGCTTCGAAGCAACGAAGTTTGGTCTAGCCAACCGGCACAAGACCAGCCCTTGAGCTTATGGAGACTCAAATAGACCTTATAGGCATGCGATAAGTGCAAAGAAACACACTATGTACTTTGAAGCATCAAGGAGAATGAGTCGATACAAAACACATAGGTTTGCGGGTCGACTAGCTCAAAAAACTTACTATCTATGGAAGAGACAATGAACTTCAAATGCCCATAGCGACCAGGGTGATTACAATTAGAAAAACTCCTTTTGTGGGAGTGATACACATAGGGTTGAGTGTATAGAATGCACAAAAGTATAAGAAATAAGCAAAAAATGCTATAGGAATGAATGAGACATTCACCGGTGGTACTTCCTATTTTTTAGGAATACGTAGAGATTGACCCTGAGATAGAAAAAACTCAGATTTCTCCCAATCTGGAGAGAGAGCAGCAGCCTCTGCAAGATTATTATTGGTGAAGAAGATGATGCAGAGAATTGAAGGAGCAAGACAATGATGGTCACAAGTGTATGTATATGGCTTCCATGTAATGTACAAGTGATTTCAAGTCTTTATATAGACTCTAGGAGTGTTCCATGACTTCTACAAGTGAAATTTGAATTCAAATGAAGGTGGGAATGGTTGTTGGAGGGAATCAATTCACTTTCCTACAATCTAGGAAAAGTGAAGATCTAGTTTGATCTACTTTTAGGTGATTGATTGCTTGATTGAATTCAACTTCAACCACCACAAATTCATGGGATTTGGGCTCTATCTTTCTACCTTTACATGTATAAAGCTCAAGGCTTTTACAACGGTAAATGAACCATCAAAAATCTCTCAAAAAAATACAATAAATGAGCATAAGAAAAAGAACTCTCCAACGGATATTCTTTCGAAGCGATAGCTTTTGATGTAGATCAAATCCACCTCAAGCATAGTGTAAGCTTGATGTTCCAACACCTCCCCCTCAAGCTAAAGTATGCTTGATTCGTCATTCTCTGATAGGTTGAATACCTGCCATAGCTTTGAATCTACAAAGCTTTATTCCATCAAGTGCCTTCGTCATCATATCTACTACTTGCTTTTCATAAGGAACAAAAGAAATTTCAATCTCCTTTGCCATGAGCTTCTCCTTGATGAAGTGGTAATGGACTTCTATGTGCTTGGTTCTCGCATAGAAAATAGGATTTGCCGCTAGATGCATGGAACTTACATTATCTCCAAATATGTGAGGTTTGGAACTCACAAGTCCCAAATTTGTATACAATGCTTTTAACCATATTGCCTCTTGAGTTTCTATGGTCAAGCCTCTGTACTCTACTTCAGTTGAGGATAAAGCAACTGTTGGTTGCTTCTTGGAACTCCATGACACTAGCTTGGAACCTGCAAATGCTAAGTAACCAGCTATACTTTTTCTATCATCCTTAGCTCCTGCCCAATCTGCATCTGAGTAGATTTTGATATCCAAATCTGAAGAATAAGGATAGAATATACCTTCGTTGATTGTACTTTTGAGATACTTAAGTACTCTCTTAGCCACATCCATGTGTAGTCTTCTCGGTGAGTGCATGAACTAACTAAGCACTCCCACACTATATGAGATGTCTGCCCTTGTATGAGTAGCATATATCAAGCTACCTACCAAGCTTTGATATTCTTTTAGGTCTTCAATTTTCTCACCTTCATAAACACTTAGTTTATGATTCATCTCTAAAGGTGTACCTGCAGGTTTAGTGTTCTCCATTTTGAACTTGAGAAGAAGATCCTGAATGTATCTTCTTTGAGTCAAATACATTCCTTCATCTGTGTATATCACCTCCATACCTAGGAATATGTGAGCTCACCTAGGTCATTGATTTTGAACTCCTCTTGCATGTGTCTCTTGATCCTTTGAATGCCATTTAGATCATCACCTGTCACAATAATATCATCTACATATACACATAGAGAGATAACCTCATTGTGATCCCTTTTGATGAATATAGTAGGATCTGAGCTGCTAGCTTTGAACCCTTGATCTTGAAGATATGTAACCAACCTGTAATTCCAAGCTCTAGGAGCTTGTTTCAATCCATACAATGCTTTCTTAAGTCTGCAAACATAATATTAGGGTCTTCAAAACTTGGTGGTTGTAACATGTATACCTCTTCACTTATCCAACCATTTAAGAATGCATTTTTCACATCAAGTTGGAGGAGTCTCCAATTCCTTGCAGTAGCTACACTTATCAATGTCCTGATTGTAGTAATCTTTGCAACTGGTGAGAATGTTTCCTCATATTCTATACCATGAGTTTGTAAGCATCCTTTGGCAACTAACCTTGCCTTGTACCTGCAAACTGATCCATCTGAGTTTCTTTTAACTTTATATACCCATCTGCAACCAATTACCTTTTGATTCGGTAATATTGGAACCAAATCCCAAGTGTCCATTTCCTTCAATGCATCTATCTCTTCTTTCATGGCCTTTTGCCAATTAGGGTTTCCCTTTGCCTCTTCATAGGTTGAGGGTTCCTATGAAATAGAGTCTTTTGCCAAGTATATTGAATGCTTTGTAACAAATGTGGAGTCATATCCATACCTTTCTGGTTGTTTCTTCTCTCTTGCTGATCTTCTAGGTGCTTGTTTGGAGCATTCTCCAACCTCTTGCATCTTTGCTTTGCCTCTTGACTTCCATAGCTTGTAATCCTTTTCCCTTTCATCTTGTTCATCATCTGTATCACTTCTTGGATCCTGGACCTATGTATCATGCTTGCTTCCTAATTGATGAGAGTCAGAATCAAGATCATATGGTAGTGATACCTTTTGTTTGTCTTCATCATACCAAGACCTGTGTTCTTCAAGCACATCATCTCCACTTGTAGTGAATTGATTGGTTGAAGGATTGAAGGACCTGTAACCCATCTGAGTTGAATCATATCCAATAAACACTGCCTTTGTTGCCCTTTCATCTAGCTTACCTCTTATTTGTGATGGTACATGAACATAAACTAAACAACCAAAAACCTTGCAATGTCCAAGACTAGGTTTTCTTCCATGCCATGCTATAGATAATGTGGCAACTTCTTCTCTTCAAGCATTGTTCCGGCTGATCCAATCAGTGTCTTGTTTCTCCTCTCTGCAATTCCATTTAGTTGAGGAGAGTACCTAGTAGTCACTTCCCTTTTGATACCTTTTTCTTGCAAGAACTCATCAAACTCTTTGGAGAAGTATTCTCCCCCTCCATCAGATCTGAGCTTCTTTAGTGATCTACCTGTATGATTCTCCACATGTGCAAGATACTTCTTGAAGCAATCAAACACTTCATTCTTACTCTTGATAAAGTATAGAACAGTCCATCTACTATGGTCGTCAATAAATGAGACATAATACCTTGATCCTGCCAATGACGGTTCTTGACTTGGGCCCCATACATCTGTATGTACTAAGTCCAATAAGTTGTTGTGGATGTAGCCTTTGTGGTTGAATGGTTGTCTTTGTGCCTTCCCAATTTGACATGCATCACACATGTTGATCATGTGTTGCTTTGATATGTTCGGCAGTCCTAGAACACTTTGATCCCTGCATATATCCTTCAAGGTTCTTTCATTCACATGAGCAAGTCTCTTATGCCACACTTCAAGCTCACTTAGGGTTTAAGACCCAAAGTTGAATAGAGCTATGTTCTTGGTTTCTCCTACTTCAAAAGTAAAGAGCCTACCATGCTTCTCACCTCGGGCTATCTTTTTGAAGCCTTGACATGGATCTTCCACAAAAGCTCCATGTTGGGTGAACCTAACTTGCAAGCCTTTTTCAACTATTTGGCCTACACTTATTAGGTATTTAGTGATAGTGGGTACATAGAGAACCTTACTTAGAATGTTTGTCCTTCCATTGGAAGCTTTGAAATTACCAATCTTCTCCACATTGTGCTTCGTGTCATCCCCTGTTTGCACTTCATGTCTATGCTTTGGACTTTCCAAATCAGATAGAAGAGCAATGTTGCCTGCAACATGATTTGAACATCCCGAATCTATATAGAACAAATGATCATCTTCTTTACCTTCTTTCTGGCTTAGATTCATAAGAAGCAATGAGTCTTCATGTGGTTGATCTTCTGAATAATTGTTGTAGCCCCTTCTATTATAGCTTCTATTGTTATTGTTGAAGTTGTGTCCACCTCTGCCTCTATTGTTGCCATATCCACCTCTTCCACTTCCTTTCTGGGTCTTCCCATTGGACCAACAATTCTGAGCGGTGTGGTTGGTCTTATCGCATATGGCACAAGGTTGAACATTATGACCTTTGGTTTTGTCTTGCTTTGGTCCTTTCTTCTTCCCTTTCCACTTGCTCTTGCCTGTAAAGTTGGCTTGAGAAGTTTCTTCTTCATCTTCTTCCTTCTTCTTGCCTTTCTGCTTGTTATCCTTCTTATCTGCATATAGAGCACTAGTTGAATAACCATGATAAGAGTTACCTTCCTTTATGCTATTGTTGGCTTCTTGAATGAAGAGTTGTCCAAGAAAGATGTTGAAGTTTGGAGTTTGCACATCCATGATGAGATCATAAGCCGTCGTGAAAGATTGCCATTGCTTATCACTTCGAATGCCATTGAGAATTTGCCTCATGATGACCTCTTCTTCAATCAGCTCTCCAATGGATGCTAACTGATCCACAACCTCCTTGACCTTGGTAACAAACTCTATGATGGTTTGTTTAGGTGTCTTCTTCATTTGGTTGAACTCGTTCCAAAGATGATTCTTTCTTGCTTTCGTACTAACAGAAAAGAAAGTATCGAGGGCATCCCAAGTCTCTTTGAATGTCCTACATCCTCTAATATGTGGTAATAGAAAGTCAGAGATAGAGTTTAGTATGTACGAACTTGCTTGAGCATCCCTTGCGCACCAAAGTGTGAGCTTATCTGTCTCCTCTTGTGTAGGTCCTCCTTGGGATCTTGGAATAGGCATAGCTTCATCACCTACTACAATTCCATAAAGATTTCTACCTTGCAAATAGGCCTCCATCCTGATTTGCCAAGCCATGTAGTTATGTCGATCAAGCTTCTCGATCATTGAGAGAAAGCCGTCACCCATCTTGATCTAGCTCTGAAACCACTGAAAGAACTTGGAGAAGCTTGTAGAAGGTAGAAAAATGCATTTCGAAGCAACGAAGTTTGGTCTAGCCAACCGGCACAAGACCAGACCTTGAGCTTATGGAGACTCAAATAGACCTTATAGGCATGCGATAAATGCAAAGAAACACACTATGTAATTTGGAGCATCAAGGAGAATGAGCCGATACAAAACAAATAGGTTCGCGGGTCGACTAGCTCAAAAAACTTACTATCTATGGAAGAGACCATGAACTTCAAATGCTCATAGCGACCAGCATGATTACAATTAGAAAAAATCCTTTTATGGGAGTGATACACATAGTTTTGAGTGTATAGAATGCACAAAAGTATAAGAAATAAGCAAAATATGCTATAGGAATGAATGAGACATTCACCGGTGGTACTTCCTATTTTTCAGGAATACATAGAGACTGACCTCGAGACAAAAAAACTCAGATTTCTCCCAATGTGCTGAACCAAATGCTTTTCACATTAGAGGCATAAACTAGACACTTATACCTTTCCAATGAGCCATCTTGCACTCAATTTGGAGCTCTGGAGAGAGCGCAGAAGCCTCTGCAAGATTACTGTTGGTGAAGAAGATGATGCAGAGAATTGAAGGAGAAAGACAATGATGGTCACAAGTGTATGTATATTGCTTCCATGTAATGTACAAGTGATTTCAAGTCTTTATATAGACTCTAGGAGTGCTCCAATACTTCTACAAGTGAAATTTGAATTCAAATGAAGGTGGGAATGGTTGCTGGAGGGAATCAATTCACTTTCCTATAATCTAGGAAAAGTGAAGATCTAGTTTGATCTACTTTTAGGTGATTTATTGCTTGATTGAATGCAACTTCAACCACCACAAATTCGTGGGATTTGGGCTCTATCTTTCTACCTTTACATGTGTAAAGCTCAAGGCTTTTACAATGGTAAATGAACCATCAAAAATCTCTCAAAAAAATAATAAATGAGCATAAGAAAAAGAACTCTCCAACGGATATTCTTTCGACGCGATAGCCTTTGATGTAAATCAAATCCCCCTCAAGCATAGTGTAAGCTTGATGTTCCAACTATATATATATATATATATATGTGTGTGTGTGTGTGTGTGTTAAATAAAACTTATAATGACCTAGTTATCTGCACATTAAGTGGAAATTTTTTATTGTGAAACCTACATACATGTAGCATTTAATCTTTGTTCTTTTCTTTGTGCATTTTTTATAGGATTTTATGTGTTGTTGTGCAAGTCAAGAAGACAATATATTGTGGAGTGAGTGCAATATCTTCTCTTCAAGGCATGAATCAAAATATCTATATATATTTAAACCAATTTAGGAGTAGTGAAAGAAAATTCTTAGTTGCATGAATAGAAAATATCATCTTATTCACAAGAGAATAACAATATGGTCTCCATGTAAATGCACAAACCTATATTTAAAGATATGGCCTTTGAGAGAGTCAAGTAGCCTATCCAAATAGATGATATGTATTTATGATCAATCACAAGTACTACTAGCATTATCAAGAAATGGGGTGTAGGCTATACAGGATGGATTCAACCACTTTAATGATAACTGCATGTGGATTGCATTTTATCTTCCATAAAATATAATTAGGCAAGATCTAAGGCCATGGTGAGGAATGGTGCAAAAACCACATCCAATATTTCTTTTCGAAGAATATTTTCACAAGGTATGAACTAATTTCGAGATAGTCATATAAGACAATCATAGGAGTTAATACTTTCAATCTTAGCTACAAACAAAATTGATATCCTACCTAAAATTTTATTTTGTCCAATATTTGAGAAGTTGACTAGCTTAATTTGGAGGGACATAAGCTCTTAAAAAAGGCATATTACACTACACACATAATAAATGAGGCTTTCTAAGAAGAAGAATGACCTTTTTTGGCACACAACCAAGGAGCATGTGAATAAACTACGAAACAAATTATATATACCTTATAACATCTGAATACCAATGAAATGCAATCCAAAACAGTAGATAAAGAGGTAAATGGAGTCTCTTATTGAGGTAATATTGCAATATTGTTTGGAAACCAAAAAGAGAAAATCAGAAGAAGAGTGAATTGGGTAGGAATCCCAAAAGGGAGGTAATCCAAAAACAAAGGCAACAATGGTATCCAAGTGCACCTAGAATACTTCGCGTGAAAACTATGAGTTGTAGTGTGAATGTAGAGCAAGGATGAGTTCCAAATATGGATAATAAAAATCCCACCATAAGGGCAAAATAACTTGAGCTAGATGTCCGAGAAACAAGACCTTAGCTCAAGATAATTTGTGCATCAACAAACAAGACTCTAAATGGAAGTCCTACAATAACCATAAAGTGGTGAATACAGTTACCAAGAAGCTCATTAAATCACTAGTGCAAAGGGAGTTTAATGTGATTCTAATTTGGTACATATGTGTATGAAATTTGGAATTGTTCCATATAACTCCTAATTGAAAACTTCATACTGAGGAACCTATGATTATTTGTGTATTAGCTGTCTTACCAATTTAGACTCGAATAGATGTTGGAATGGACAAAGGAGGAAAAGGTTAAAGCAATATTCCATGATGGAATTGAAGTAATGAAACCCCTCATAGAGGTAAGGGACAAGGAACATTTCTAATGGACATACACAACTGCATTCATACCGAACACTAAATTTTAAGGAAAAAAAGGATCCAAGATTTTTCTAGCTAGTTCTCTTGTGCATACATGAGGATACAGAGACTTTCCTTAAATATCTTTGGTTGAGCATCTTTTACAAAGGTCATTTAGGTAGAAAAATATTGGTTATGATTGTTTTCATTCTAGCTTCTTCTTTAAGAGCTAAATATAGGGAAATGAAAGCATTTTTTTTAAGACATTTTATAAAAAGATTAGAATTACAAGTTGCTTTCACGTAAAAGAGTGGTTAGAGTATATTTTATATGATTGATAGTCAATAGTTTTTTTTTCTTGCATGTGCATTATCTTTTTATCATGTATGGACTCCGTTGTTGTATAGAGTCGATGGGTACTCTAGAATGCTACGCAAATGATTCTTTTTCAAATTTGATTAGATTTTATATTTGATGATGATTAATTATGAAAAATTTTTCTTGTTGCACAATTATCTTTTAGTTGTAGATCGAGTGATTTAAATACGAGCATTGCACATTTTTACAACATGAACAACCAATCCAACGGGAGTGGTGTAGCGGATATGCCTTGTACTCCTAGGCAGATGGCCAAGGTTCAAGTCCCGCCCAGGGCTGGATGCCTCAAAGTTCTCCAAGATGGGTGCCTCACTACAAAAAAAAGGGGGGGGGGGGTGTAGCGACGCCCCCGAATCGGGAAAAAAATGAAAACCGTCGCTTATGCGACGCAATCGTCGCATAAGCGACGGTAAAAAATTCGGATTTTTTTTTTGGCCGAGCATCGTCGCATAAGCGACGATAGCGTCCCTTATACGACGCTAACACCGAAGTGTCGCTAAGAGCGTCGCTGGTTAGCGACGCACTTAGCGATGTTGGCAAACTGCAGAGCGTCGCATATGCGACGCTCTGGAATGTAGAAAAAAAAAATTCGATTCTCCCGGCACATTTGTGCCGGGCCTTGAACGCGAGGAAGAATACAAAGACCGAGAGAGAGAGAGAGAGAGAGAGAGAGAGAGAGAGCGCGCGTGAGAGGGAGAGAGAGAAGGGAGACTATTGACAGGTATGCGCACACACACACTTACACACACACACATATACACGCATAGACACACACACACACATACGCATAGACACACACACACATACACACAAATACACACACATAGACACACATACACAATGCATAATTCATACACATACACACATGCACACATAATGCATACACATGCACACACATATACACATGCACACACATATACATGCACACACACATACATATGTACACACACATATACACGCATAGACACACACACACATACGCATAGACACACACACACACATATACACAAATACACACACATAGACACACATACACAATGCATAATGCATACACATACACACATGCACACATAATGCATACACATGCACACACATATACACATGCACACACATATACATGCACACACACATACATATGTACACACACATATACACGCATAGACACACACACACATACGCATAGACACACACTCACATAATGCATACACATGCACACACATATACACATGCACACACATATACATGCACACACACATACACATGCATAATGCATACACATACACACATGCACACATAATGCATACACATGCACACACATATACACATGCACACACATATACATGCACACACACATACACATGCACACACACATGCATATGTACACACACATATACATGCATAGACACACACACACACATACGCATAGACACACACTCACATAATGCATACACATGCACACACATATACATGCACACACACACACATACACATGCATAATGCATACACATACACACATGCACACATAATGCATACACATGCACACACATATACACATGCACACACATATACATGCACACACACATACACATGCACACACACACACATATGTACACACATACACATATGTACACATATATATACACGCATAGACACACACACACATACGCATAGACACACACACACATACACACAAATACACACACATAGACACACATACACAATGCTTTATGCATACACATACACACATGCACACATAATGCATACACATGCACACACATATACACATGCACACACATATACATGCACACACACATACATATGTACACACACATATACACGCATAGACACACACACACACATACGCATAGACACACACACACATAATGCATACACATGCACACACATATACACATGCACACACACATACACATGCATAATGCATACACATACACACATGCACACATAATGCATACACATGCACACACATATACACATGCACACACATATACATGCACACACACATACACATGCACACACATACATATGTACACACACATACACGCATAGACACACACACACATACGCATAGACACACACACACATACACACAAATACACACACATAGACACACATACACAATGCATAATGCATACACATACACACATGCACACATAATGCATACACATGCACACACATATACACATGCACACACATATACATGCACACACACATACACATGCACACACACACACATATGTACACACACACATATGTACACACACATATACACACATAGACACACACACACATACGCATAGACACACACACATACACACAAATACACACACATAGACACACATACACAATGCATAATGCATACACATACACACATGCACACATAATGCATACACATGCACACACATATAGACATGCACACACATATACATGCACACACACGTACATATGTACACACACATATACACGCATAGACACACACACACATACGCATAGACACACACTCACATAATGCATACACATGCACACACATATACACATGCACACACATATACATGCACACACACATACACATGCATAATGCGTACACATACACACATGCACACATAATGCATACACATGCACACACATATACACATGCACACACATATACATGCACACACACATACACATGCACACACATACATATGTACACACACATACACGCATAGACACACACACACATACGCATAGACACACACACACATACACACAAATACACACACATAGACACACATACACAATGCATAATGCATACACATACACACATGCACACATAATGCATACACATGCACACACATATACACATGCACACACATATACATGCACACACACATACATATGTACACACACATATACACGCATAGACACACACACACACATACGCATAGACACACACACACACATAATGCATACACATGCACACACATATACACATGCACACACATATACACATGCACACACATATACATGCACACACACATACACATGCATAATGCATACACATACACACATGCACACATAATGCATACACATGCACACACATATACACATGCACACACATATACATGCACACACACATACACATGCACACACACACATATGTACACATACATATACACGCATAGACACACACACACATACACATAGACACACACACACACATACACACAAATACACACACATAGACACACATACACAATGCATAATGCATACACATACACACATGCACACATAATGCATACACATGCACACACATATACATGCACACACACATACATATGTACACACACATATACACGCATAGACACACACACACATACGCATAGACACACACACACATAATGCATACACATGCACACACATATACACATGCACACACATATACATGCACACACACATACACATGCATAATGCATACACATACACACATGCACACATAATGCATACACATGCACACACATATACATGCACACACACATACACACATGCACACATAATGCATACACATGCACACACATATACACATGCACACACATATACATGCACACACACATACACATGCACACACACACACACATATGTACACACACACATATGTACACATATATATACACGCATAGACACACACACACATACGCATAGACACACACACACATACACACAAATACACACACATAGACACACATACACAATGCATAATGCATACACATGCACACATAATGCATACACATGCACACACATATACACATGCACACACATATACATGCACACACATACATATGTACACACACATATACACGCATAGACACACACACACACATACGCATAGACACACACACACATAATGCATACACATGCACACACATATACACATGCACACACATATACATGCACACACACATACACATGCATAATGCATACACATACACACATGCACACATAATGCATACACATGCACACACATATACACATGCACACACATATACATGCACACACACATACACATGCACACACATCCATATGTACACACACATACACGCATAGACACACACACACATACGCATAGACACACACACACATACACACAAATACACACACATAGACACACATACACAATGCATAATGCATACACATACACACATGCACACATAATGCATACACATGCACACACATATACACATGCACACACATAGACATGCACACACACATACACATGCACACACACACATATGTACACACACACATATGTACACACACATATACACGCATAGACACACACACACATACGCATAGACACACACACACATACACACAAATACACACACATAGACACACATACACAATGCATAATGCATACACATACACACATGCACACATAATGCATACACATGCACACACATATACACATGCACACACATATACATGCACACACACATACATATGTACACACACATATACACGCATAGACACATACACACATACGCATAGACACACACTCACATAATGCATACACATGCACACACATATACACATGCACACACATATACATGCACACACACATACACATGCATAATGCATACACATACACACATGCACACATAATGCATACACATGCACACACATATACACATGCACACACATATACACATGCACACACATATACATGCACACACACATACACAGGCACACACATACACATAGACATAGACAACACACACATATACCTAGACACATACACACATACACATAGACAACACACACATATACCTACACACATACACACATAATGATGCATACACACACATACACATGCATACACACACATACACGTATATATATTGATTTCTAACCATTTTGTTTTATATGTTAGGTAGTATGGATCCCAGTAGAGAGAGAAAGGCGAAACTCACTCTCATAAAAAGTCTTATGAGAGCAAGAGTTCCGTCAGATACTCTAGGGGCCATAATGCGGGACTACGCAGAGATGTCCGATGAGGAGCTGGATTATACGATCCAGATGCTTGCGCGATCAGACGAGGGCTCTTCTGCAGATCCACACGCAGGAAGAGAGCTATCTGCTCATAGGTATGTTTTTTTTCATAAACTTTTTTAATGATATTATAGCACATATTTTTATTTATTTCTATCTATCTATTTTCAGGACACCTATACCACCTCCAGCACGTGATAGGAGAGCAGAGACGTTGCCTATGAGGACATGCATAGGCACGTTAGGACTGGAGTGCGACATAGAGCCAGAGGGGAATATTGTATACATAGGAAATGGATTGGAGTTCAAGAGGAGAATGCGTGCACTATGCGAGTCTTACCTGCGCTTTATCCACTTACCGTGGAAGTAAGTAAAAGTTTTACATATAAATTGAAATATATATCTTATGTTTTATTTATATTATGTTTTTTATTTTTGTAGTGAGCATGATGAGAGGGATAAAAAGTACGTGCTCAGTTCACTTGAGATGGAGTTTGGGACAGGGTGGTCTCTTAAATGGTGTTTAAAAGAGATGCGGACACTTATGGCGCATCGTCGTGACAATGCACGGTATGTATGTATATGAGAGAGAGAGAGAACACTAATCTCGATATTAGGGTTTTGAAATCCCTATTTAAAAACTCTAATTCAACCTTTTAGCCATATGTTTGAAGTATATGTACACCTCCGACGTCCTACTAGAGAGATGTCTCTCCTCCCAACCTTATGCCTCTATGTATAGCTACTCGAATCAACGAGGATCATGATTCATAATATATGTAAAGATATATACACATCATGTAGATAGGATACATAAATATAAAATGGAGTAGATATATTATGCATCACACATACATGCCTAAATGCACACATAAATATATATATACATACTAACATATTTACATGTACATATTTACACATACATGTACATGCCTACATGCACACATAAACATATATATACATGCATACATATTTACATGTACATATTTACACATAGACACATATACATATATACATGTACACAATTATAAACACTTGCATATATTACGTACATGAATACATGAATATTTTACATAAATGCATATGCATATATACACATATGCATATTTAACACATGTATACATATATCACACACATGCAAACACATACATATACATGAAATACATATATGTGCATACTAATATATGTATACATATAATACACATGAATACACACACATATGCATACATACATGATAAAAATTTACTCCTCGAAGATAAAGCTATATATAAAATAATTAGGCATACCCCCGAGCTTCATGTTCTAACTTAGAAGAACATGATTTCATCTCCCTAGTAGGATTCATCGTTATTCAAGTTAATAAAAAAAACCTATTATCTGATATCCATTCAGAAGCTTCAAGTTACTATCTAATCTGCTCATATGTTTTCATTATTGCCATCATTTTGGTAAGACATCAATATAGTCTCATCTTCATTATCCTTATTGATTTCATTTATTTCTTTTATTGTTAAATCTATGTTCTCATGAATCACATCATCTATTGGTGGATTAATATCTATTTCTGGTAATTCCTCTTCCTCATCAGTAGAATCAGCATGTAGAGAATTATCCTCTTCATCAAAAAGATTAGTATCATTATCACGTATAATGAGTCTAATTTCTATTCCAGATGTTGATGTATCAGTATCTGATGCTGAATCATCAAGAGGACTTTCTTCAATCTCTCTAACAATAAACTGTTCAAAAAATGACCTACCTCTAGGTTGCACATGAATGACTTGCCACCAAGGATGAGCATCTGGGTTTTTATAAAAAAATGCTTGTTCAATATGCCTAGGAAGAATATATGGTTCTTTAGTAGATCGCATTACCTTGGAAGAATCAATTGCCCAAAACCCAGATAATTCCTTTCTTATTGTAGAATTACTACCTTTATACTCCGCTCGATACCAGTCAACCTTCAAAATGACCTATCAAAATATATAACAACAAAAATGTCCCATTATTAGGTGCTTAAAAAAATAACTAACTCTAAAAAAAATATATAAACTTTTTTCTACCTGTTTGAATGTACGAAATGAAATTTCGTAGATACCAACAATAGTTCCTACGTAACCAAGTTCGCTATCTATAAGGTTCGTGTCTTTTGAGCTAGCACGTGATAGTTGCTTGAAACAAGCAACAATACTAGAATCCTCTGTTTTACGTAAAAAATCAATGGCTTTGATTCTAATATGCTGTCCAAAAGCCCACATATTAGTGAACATTCGAGCCTGCAAAATAAATTCACTTAGTAAATAGAAACTAGCATACATATATGAAAAAAATAAAATATATATTTTAATAAAATTACCTTTTGTTCACAACCTATCATTAACTCTCTTTGCTCATCTGAGATTTCTTCATTATTTGCGTTGGCACGTTGCAAACGACTATATAGCCAATCCGTGAAAGAAGGTATATCTGTAATCTCATTATTATCGAGATTACGTCTAGGTCTTTTGTTTTTTCACCTTTTACTTTGGAGACTTTGAAGTTCCTCGTACTCGCTAACGAATGCTTGCATGCATTCGCTATTATATGCTACAAAAGTAGAAACATCATTTTTTTCTTGAAATGTAAATAAGAATGGAACCCCCTTACCTGATAATACCTCATCTGTTATTTTTGAAGAAGACTCGTTGGTCCATGCACGTGGAGCTTCTTCATGAACTCTTTCAAGGTACTCACTCAAGTAATACATGCACTCTTCAAGCATCCAACCCTTTGCCATGGATCCTTCTGGTTTCGCTCTTTGTCGCACGTAACCTTTTAGTATTCCCATAAATCGCTCGACCCAAAACATCCATCGAGTGTTGACAACACCAGCAATATCTATCTCATCCACAAGATGGACTAGTAAATGAACTTGAATATCAAAAAATGAAGTAGGAAGTTCTTTTTCCATCAAACATAGTAGCTCTTTGCATTCACGTTTTTTTTGTGGGATCGAATTTTTATCGATCTCTTTGGATGTAATCCACCTATACAAATCATAAAAACAATTGTAAAGAAGTTAATTAAAAAATAAAAGATATCCAATATTCATACATATTAAATATAAAAGTATCATAATTACCTTATAAGTGATCCAAGACGATAGATCACATCTCGTACTCCTTTCGTTGTACATCCATCGATAACCAAAGGTAAAATATGTTTCAAAAAGTTATGCCAGTCATGGGTCTTTAATCCAGATAAGCTCTTATCATCCATAGTAAACATGTTTTGAAACGATGCTCCATATCCTGTAGGAGTCTTGATCAATTGAATTCTATTGTTGATAGTTTGTATCTCTTTTGTTGTAAGTACCCAAGGAGCAGATGCATAAGTCGTTTCTTGTCGATGTCTATCAAAAACTGGCCATAACTTTGGTTTGGATTTTTGATCTTTCAAATCATTCCTTGATGTTGTGGTATCTTTTAGTCCAAGAAGATGCTGCCATAGTGAATAACCAATATTTTTGAATATATCCATAGGATCAAGAAGATGACATACTTTTAACTCTTTCCAATACTCCAAAGAATATATGTTCTCTGCGAGTGCCAATTTCCCTTTACCTCTATTCACATACTCATTATATGAATCATCATTGAAGATTTCTGCTTCTGGATCTATCAGAGGTCCATCTGTCCACTTTTTATACCAATCCATAGGCGTCATAGGTTTTGGATACTGGCCTGTTTCAAGCTTTCCATTAAAATGTATCGCTTCTCTTTTAGATCTTAATGGATGATCATCAGGCAAGAAACGTCGATGTCGAAGATAAATATTTTTGTTGAGATTCTTACTATAGATTGATCTCAACCAATCACCACAATATGGACAAGCTTTATAACCCTTAGTAGATATTCCTGCATCATGGAAAAGGATAAAAATATAATTAGATTAAATCATATTTATTTACATGCATATTGAATAAAAAAATTACATCAATACCTGAACAAACGCCATATCCAGGAAAATCGTGAATAGTCCAAGCCACAATACCACGAATCGTAATATGTCTTTCATTGATGCTTTTCGATATATCAATGACATTAATACCTCTCCATAACTCTTGAAGATTGTCAATGAGAGGAGCAAGATATACATTCATATCTTTAACTTGTCTTTTGCCTGGGATTAAAAGTGAAAGCATTAAATGTTCCTTTTTAATGCTAAGATATGGCGGAAGATTGTAGTTTATGACTACCACTAGCCATGTTGACCATTTACTGGATTTCATGGAGAATGCATTAACCCCATCTAATGCAACTCCTAACTTTAGATTCTGTGGATTTTGTGCAAATTCAGGCCATGTAGAATCAATATGCTGAAAAGCAACACTATCATGAGGAATTCTGATTATTCCATCAGTACTTTTGTGATCATGTCCCCAAGTCAAAAGCTTTGATAATTCGGGGCTTTGAAACATATGTCTAATCCGTGGAGCCAATGGAAAATGTCTCAATACCTTATTCGAGATTTTACCTTCTTCACCCTTATATCGAGGAGATTGACATTTGGGACATGTCAAAGAGTCTGCATATTCACCTCTATATAAAATACAATCGTTAGGACATGCATGTATACATTGATAATCTATACCAAGATTGTTGATTATCTTCTTCATTTCATCATGTGAGGTAGGAAGAATATTTTGACATGGTAAAAACTTTTCAGATAATAACCTGTAAATTTATCAAAAAAAGATATATTAAAAAAGGTAAATAAATATACATACATATATACATGCAGGTTTTTATTCTTACTTTAGATAAGGTAAGAACAAGAACTTGAATTGAATAGATACTTTTTGTCCGCACATCTTTTAAAACTATTAATGCATCTTTCAAAATATTTACGCAAAACAATCGTATCCTGTCAATTCACACATATGTTCATATAATGGTGACCTGGATGAATCGCATGCACAGAGGTTAGTCAAGATAGAGCAGGATTTCTCGGGTATGCAGTAAACCTCTTGCATGTCAATGATGAGTATCTGAACTTTAGGATACAAAGTGGACTACTCCATTATAATCAGATTGCTGTCTCTTGAGTAACCGCTGTGCATGCGACTCATCCAGGTCACCATTGCGAATATTTGGAAAGATGCATTAATAGTTTTAAAAGATGCGCGGACAAAAAGTTTCCATTCAATTCAAGTTCTTGTTCTTATAACCTTATCTAAAGTAAGAATAAAAACCTACATGTATTTATATATGTATATATATTTATGCATATATATATATATATATATAAATAGATAGAAAATTGAAATTTATACCTTAATAGTGTCGAAACAGATACATTACTCCATCCAAAACGATTTTGAAGGTTGAGAATAAGTAAGCTCGCATTTAGTCGTGTCAAATGACTTCCTTCATATACATGCTTTAGACATTCCTCTCAAAGATATTTCTCATTTTTAGAAATATCCATGCTCTCACTGTCATTTTGATACCAATCCTCAATAAAATCTGCCATGCCATCATCTTCATCATTGTCACACAAATCTTGTACTTTATCATCTTTTGAATATAGATCTTTCAACTTTGCATATTGCACAGGCTTAGTTTTGCGTAGCCTCCTCATGGAAGCTTCTAATAAATGAGGTCTTATTGGTAATTGTGTGAATGTTGTGGACGAATATCATCAACATCATACGTTGGAATCTACACATATAAATAAAACTCATTAGTATTCCATAAATGAATAAAAATTAAACTTCAAATATAAAATTAAGTATATAACTTATTAAATATGGATAGAAAATTTTTATTCTCTCTAGCTAAAAGGTGCTCTTGGAGGTCTACGCCATCCATAATTCACTAATAGTTCATCACCAGCATGTAATGTAGTAATAGCATTGACAACTATGTATCTTGATACATCTCTACTCATGTATGGTGATTCATGACTATTTTCACGCTCCTCAAATGTGCAATTAGTCCTTGAACTATTATGTAACCCTCGACTACTATTTATTAAACCTGCTATATTTCCATGTGTGTAAGGTCTTCCATCAATATATAATCTTTCATTTTCTGCATGTAAAATCCTTCTATTAGTAAGAGATGCTGCGTTCAAGCATATTCCATAAGTACTCATGCTTTGAACATAACGTGAAAGTCGATGCCAATCTCCCCATCCATATATAGGACCACAAAATGACATAAGAGTGACTTCAGAGTTCGGAGGCACATACAAATCCTCTACAATAAAGAGACCACGACCAGCATTAGTAATAGTGGATGGAGCAATCATATAGCGATTACCCCAAAAGTTGAAAACCTCTCCATCTAAAGGAAGTGGTCCTCTATTCCATCCTCCATATCTTCTTCTATCATATGTTTGTACTAAAGAACGATCACGAGCTGGCAATGGATAATCTCCAGCCGTTTCATTCTCTAAACCAGGAGGTAGAGGATTTCTAGAAACCTCTGCTTGTAATTGATGAACAGCAAGTCCATGACGTGTACGAGGTATATTAACATTATGAGAAAAATCATCATCATCATCATCATCATCGATGATCATCATCGAGCAAGTATTCCTGTATATCAATAATAATTTGATTTTATACATGGTTTTTAAATAAAAAAATGACATTAATATATATAGAAAATACATACCCAAGCATTATCACGTTGACTAGGTGATGATGCATGCTCAAAAGTACCATACTCTGCCTCATGTTGAATACATTCCAATCGTGGTCTTCGATACGTGCCATAACAAGAGTTACACCAACATATAATATGCTCTTGATAGTAAAATTCATCATAATTCCTATCGGAGGACACATGTGAAGTCGTTCCATGGGTAGGAGGTGGTGGAGCACCCTCTGATTGATCAGAATCTGCACATCATAAGAAACATAAAAAAAATATATACGTTATGTATCCATCAAATATAGTTAAAATTAAATATTTCATATACTTACAGTATAAAGTCGTTGCACGATGAGGAGATGGTGGTGGAGTTCCATCTGATATATCAGAATCTACAAATAATGGTATTTGATATTAATAATTTGATTATCTACATAAATAAAAAATTCACATATACATATTTACACATACACACATATTCACATATACACATTCATACATACACACATACACACATATTCACATATACACAACACATATTATTGTGGGATAAATGCATGTATTTTGTATGAATGAGTGTATATGCATGCATGTGTGTGTACGTATATATGTGGATATGTATATGTGTGTTTATGTTATATGTATGTATATGTGTATATATATACATATATGCATGCGTATATGTTTGCATGTATATGTGTATGTGGGTATGTGTATGTGTATGTGTATGTGTATATGTGTGTATTCTGACTTTTTTTTCTGTTTGAGATTAAATTAACAGGAGATATTGTATGGTCGAAAAAAATAAGAGGCGAGCTAACATACCACCTGAGTCGTGGCAGTTTTTTCGTAGACAGCTACGTCTTCAGGAGTCATTTCCTCAGCAGAAGGTACACAAATTAATAGTTTATATTTATAATTTTTAGATATTTTAGTAATTTTTTAATTTAATTTATGTATTTTTTTTCCTTGAATAAAGAGGCTGCTGCAAAGAAGAGAGTGGAGTCGGGCCACACATTGCACTTAGGCCAAATGGGCCATAATGGTTTTGTAGCTACATTTGTAAGTATATGTGTTATTGTGAGTATATTTTTTATTTTAGTTAAAATGCAAGCAACTAATGTTTTTTATTTGTTTCATTGCAGCGAAAGGATTATGGCCGATATCCTACGAAACACGAGATCGAGTATGCTACACATTTTGGATATCGACGTTTGAGCGAGTATATACAAGATCATCCTGATGCCTTTGTGAGTATTTTTAAATTTTATATAATTATTTTGTTGTTATGAATGTTTTAATTATTTTATTGATTTATGTTTGTTATATGTAATACAGGAGTATTATGGGGAGAAAAATATGGATGAGGTGGAGAGACAAACACAGGAGGGACGATCTCGATCGTCACAGGGTGATCATGACGATGAGGATGAGGAAGATCAGGATGATCATGATATTGTTGATGATGTTGATGATGATGATGATCATGATGATGATGATTAGGATTTTAGTTGATTATGACATTGGATTATATGTATTTACATTGATATATATATATATATATATATATATTTATCTATATATTTTTCATTTTAGTCATGTTTTGAATTGTGTGTATGGTATTAAGTAATGAAGAGTTTTGTTCTATTGATTGTTATTATTGTTTATATTAAGCATGTGTTTTAATACTTTAATTATATAATTCATTCATATGTGTGTACCTAAGTGTATATGTATGTGTGTGTATATGTATGTATGTGCATGTGTATGTGTGTGTATATGTATGTATGTGCATGTGCATGTATAAGTGTATATGTGTGTATGAGTATGTGCATGTGCATGTGTATGTGTGTGTATATGTATATGCATGTATATGTATAACTCTATGTGTATGTGTGTGTATGTGCATGTATATGTGTATATGTGCATGTGTATGTGTGCGTATATGTATGTATATGCATGTGCATGTATAAGTGTATATGTATGTATCAATATGTGCATGTTCTTGTGTATGTGTGTGTATATGTATAACTCTATGTGTATGTGTGTATGTGTGTATATGTGCATGTATATGTGTATATGTAGGTATATGCATGTGTGTGTGCTTCTTCATCATGTATAAGTGTATGAGTGCATATCAATAAGTGTGAGTATGGTATGTAATGAAAATAACACAATTCAAATGATCTACAAATAATAGAAATTGTACTTACAATTGTGATCCATAGTTTTTGCTTGGTTAGCTTCTTGAATAACCTGCAATAAAGAGAGAGAAAAGAGAGAGAGAGAGAGATCTAGAGAGAGAGAGAGATCTAGAGAGAGAGAGAGAGAGAAAATTCAAAGAGAGAAAGATGTAGAAAGAGAGAAACAAAGACAGAGGGAGACAATAACAGAGAGCTTAAGCAAAACAACAATTCTGCATATACTTGCTTCAGCTCGTAAGTGCAGCGCAATTGCGAACGTTGGAGAGCTCTTCGATCGGATGCGTGAAAATGCCGATTGCAGAGCCTCCAACATTTTAATTTTTGTCCGTCAACAGATCGTCATATAAGCGATGCTACGCGTCGTCGTATAAGCGACATTTCCTTAGCGTCGCTTATACAACGGTGTGCACCGTCGCTTATAGGACGGTGTGCACCGTCGCTTATACGACGGTGTGCACCGTCGCTTATGCGACGCAAAAAAGCGTCGCTTAAGCGACGCCTTTGACAAGCGTCGTTTAAGCGACGTTAGGCGGAAGCGTCGCAATACAGGTCGCAAATACCGTCGTTTTTTGCGTCGTATAATCGACGGTCCACGCTCGACGGTAATTCCGACGCAAGTTGCAATTTTATAGCGACGAAATTCTGTCGCGTTAACCGTCGCTACACGCCCGTATTCCTTGTAGTGCCTCTACCTTACGAGGTTGGGTGTGTGTGTCTTTCCAAATTCATTGTACTCTCGAATTAAAAAAACATGAACAACCAATTATCTCAATTCATAATCATATAGAATAAATAATCCGCAACTTTATTATATTTTTTCTCATCAGAATACTTAAAATAGATTGGTTTTACGCGCTATTTTATTGCTTTTCTGAAGTAATCTTTGATGGACAATTGATAAGTACATAATCTCAACCTGTACAACGGATAATTACAACTCTAATCTCAGGATGAGCCATGTTCACACATGAAAATAATTTAGAATTTCTTAAAATCCCTTTTGAATGGGAGTAACACATAAATAATCTTTTCCATGCATTCTTTTATGTAAAGGAAATTGAATTCCAAAGAAAAATTTGTGCCTGCATATACAGAAAATATAATTACTACCGTGAATGATGAATATTATGTGTGAATATCTTATTAAGTCTTTATTTTAGGCTCCTTTGATCAAGAAGTTTGAGATGATATGATTATCAAGTCTCCAAAAGATGTCACTTTAAAGAATGCGATTGATATCAATGACACACATATACTCAATGATGATCATGCTATGAACATGAATACATGTGATGATAATATGGATGAATATCTAGAAATAAAATTAAATGAATTATAGCTCATATATATATATACACATATATATATATATATATATATATATATATATATATATATATATGATTGCAAATATGTGGAAACTATGTTCTTGTATGATGATGCTCATGAGATTGTACTTGCAAAAAGAAGTGGATAAAAAGTTATAACTTTTTCATGGGAATCCAATCACCCACCAATTCTATAATTATTTAATTATGCTGTTAGGGATTTGGGAATCTAGTTGTACACATAGGGTGTTGTGAAAAGGTAACCTTGACTTGAGCTTGATTGATAGATGATCAATCTACTCTAGTTCATTATGATGTCAATCTTTGAAATAGTATGGACTCAATACTCTAGGTTAGTATGGACTCAATATTTGAAGCATAAATATGTATTGAATCATTTGGCTTTTCTTGTATTTCATGAGATGATAAAAACCATTAATCTCCCATATGAGATGAGAGAATAAGTAGTGTCCCCAATGTTCTTTTTTTGTGTCCCAATATCAGCTTGTAGTTGAACAATCTATGCCTATAATTGCATGATGGTTTGATCCTTTTTTCTTGTACTTGGTTCTTCTCCTCAGCTAATTCTATTTCTATTTGCACCTTAATTTTAGCAAGCTCCCTCATTTGTGCAACGTCTTCATTGCGATGTTCCAATATTCTGATTGAATAATCTCCCCATTTCTTTTTAAGCTCACTAATGTCCATTGTATACTTTGCTTCTAGATATGTTCCCTATTCTTTCTCAATACTGAGTTGTGTAGCATAATCTTCAAGTTTCTTTCTAAGTGTTAGCTCTTCACTTTCACGTATGGTACGTTCTACTAGTTGGTTCAATATAAGTGAGGTCATGAGCTCTTTATTCCTGCTTCTAAGAAAATGTGCTTCATCCGTATACACCTTTATATGTGATTCAATTACTTTTTCTCAATTCTCTATGTTTACCTTCTCTACCTCGATTTGAGCACACCTCCCTTTTAGATCTACATTCTTTGTTTTGACTTTCTTATATTATTAAGTAATTTGTTTGACTTTCAATTACCAAATGTCATTTTTAGTCATGAGAAAGTCCATCTTTATCATTGCATCAACAAGCTCCTTCTTTGTTTTCTCTAGATGCCCTTGAGATTGCAGTAATTGATCAAACACGTGCTCACTCAGAACTTTGTATTTGTTTTTCTCCATGTGAGCCTATTCATATTCCTTATCAGCTTCCAATAATTTTTGTTAAGTATCCATGGAACTTTTAATCATGTATTTGAACACCAATATCACCTGAGCTACATCGCTATTCATCCATGTTTTCACAATGACAGGTGGCTCTTTAGTATTTACCTGCTTGCCTTGAACCGTATGTATTTATATGCTTTCCTTGGACCGTATGTATGGTCTAATTAAAATGTTTTCTAATATGAAGGTTCCACTTTTCTTTCTTTACTTTCTGTGTGTGCTCTACTTTTGAGCTAGTTCCTACTCTTCTTGTGATCATATGGGAATTTTCAGCAACAACCCTCATAGGTGGGATGGGATCTTTGGTGTGTTTGTGATGTTGTTATTCTTCTTGAGTATGATTGTGAGTATAAGTAGTGTCTTCTTCATCTTCTAGTCTCTTCTAGTAACTCACTATTTCTTTCTCATTGATCATTTGATTGAGTTCTTCCCAGTTGCCATTATAATTAGCATCATGTTCCAAATCAGTGTTCAATAGAGATTGATCATCCTTATCTTGTGATCCTAAATAAGAACTTGAGTCATCTAATCCTAGATCTACATAATGAGACATGTTGGATAGTCTTTTACGGGGTCTCTAATTTTCCTATGCTTCATTTGTTTGATGATCATGATGACCTTGGACATTTAGATACATTTTCCCTTCAATGAATGCATGGGTGGCTTGCAAAGCGTTTTCTTGTTGTTCTTCAGTAATGGGTGGTGGCTAAGCTAGAGTGGAAGTCAGCAATCGATGAACTCTTTTCGCTAATGATGTCGTTGCCACTTCACCATAATCTCTTCATCTTCTGGCTCCTCTCATTCTCAGCATTGCACTAGTTCTAGCTTCTATAGTACTTAGTACCTTCATCTTCTTTAGAATTGATCCAGATTTCACATATCTATAGTTGTAGGTGATCACGAATCTTTAGTGTGTGATAGATAAGAATGGTCAAGGCTATGGTTCCATGAGCTTCAAGTAATCTTTCTTGAACATATGGAGTTAGATTGATTTGGTTTCACACTTGCTTCATTGCATGAGATGGTAATCGCACTACTATCTTTTGAGTACTTGTATATCTATTCATGCTCATAAAACAAAAGTGTTGATGCACTAGCCGTACTTCTTCCTCGATATGAATTTAGTTAATGTCCAAGATATTTTTTTCTCAGCATCATGATCCTCATCCTTTAAGTCCACCATGCCATCTTTTTTCCATCCAAAAGCATCATTTACGAGTTCATGAGTAAACATAATGGTTCTTAATCTTCCTTGTAAATCAATCTCTTTTGCTTCTCGTATCGAGGGTTTATCTATAGCAAGATGCAATGTATTCATCACTTATGTGCATCTTACAAAATTCTATCTATAGATATGAAATCTAAGTTATGTATTTATTATTGCATTTTGCCATGTTTCTTGAGTCACTGGCATATTGAGATTATGTGAAAGTCTTGACTTATGACTGGGAAAAGATGGTCTCTATCCATTATCTGGATACTAACAAGAAATAAGCATTCACCAACAATTTGATTGTCTCAAAACCAAGGTCCTCATTCTTTTATCCATAATCCAATGGAAATTCACTTACTTGAGGCATTTCATCTATGCTCTTGGTAGACGTTTGCATTTAAATAATTAAGAAGACATTAGCATGAGAGAGTAAGAAAA
Source organism: Ceratopteris richardii (assembly GCA_020310875.1). Taxonomy (NCBI): domain Eukaryota; kingdom Viridiplantae; phylum Streptophyta; class Polypodiopsida; order Polypodiales; family Pteridaceae; genus Ceratopteris; species Ceratopteris richardii. Next base: position 73,792,965 of record CM035423.1, on the reverse strand, counting down.
GAAATGTGTGTTTCATAGTGCCCATGCATGGTATATCCCTCCATCCTTCAAATCATCCCCCTCACATATTGCTTCTACCATCACCTTGATGTTCCCTAAGATGTATATTTTTCTATTTTGATCAAGTAAAAATAAGTTAGTAATAGGAATAGAGAATGAATAGTTAGGGTTAATATGAAACCTACACTAATATAGTACAAATGAAGATTTATTCCTTATGGAGGAAATATGCACCATTGAATAGACTTAGATAAGCCATGTTCTGAATGTGAGGCCTTGTAGTGTGGCCCTATTTGTGAAGAGGTGATGGGATGTTGATAGATTTGAGTGAGAGTTGGCAAGAACCTGCTCAATGCAAGCTAAGATAACCTCTAGAATGCTTAATAAAATTCCTTAGACTCCCAATCATGCATACCACTCCTTCAATCAAAATAGTTTATGTCTAGCATGCTTGCATTAAGTATCTCCTTGCCTACTACAAGGAAACTTCTGAATGTATGTTTACAAAATTTTTTTGGGAGTATCATTGAGAGATTTTTATTTCCAATCCAACTCACCTCCTCCAACTATTCGCTTGTGAAGAAGCCCTATACTCAAAACACTACAAAATGCCACATCCCATAGTTTGAGGCACCATAGATTGGGAACCTCTAGAGTAAGATCTCGTAAAGGCACTTAGATCACAAGAACATGAATTAGCCATGCAAGTAGTTTCATACTACATTGATCACCTTGCACAACAAAGGTTTGATAGGGACAACAGACTCGAGAGGGGGGAGTATTTGTGGTAAGAATGGACAAGGAGGCTTAAGCAGACAAGGGATCAAGATAGAAGAAGGTCAATGAGAAGGGAAAGGCTCAAATATTAGACTGAACAAGCAAGGAAGCCAACAAAGATCTGGTAGAGAATAGGCCTCATCCAATTTTCAAACTTTTATTTTCTCAAATAGTGATCTTTATCACTACACATCATTGTAAATACCCATTTTTTATCAATTCAAATCCATTTTGTGCAATACAAGGTGTCGTCTAACTTGAGGAGTATTAAAAGAGCTTCCATTCAATTTTCATTTTTTTTGGAGCTCATTTGAGCACTCAAATTAGTATAGGTACCTAATTTTCAACTTAGCTAGACACTAGGTTTGAATTAGACCAAAGCTAATGAAAAACTATAAAAGGAGGTATAGAGCTGACTTTGAGGTTGGATTTTTTATGAAACTTTCTATTAGGATCTCTTAAATGAAAGATTCCATTGTTCTACTCTTTGTTCGACCGTGTATGTGTGAATGTGTGTGCATTTCATCTGGCTTCTCACTCTTGCACTTGTGCATTACTATGACTAATGGTCATCATACTATCCTCATGTCTCAATGGATTGACATTTATGAGGTGGATCTTCACCACATCCGTACTCCCATTGTGCTAGATTGACATGATAGTAAAAGGGCTTTGGAATATTGTGAAAGCTATTGAAAAACATCTTATTACACTTGCAAATATAGTTATTGAAGGTGATGCAGACGGTCTTGAAGATGATGATCTTCTATCTCTTGGTCCTATTATGGTTCCTACTACACCTACTCTAAAGAAACTTCATTGGGGTGGAAAAGATGTTGAGAAACATGCATTGATAGATTTGTCTCTCAAACATGCGATTATCCCTCACATTCACCCTTGCAAGACAACAAAGGATGCTTTTGATACAATAACAACTTTATACCAAGAAAGAAATGAGGCTCGTATTGCTTACCTCTAAAAAAAGTTGGAGAGTGAGCATATGAATGAAGAAGATTCTATGGACAATTTTTTGACAAACATCAAAGATTTGGAGTAGTTGATTTTCAGTGATGAAATCTTTCTAGATAGTTCTTGTGTAGACTATTCTGATGGAGACCTTCAAATCTCCAATGTCAATTCTACCTTGAATTAAGAACACCTATATGTCAAGTATGGACAAGGCTTTATATTATTACTTCAAAACTTTCCAAGTTTAAGGATGAAATGTACTTCCTCCTTCAATTATAAATTTATGTTCTTCTTCAAATAATCTACCTCAAGATTGAACTTCATTACTTGCAAATGATATGGATTTCAATGCTTCAAATTACAAAAGCATCTTTGTATGATCCTTGCGCAACCTTTAGGTACAATAGAACTTTGATTAGACTAACTAAAACTTTGATCAACCATTAAGATCAAAATATTTCTAAAATCGTTATCCAAAAATCACGACTTTGACATAGGTAACTTCAAACTCTAATTTCTCTCACATTATAACCTATGTTACAAAATGATTTTGAACATATCTTCCTTATCTCTCAACTTAGATTTCTAGTGCTTAAGTAGAGAAAAATTTGCACGCATCATTGAGACATGAGCAAAACATTAATCGACGAGATGCACCATTTCTGAGTCATCACTTCAAAATGTTCCTATGAGTCATACACATTCTAAGAAGGAAATTAGGACATGAAATTTTAACCATAACTTGGTTTACTATTGAATTAAGTGTGTGTACAAGGATTTCTGATCCATGTGATCATCCTGAGAGAAATGTAGATTAGAGAGATCTCTAATCCTATAGATTTAACCCAACATTTCTATCTCATTGATGATAATGAATTCACTTAATTTCTAATGTCATAATTGATTTATATAGCCACAAATTCATAAGTGAATCATGAATAATACATTATTATTCACTTTCTTTATTAATTGCCTAACTATAATACACTAATTAGGATCCTCTGAAGTGAATATATGCATAGTCATGTCTAATGCTTTTTATCTATTGCTCTCTCCATTCTTCTTGGTCTTTATCTATAATTAACTTCTCTTTATCTTTTTCCATACTCTTGCTTGACTTTCCATATTCTCGCTAATTTATGATTGGTCTACACTAAGAGCTTCCCCTCAATCACTAATTGTGATTATGCTCTTCTTATTTATCCTTGCCATCTCTTTGAATCTATATAGCTAAGGTCCATCTAGACTCTTGGTTAACATATCTGCTACTTGTTCTTTTGTTGGTGTATATGTGACGTCAATGTCTTTATCAAGTACCTCTTCCCTCAAGAAATGATATTGAATCTCAATATGTTTAGTCTTGGCATGAAGAACAGGATTAGCTTCCAAGTAAAGTGAACTCATGTTCTAACCATGTATAATTGGAACACCCCGCTCAACTCCAAGACTCTTCATCAAATTCTTCAACAATATTACTTGTTTGGAAACTTTTTCCATTCCTTTATAATCAAATTCTATGGATGAAAAAGCATCTATGTGTTTCTTCTTTGAACACCATGAAACTAGCTTATCTCCAATGTAGCATAAGTATCCATGAGTAGATCTTCTATCATCTATACTACCTACCCAATCTGCATCACTAAACACTTTGATTCTCGTGTCAGAAGTGAAACCATAGTACAAACCTTCATTAGAAGTTCCTTTGATGTATCTTAACACTCTTTGTGTTGCAATCCAATGAGTTCTCTTTGGACAATGCATAAATTGTGATAAAACACCAATTGGATATGAAAGATTTGGTCTTGTCAAGGTAGCATAAATCAGACTACCTACAAAACTTTGATACATCTTCATATCTTTGGACTCTTCACCTCCATACCTGCTTAATTTATGATTTACCTACAATGGGGTTTTTAAGGTTCTACAAGTTTCCATGTTGAAATTTAATAGAAGATTCTTCAAATATCTTTCTTGTGTAACATATACTCCATGATGAGTGTGAATGATTTCCGTGCCTAGGAAATATGATAAATTTCCCAAGTCACTTATCTTGAACTCCTTCTCCATTTGCTTCTTGAGATTTTTGATTCCTTTGGTATCTGTACCTATAAGTATAATATCATCAACATAGATACAAATGTATATGTACCCATCTTCACTTGCTTTCACTAGCAAGCTACTATCTACCTTTGAAGCTTGATATCCAAGTTCATTTAAGAAGTTCACAAGTCTAGAGATCAAAGCCCTAGAGATCAATCTTCTGGGCTGCGATGTTCAACACGGTTAGGTTATGGGAGGCTGTAGAGCTATGGCGCACGACTGGTGAGGGAGACAAGGAAGCAATGTATGAGAGAATGGACGGTTGAAGGAGATCTAGCTATCGTTGAAGTCATCAAGTGTTGCATTGTCTGTCATGAGCAGCGATGGCTTGATGCGTTGTCTATCGTTGAATCTTGAAGCGACGTCTGTCGTGGATTACAACAAGCAAGGAAGCTTAGTGCAGCATCTAATGCGAAGCTAGAGATAAACCGTCTATCGCGGTGTGCACCTTCTGTCTATCGTGGGAAGAGATAAACCGTCTATCGCAAGATGAGATAAGCCGTCTTTCGCGGAGTGCACCATACCATCTATCGCGAGGTGATAAACCGTTTATCGCAGTTTGCATAGTATTCCATCTATCGGGGAGAGGATAAACCGTCTATCGCGCTCGTTCAAACCATCTATCGCATTTCTTGAGTTGAAGATACCGCTAAACGGACGAACCTCGCTCGTGGCTTCACTGGGTTTCATCTGTTGGGGAGTGGATAAACCATCTATCGTGCTCATTGAAACCACCTATCGCGTTTCTTGAGTTGAAGATACCGTCAATCGCGGAGCAACTAAACCGACGAACCTCGCACGTGGCTTCAGTGGGTTTCCGTCCAGCGGCTTCAGTGGGTTTCCATCCAGCGGACAACTTCATTTGTTTTTGGTGGATTTTCAGGCTTTGGTGGAGCCGCATCTATCGCGGTTGTCTGTAGTGGGAAGTGGCAGCTATCCCAAGTGTTGGGAACCATGTCTGGTGGCATGTTTTTTTTCTTCATTTCCAGAGCGCTTCGGAGTTTTTTTTTAGTTCTTCGTGTTCAGAGAAAGGGTTTTCGGATGTTTTGAGTGACTCGAGAGCTTCTCGATTTTATCCGCTCAACTTTAGCAATAGAAGTTGAACTAAAACGCTAGCGTTCACCTTGAATTTTAGCATTAAAGTTTTGAAGAGGAAAGAGGCTTGTGTCAACTCATATTATTCTCAGCAAGCAATTGGAAATCAAGAAACCGAAGGAGTTTTGATGGTCCGCGTGCGCTTGTCTCTTTAACTTTAAGGAGTCTTTGCTCTTTTCTCTCTGTGGCAGCCACTATGGATGTGGGGGTCTCTTTCCTCATTATGATTAATCTACCTCCAGTTGTCACAGGCGAGGCTAACGCTGCCCCTACCTCGTCAGAGACTATGGTGGCCCCTCCGGTTGCTCTAAATCGTAAGGCGATCCTTTCAACACAAGAAGAACTCAAGAGAACTTGCCTCATTGGCCAGTTGTTCGGTCCCAGGCCCCCGCTGGATTCTGTGCGACAGTGGTTTCGCAAAGAGTGGTTCCCACGTGGCATAGTTGTGAGTAAGTGCCAATTCCTTCCAGCCAGACACCTCTTGCTTGTCTTTGAGAACGAAGAAATGGCACTCCAGGCTCTCAGTGTTGGGTTTTGGCAAGTTGGGCGCGCCACTCTGTGCTTCTTTAAATGGGCCCCCGATTTCATGCCCGACAACTCTAAACCCCTTCGGTACCCTCTCTGGGTTGAGCTCCCCAATCTCCCTTACTTCCTCTATGGCTTTGTGTGGGATATTGTCTCTCCAATTGGCAAGCCGCTGGCCTCGCGCGGAGATGTTGGGGGCTTCATTTATGAGGGTTCAAAACACGTGTTTAATGCCCGGTGGCATCCTCAAATGTGTGTGGAAGCAGACCTCAGCAGGCCTCTCCCCTCGAAGATTATTGTAGATTTGGGCGAAGGGGAATCTTGGGTTCAGGAGGTCTCTTATAAAAATCTGCCCAATGCATGCTTTCAATGTGGTCAACAAGGCCATCGAATAAAAGATTGCCCCTTGAAGCAAAAGAATAAGCAAGAAGCAGCCAGCAAAGCCCAAACACTCAAGGGGAAGCAGGTCGGCCCATCAGTTGAAGAGAAAGACAAGGATGACCGAATCCTAGAAACTGACTCAGAAGGGTTTACAGAGGTTAGAAGAATAAGGAAAGCTAGCCCTAAGAGAAGCTCAAGCCCAAGGAGACTTTTACAGAAGTCCCAAACACCAGAAAAGTCACTCAATAACTTATATTGCAACCTCAAGAAGGAGGTTAATGAGCTTGATTATCAGGGTGGGACCCAGGACCTAGCAAGCACAAGTAACTTACCCTTAGAGTGGCCCCCCTCCAATGCGGTCAATCAAGAGGATTACACAACTAACAAAGAAGATGGATTCACCACAAGTAATGAGGACAATATGGACAGTGAAAGTTCCATAATTGGAACAACAATACCGGAAATGGCCTCTCCTTCTCCCCCAGAGGAGGCTTCCCGCAAGGGAAAACAGTTGACAGGTATGCCTTGGAAAAGCCCCCTCAAATCGAAGATGCATGGTCGGGACCATCCCCCCTCAAGCAAGAAAGAAGACTCCAAGAGGAAAAAAGAGAAGTCACACCCTCGGAATGAGGGAAGTGCAAGAAAATGATCATCGCTTTACTAAACACTAGGGGGCTAACTGACCCCACAAGAGCCACCATTATTGGTCAATGGCTCCGCCACATAAGTTTAAACCCGGACTTCATCTATCTTCAGGAGATTAAAATTGAAGGAGAAGACCTTCAGAAAAGACTTAAGGGTGTCTCTCAGTCCCATGTGTGGTTTTCCACACCCATCTGCGTGGTTCTGGTGGAACTTCCATTGGTATCCATCACCCCTGGGCTAATAAACTTGACTACACAAGCGAAGACAAAAACCATAGGTGGTTGGCGGCTACATTCAGCACCCCCTTTCAATTCTCCCTAATCTCTATGTATGCTCCAAACGAGGATGCTGCAAGGATCGATACTTGGTCCTCCTTGGACTCGTTTTCTCATAATGTCATGATTTGCGGTGACTTCAATATGGTGGAGGACCCCTCTGATAGGTGGAAAAACAAGGGCCGTATCATTGATGGTCAAGAGAAAGACACATGGGACGAAACCAAATTGTTTTTGGATCTGGTCGAAGTCAAGGACCCAAACGGCTTTTCTTGGTCCAATCTTCAATCGGGTGAGGATTTGAGGAAAGCAAGACTTGACAGAAGCTACATTTCACAGAATCTCGTTGATCAATGGGGTCCTCCCACCCTAACGCAACGTATCGACCTCATCGTCTCAGATCATTACCCAATGGTGCTCACCTTCCCCCTCCTTCTAAAAGTCGCAAGGCACCTTGGTTTCATGCCAGCCCGTTTGTGTTTTTGCTCCCCTCTACCTGCCATGAAATCACTAACGCATGGCTTGAGGCCTTTGCCGTCTGCACCTCTCCAGCCAAGTGTTGGAGAAACGCGGTAGAAAAGTCTCGTCAAATCTTGATTAGGACCACGAAGGCTCTCAAAACCATCCACCAAAGACAGAGAGAAAACCTATACTGCCGGCTTCGGAGACTCGAAGAAGAAGTTAATAAAGGAAAGATTCAATCTCAGAAGGGACTCCAAAATATCATAGGAAGATTAAGATACAAGGAGGAGATCAAAAGGAGAAATCTTCAAATTTATTTTAAGGAATGGTGGGCTGGTAAGGAAGACAAACCTTCCAAAGAGATGTGCAATATTCTCAGAAGAAAACGAATTAGAGAGGAGATCCCGCTCCGGCTTGACAAGGATGGGGCAGAATGTAAAACAGTGGAAGAAAACATTGCCATGATAGAAGCACATTTCACGAGTCTCTTGGGTAGTGCTTGTCCCCTCTCCCCCCATAGGCGGGACTGCATGGCCACCATCTCTCGGACTTCCCGGCATAGAATCCCATGCAATTTGAGTGCTTTGCTTGACGCCGCAATTCCCGAACAAGAGATCCTGGAAGTTATCGATTCGCTTCCGAACGGCAAGAGCCCGGGGCCTAATGGGCTCACTAATGAGTTCTTTAAATCATTCAAATATGTGGTGGCCACCCCCTTGCATCTTTGGCTTGAGGCACTCGAGTTCGGTGCCCTTCCCACTTGTCTCAACAATGGCATCATCAAACTTATACATAAAAAAGGGGAAAGGAACAAAATCGAGAACTGGAGACCTATCACAATGCTTCAAACCGGATATAAGATTCTTGCTAAAGTCATTGCCAATAGGATATCTTGTCACTTAGACCAGTGGCTTAGCAAAGACCAAAAACGCTTCATTAAGGGAAGGTCAATATTGGAAGCCATCATTGATATCTGGGAAGGTCTGGACTATGCTGAAGAAATGAATCAGGACATTGTCTTTCTCAAGATCGACTTTGACAAAGCCTATGACAGATTGGAATGGGACTATATTTTACAATCGCTAAAAGACCTTGGGTGTAGTCGGAGATTCCTCATGATGATCTCCACTCTCCTAGGCAATGCGTCGACCAAAGTCAATGTCAACGGACAACTTTCAAAAGCAATCAAACTGAAACGATCCATCAGGCAAGGTTGCCCGTTGGCCCCATTGCTCTTTGCCATCAGCACGGAAGGACTGAGCCAACTTGTGGAACAACAGATGGAGCTTGGTCACATAAGAGGCATCACTTTGCCACATAACTCTGGGCAAATGACCATGAGGCTTTTTGCAGATGACACAAATGCCTTTGTACATAATGATGATACCAGCTTGGAAACCTTTTAGTGGTGCCTCGACATGTTTTGTGAAGCCTCTGGATCGAGAATTAACCATACCAAGACTGCATTCAGGGCTATCAAAGGGAATTAACCCAATCTCCTCACTGTGCAAGGATGCCAAAGCATTCAATCAAGTCAGGTCATTCGTATTCTTGGTATCCCCTTGGGATTCGGTGTTACTCTGGAACAAAGGTGGGCTTGGGTCCTCGCTAGAATTAATAATAAAATTAACTACTGGAGGGATCTACAAATCAATCTTGCTGGCCAGGCCATGGTTATCAACATGTTCCTCATATCCTCAATCATATACTTTCTCTCTTGCTGGAGACCAAAGAATCAAGATTTAGCCAAATTAGAAAGTACTTGTAGGAACTTTCTTTGGACCGGGGACCATAACAGGAGGGGGGTGCCTAAGACCAAATGGTCCATATGCACTAGCCGAAAGGAGAATGGAGGTCTGGGTATTATGGACATTGGCAGCATGGCCAATAAACTTGCGGCTAAATGGAAGATTAAGGTGTGGTGCAATAGAGATTCCTCTTGGGCCACATTAATTTTCAAAAACAAAAATGCAATTACTTTGGTAGGCTACCCTGGATGGAAAAACCTTGACATCCTTACCCTCCTATTCTCTCCAATTCCGGTGTCACCCAAAGGATCGATCTTGCTTAGATCCTTGTGGATGAGTTGGAACACATTCAAACCGCACATCAGAATCAATGAAGATTGGAAGTGGGCTGCAGGTATAAGACAAAACGACTCTATTTGGTTCCCGATCCAAGGCATGAGAAACGTGAAGCCTTGGAATGTCTTGAGTGCCAAGAGACTCTGGAATAAGGAATTCAAACAATGGAAGCACCTCTGGAAACAGGATAGGAATAGATGGGTGGACTTTGAGGACCTTGACCCTACTACTGCGGTCACATACGAGGAATGGAACGTTTTACTGAGTAGACGCCACGCTTGGGACCGATCTAAAATCCAACTACTTATGGGACAAGACTCTCCGAACCAAATGGGCCTTAAATGGTATAACGGTAATCGCCTCTCCAAGCTTCCATATGTCAAAGCTTGCAAAGACATTCACACCAATCTCAACAAGAAATAGTGTCTCAACTGGACGCGACTTCGATGGGATATGAAATTCATGTCTATCTGGCATCCTCTCATTGAAAACAAAAATTCGGTTCTCCTATGCAAATCCTACACCGTGGAATATGGACCAATGCAAAAGCTAACAAGATCTATCGGGTTCCACCCTGGTGCAAGTGATGTTGCCATAGCAAAGAGAATATTGGTCACCTGTTCTTTGCTTCCCTAAATCCCTTCGGTTATGGAGGGTCCTTGGTCGTTCTTTGGGACTCCAAGAACAAATCAATTGGAAGCAAGCCCTCATTGGTGAAGCGATTGGTTGCTCTGTGGTGTTGTGGAATGCTATTAGGGGGGAGATCCTTTGGAAGATTTGGCGAGAAAGATGTGCTCAAAACTATGGCAATACCCCCAAGGAGTGGTCAATGGAGAAGTCACTTTTCCTTCTCGGCAAAAGAATTGCTAATTGTAACAAAACTCCCCCCTTCAAACATCACAAAGAGCTACAGTATGTCAACAATAAGCTTAAAACCAAGTGGGCTCCACACGATGGGGATGTGAGGTTCATCAACCTCCTCTATAACTCCATGGAAGCCTTGCAAGGCCTAACCCAAAGGCTATGGAAGATCATCGAAATGAAAACTAGTCATCAGAAATGTATTAGTTGGAAGCCAGCTCTACTGGGAGAAGTGAGTGATCGTGATGTGACTCTCCAGAACACTCGAAACTCTGGTCGTTTGAGTATTCACTGTTCCTCATTGGCAAAAGGATCGCTATTGTAAGAAACCCCCCTTTTTCTTTTTAGGAGTCATCAAGTTTTCTGTTTGATCAAGAACACACTTCACCCATGTGGGCCCCGCATGGAGGTGATGAGTGGGTGATTAACCCTATTCTTGTAAAGCCACCTACACTCTGTAAAAGCTTCCCCCGCTCTGTGGGATTTGGGGGATCCTGTGGGCACTAGTCCCCTTCTTTTGTATTTTTCCTTTATTTAATTCAAGTCCGGGAGAGTAGGCTAAGGCCGAACTTCCTTTATTTAAAAAAAAAAGCCCTTGGGGCCTACTTCAAAACATACAATGCTCTTTTGAGCTTACACACACAATTTGGTCCATTTTGATCTTTGAAACCTTTTGGTTGCTCCATTGTATACTTCATCTACAATGTATCCATTTTTAACATTCAATTGTGATAACTTCCATCCTTTGCAAGCTACAATAGCTAACAGTGTTTTGATGGTAGACATTTTAGCCACTGGACTATAAGTTTCATCATAGTTCACACCTTGTGTCTGAGCATGTCCTTGAACTACTAGTCTATCTTTATATCTAGACACCTTTCCATGTGCAAATTTTTGGTTTTATATACCCATCTACATCCAATTAGCATTTGATTTCTTTGTCTAGGTACCAAGTCCCATGTATCATTCTCAAGTAAAGCATCATACTCTTCCTTCATCGCCTTTTCCCAATTATCTTTACCTTTATCTTCTGCATATGTTGATGGATCTTCATCTATCTTCAATGTGTATGCATAATCTTTGGTTGTGATATAAGAAGTGTCATAGCTATATGTGATAGGTTGCTTTCTTTCTCTTGATGACCTTCTTATCTATGCACTCCTTGAATTCTCTACCTCATCATGATTTGGATCAAATTTTGGTCTATGTTCATCTCCATCTTTACCATCACTTTCATCTTCATATATTTTCATTTTTTATTTTCCTTTCATTTGTCTTGATGAATTCTTTAAAATATGTATGAATATTATTTGAACTTGTATACCATGTATTTGGTTCATCGAATGTCACATCTTTAGAAGCAAAAAATTGGTTTGTAGATGGAGTCCACAACCTATAACCCATTTGTTTATCATTATATCCTATGAAGACATAATTCTCTTCTTTAGTTTCTAGCTTATGTCTCAATTGAGATGGAACATAAGTGTTGGAGTTAGACGTCTGCGAAAGCACGCGAACAACATAAGGAAGAAGAAGAAGCTTAGAGAACAAGACACAACACCGAATGAATTACCACTAGAATGTACAAAGATAAGTAGCCCGTTAGGGAAATAGGCATATATACAAGCTGGGGGGAAAAAACCTCCTAAAGAGGGAAAAAAGTACCCCCGTGGTCCTAGAGTGTTCACACATATCACTACCTAAATATATCAACAAATCCCCTTTGGGAGTGATGCGGTGAACAAGGAGCTAGCACTCATGTATAAGGAAGAGCCAAGCTATGTTGAATCAATCCACAAAAGGAAGTAAGCCCAAAGCTTTGTGAAAAACTTCAAACTTCTCCCTAGGCAGAGCCTTCATAAGAAGGTCTACAATGTTCTCCTGCGTGGGCACATATGCCAAGCTGATCTCCGCAGCAGAGAACTTCTCCCTGACATAATGATCATGCACCTCAATGTGCTTAGTGCGAGCATGGAACACAGGGTTTCTCGCAATTGCCAATGCACTCTGGCTGTCAGTGAAGATGGTGGTGGCAAAAGACTGACCAACACCCAAATCAACCATAAGGCATCTGAGCCACACACACTCAACAGTCACTATGAATGCTACCCTATACTCAGCCTCACAACTTGAAGTGGCCACAATAGGCTGCTTCTTGCTCAACTAAGATATACATGAGCTACCAAGCATGAAGCAAAAACCACTAGTGTACACATGAGTGTCATAGCAACCAGCCCAATCACTATCAAAAAAGCATGCAAGTCTGGCAATAGTGATGCCCCCTGGGATAAAACAATCCAAGTAGTCGGGTACCACTCGAGTAGCAAAAGATGTGCTTAACCACTTGCCAATGCTTGACACCTAAGCAATGCATAAACCTGCTCATCTGTGAGACAGCAAACTGAATATATGGCCAAGTAATGCATAAGTAAATCAAGCATCCAAAAGCCTATTGATAGAGAATAGCATCAAATGCATCTCCAGCATCATGAAGACTCAATCCTAAACCTGTCTCCATAGGAGTGGCAATAGGCTTACAGTCTTCAAGCCCAAAATGCTACAATAATGTGTCAATATATTTTGTTTGACACAAAGCCATTCCACCATCAACTTGCATAAACACAATCCCAAATAGTGATGGAAATGCCCCAAATCAGATATCTCAAATGAGGCATGCAAATCAGACTTAAAATCAGCAATATGCATGTCATGAGGACCAGTGAGCAGCATGTCATCAACATACACTACAATGATGAGAAGGACATCATTAGCACACTTAACATATGTGAACCGCCGGAATGGAATTCATATAGTCTGTAATGTAATTCTGAAAAGTCGCACGCACATCGAAAGGGCATAGTGCAAAAGGATGTAACCTTTTTCGATTAATGAAAGAAGCATGCGTGAACAGAAGGTGGTCAATGCCATACTGTTGGTCTGGGTGAGTGCCTGAAGTGGAGCATGTCGCCTTGTCTATATTTTGAGTATTCTGAGTATTCTATAACTCTATTAATTAATTCAGTAATTAGTTAAGTTTCTGATGAGGTGTTAAGTTAATCTGATATCGCCGTAAAGTGACGAAGTTGCACATTTATGCGTATTGCGGTGAATTATGTAGTAATGCATTGAACAGATAAGTAGTGGAAAGATAGTTTAACTCTGAACACTAAGTCGGTGTAGTAGCATATAACTGAATTTGTAGATTTGGGAAAATACAAACATGGCCTCTGTTTTACAGACCCCTAACCATCCCAAGAACCTAGATGTGATAATTAGTTAAAATACAAGTTTAACACTGGCGCCGTCTGTGGGAAATGGAGTAGCCAGTTGAAGAAAAAGGTTAAGGGTCGAAGAAGAATCCTTTGATATATGCCGGTAACACGTTCCAGTGAATCATATCCCAAATATCGAAGTGATCAGCATCCTTGGGCAGTTCCGAGTTTGTTAGGAACACCCTCTGGCGGTAGAAGTGAAGAACAACCAAATTCCGGTGGCAGTTTGATACTGTGTAGAAGCAGTTCGGTAGTTTTCAGAGATAATCCGGTGTGTTCTAGTGATAGTCAGGTACAGTCTGAAGATAGTACGTTAATTTCTAGTTGTACTTCGGTGCAGTGTGGTGACAGTTCAGCATTGTCCGGTGACAATTCAATGATCCTTGGTGACAATTCGATGATCTTCGGTGACAGTTTGGTAGTATCTGGTGACAATTCGGTGATCTTGAATGACAATTTGGTGATCTTCGGTGATAGTGGGCTCTTGTTTGACAAGAATTTACTGCATTTACCATTTTTAGGTGCAAGTTTAGCCAATTTGGACACTAAAGTTGAGAAAGGGCTGTTAGATTTTGAGCTAAGTAATCGGTTCAGAGAAAACTTAGGACCAAAAAGTGGGCAAAGTGACCATACATCCCAGGAACATCAAGAAATACTTCCCCAAAATTCAGGCAACATGAGTGGTTAGCAGTAACAACAACAACGACAACAACAACAACAACACCAACAACAGCAACAACAGATTATTCCACCGCATCCATCACCAGCCGGAGTCACATACACATAATTTGGAGGTTTTCTGAGAGATGATCCTGATGCGCATGTGTGGACATTTGAAATTAATTACGCAGTTTTGAATTACCCAGCAGACCCTGCTTATAAAGCCATTGTGTTCCAGTCAAGTTTGGTTAATGAAGCTGCACGTTGGTTAACCGAGTATGACTTGAATCATTTCCGGTAGTACAATGATGTGAAGGATGCATTTTTGCAACGATTCCGGTTAAAGAGAAACCCAATAGAAATTTTTGATTACCAGCAGAATAACAAGCAGAAGCCACACCAGAATGTACAAGACTACGCCACTCTATTTCGGACTCATTTACGATAGTTACCACCAGCGCATGCCAATTTACCAGACGATGTCATTACTCAGTGGTTCATAAATGGATTAAATCCCCAACTGAAATAGATCATGATTATACGATGTGTGGGAGGAATGACCTTGGATGCCGTCATCGCCATGTCTTTACAGTTAGAAAATAAAGTGGGTGGATTTACTGAAGATTTAGAGTGGTTGAAGGCATCCAAGCATCCAAAGGAGGATCCTCTGAAACAAATTTACTGCGGACCACACTATGGAGACCTGTCCTTATAATGCAAAGGTACAGAGCAGAGCGGCGGTCAATGCTATCATTCAGGAACAAGGGCAATCGGCGAGTCACTACGTACCACCACGAATGAGGAATACTCCTTACCAAGGATATAAGACTTATAGAGGAGCATGGTCAACTAACTTTGGACAAAATCGGTGGAATTTGGGTCCCTCAGGTGAAGCTGCATTTCCTCCACCACCTAAATGTCATTTTTGCGGTGAAATAGGGCATATCCGTAGGTACTGTAAAGATGCAGTTGAGTACAATAAAAGGAAAAAGGAACAACAACACCCGATGGCAAACATGGTGTACATTTCAGCAGTAGACACTCAAACGGTAGTGATGCAAATAGGCTCGAGAAAGCAATTACAGCCAGCTATGGAGATTTTTGAACCTGGAATTTGTGAACAGTAGAAGGTGTTTACTAAAGCAAGAAAGTGGGCGACCCAAGAACAAACTATTTTTCCTGACCTAGTTCCGTTGATGCAGCAAAGCATACGGCAGGCAGTACCGGAAGGAAGAAATCTGACCCAAACAATACCAGAGTCCCCACCGGACTCCATACCGAAAACAAGAAAATTTGATCCGGTGTGGGATGTCTTATCCAAGGCGTCAATTACACTACCATTGGGACAATTATTGGCTTTGGTCCCTGGCATGCGCCAACAATTCCAACAACAAGTCAGTCTAGGACCCTCATGCGCTCCTTTGACAGCAACAATCCAACCCGAATTGGACCCGATGGTGGACCACACGGTGCCCTTGATTACGGTCTGGTATAAGAATCATAAAATAACCCAAGTAAAATTGATGGAGGATCTGGAGTCAACATTGCAACAGCTGCACTTTGTCAACAGATGGGATGGACGCACATCGAATGTGTCCAATTTTTTGTCCGCATGGCTAATCAATCTCGAGTTCATCCGGTTGGATTGGTGCGAGACATTCCTATTACTCTTCAAGGAGTTGTATTTAAAATGACCTTTGTTGTTCTGGAATTATCAGAATCCATCCTTGATTATAACCTGCTTTTTGGACAACCATGGTTAAAGCAAGCTAAGGTAGTTCAGGATTGGTCAGCACATGAATTGATTTTTTAGTATAACCATCGGAAACATGTCGTTCCACTAGACGACATGAAGGCTTGTGAATTGCATGCACGAGCATATATAGCAGAACTTGTACACATGCTGGATAGTGTTTCAGATGATGAGAGGAAGCTTTTCTTAAAGCCAACAAGGATCTGATGGCGCTTGGAACTGTGGACTTACAAACGGTTGCAAATAACTAGAGTCTAGTGGCCTGTACGGTAGTACCATTGACCAGTGAACCAGAATCAAGTGCAGCACCGACCTTGGATAATACGACGCTACAACAATTGCTTCAGCCAGTTGATGACTTTGCTATGCCCCAACAATTCTATGTACCGGAAGACCAATTGGTTACGTGCAACTTAGGTGATGAAGCCAATCCGCGGCCAGTGAAGATCAAGGCGAGACTATCAGAGACCTTCCAAGATAACTTACTGCAGTTACTACGTGAATTCTTTGATGTATTTGCTTGGGATTACCGTGGTATGAAGGGGTTGGATCCGCGCATCTATCAACACCGGGTTATGCTGAAACCAGATGCTCTGCCTGTTAAACAACCCAGCTATAGAATGAATCCTCACTATGCGGCTCAGGTCAAAGCAGAATTGGATCGATTGCTGAAGGTTGGGTTTATTGTCCCCATCGAGCATGTGGAGTGGATTTCCCCCATTGTCATAGTCCCTAAGAAGAATAAGCAATTATGAATTTGTGTGGACTATCGGAAACTAAATGCAGCCACAGTACCTAATCCATTCCCTCTATCGTTTTTGGACACAATGTTAGATGATGTGGCAGGCGATAAGATGTACTCCTTTTTCGACGGATATCATGGTTATAACCAAGTAAGAATGGTGGAGCAGGACATTCCAAAGACAACATTTATAACCAATTGGGGTGTCTATGCGTGTATAGTGATGTGGTTTGGTCAGCGAAATGCTCCAAGTACGTTTCAGCGTTGTATGCAGAAAGTTTTCTCTCCTTATCTAACTACATTCATGAGAGTTTACTTGGATGGCTTCTCCTTATTCGATGATACTTCGACGCATCTATATCATTTACGGTGCTGTTTTTTAAAGTGTCAAGAATACCGTTTGTGCTTAAACCCAAATAAATATGTATTCTTTGTATCTTGTGGCAAGTTGTTAGGGCACATTATCTCAAAATAGGGGATCCAAGTTGATCCAGACAATGTGAAGGCAGTACTGGAGGCACCTGCACCCAAGACACCCAAAGAAGTGATGCGCTTCTTAGGACAAATCCGGTGGCATGGGCGACATTTGTAGTGGCTTGCTGATCTAGCCAT
>CM035423.1:72535752-72565752 GCA_020310875.1 Ceratopteris richardii | reverse complement strand
ATATACAGGAGTAAACACATACCTACCTGGTTAGACGTGATTGAAAAGGATATAATTATCAGGTCAACACTCGTACTCAGCTCATTGCATGCACTTCGACAGGGCATTAGTTTTCAGATACAATGGAAAGAAGCCAGCCAGCCTCCTCCGCATAACATAAGCAAGCATAACTGTGTTCTACATAACTATCTGAATCTCTCCAAGCATTCAATTTTTTTCTTGACATTTATTCGATTTATATTATCCTTCAATCCTGAGAGAGAGAGAGAGAGAGAGAGAGAGAGAGAGAGATCTTCAAAAATCCAAAGATACCTATCAGACCAAAATGTTACATGATGGTAGGGATCTGACAGAGCCAGGGTAAGGCAAGGTAGAAAACAAAGGATAATGTCAAGTGGGACATGCCAAGAAGGTAATAAAAATTGTGATAACCTAGAACAATGGGAAAGGCAGAAAGCATCCGATTGAAATTATCTACATGTCAGGTACCAGATGTTAAAACATTACATTAAATGGAACAAAGTGGGGTGCAAAAATCGCGGTAAAAAAAAAAGCCACTGCCAAGAGAGAGAGAGAGAGAGAGAGAGAGAGAGAGAAGAGAGAGAAAGAAAGTTATATAAGCGTCTACCAAAAGGCCAAACTTGGCCTATGAGACAAAACCATGTACAACTGTGGTCATCTCTGTGTATCGATGAAAAGAAAAGTACTCACTACAAAAAAGAACTATGTAGGCTGAAAACATCAAGATGATGGTGTATCTAGCAATGATGGAGTAGTGGAGATAAAGTAGTGGTGCCTGGGGGGAGTGGCTCTGACTCCAGCAGATAATGGCCACCTACTACATGGGGACAGAGAGTGGAGTATATGGTACATCGGCGGTGGATTCAACACCTACTGCAAGAGCGCGACCCAAGTGGTGGTGGTGGGCCGATGCTCCATCATGTGGTCGTGGACTATCCTGATGCGAGAGATGTCCTCATGATGCAGTCGTGGTCGTCGGTACCCAGTCGTACGTGGTCTGTATCACACTCTGTGCCAACGCCTGCTCGAGCTTGAGCCCTATGCATCTGGAAGGCTGGTCTGTCTGATGTGGCTCAAATCGCTGAAAGAACTGAGTAATAGTCTGCTGGGTACCCATCTTTGTCTGACGTGTGCGTTGTAGCATCTGCTCACATCTCTCATATACTGCCCTGATGTAGGGACCCACCCTCAGCTGGTCTCCTATGGTCATGCACAATTGGAGTGACTCCTCAATCTGGAATTGTGCTTGTAGGTCTAAGTACGCTGGGCATCTCGTAATCAAGTGCTCCTCACTCTCTATCTATGTATTGGCAAACTGGGCACCACCTCTCCTCTCGGGGACTCCTCTGGCCCGACCTCTCTCAATCTCGAGCTGATGTGATGAAACTCGAAGCTGCCCAATGACGACACGGAGGTGATGTGCTAGGTATGTCTCCATTTAACCTGGGGTCTCAATGAAGCCCTGACTTGAGGTCTCTAGGAAACGCTCACGATAGTAGAGCATTTTCAGTGGCAATGGAACTCTCGGGCTGACCCATGTCCTCTATATGTATGTATGCCATATCTCCTGACGGATGATCCTATTCCCCCCCCTGGTGGGAGAGCGAGTAGGTGGGGGTGTAGGAGTCATAACATAGTGGTGGTAGTCTGTCTATGTCAAGTCCATGGCCAATCTCGTGTCTGTGCATACCATGAGGAGGTGTCCCGCGCTAACACCATGTCGTGTGATGCCTAGAAATCTCTGTAAGTGATGCGCTCTCTATCCATGCCTTGGATCTTGTGTTATAATCATATTGTCTAGAAGAGCGCCTCTACGATATCATGTGGTACCGAGGGTTTGTTGCATATGAGTCTCGCAATCATATGAACCTATGGTCTCTCCACCGCTGTCCATGTTGATGCTGATAACCCTGGCCCCCATATGGTTGTTCCAGACATAAGTGCTGCCGTAGCATGTGGTGTCCTCGCCCATGTCTGCTGATATTCGGCTGGTCCTTGTCTCCTCTAGTCCTCTGCTCCTCATGATCAGTGACTGCTCCATATCGTATGACTCACACTGGCGTGACTCTATGCAGTATCTCCTCTGAGAGTGCAATGTAAGGTGAGTCATTGTCTCCAAGCGGCTCCTCCCGATCATGTCCAGAATATCGGGATCCTCATGGTGGGAAGTAGCAAATGGCTATGTAGATGGACCTCTTTGCTGCTCTCTCCAAGCGTACCCACATGTATCATGCCTCCCCCTCTCGGCTGGTGATGTGGATCCGACCCTGTAGCTCATGTCTGAATATGATGGCGACACCCCCCCATCCTTGTGCTGTTCTGTGTCGCGTCATGGTCCTGAATGTGGATGCCCACTCGAAGCCTGCTACATGAGGGAGCCCTCTCTCTTGGCTCTCCGGCATCTCTGTGATGCAAGCAAAATTATGTCTCTCTAGGATCTCCTCGAGTATGTGTGGTCGCATCCAAAGTGCTCCGTTGTAGTTCCATATTGCCTCTCTGAGTGGTGCCTCTTGGTGTGGTGATGTCTCATAGCCCATATGGCCCTATTTGATACGCGTCTTTCTATGAAGACCTTACCATCACGATAAAAACCCTTCCTCCCCTCTCAGTGCGCGTGTAGTATATGTGGCATGCAAGCGCGTCGGTGTGCTACTTGCATCCTCGTAAGGTCCTCGTCCATGTAAAGGGGGCTTCCACGTAGTCCACATAGTATTGATCGATGTTTAAAGAAGGCGCTCCGTGTCTCCTCGGAGCTCATCCGAAGGATGAGTGCTCGCGAACGGGATGTATCCCTCCGAGCACTCCATGCGCCTGTGAAGGACATGCTCTTGTATCCAAGTCGATGACAGATGTCGGTGGCGTCTTCCTTTGGTGATGTTCCCTCTCGGAGGCCCGTAATCCGAACGTGGAGTCTTCGGATGTGTTGAAGTCTCTCCTCCTCGAGTGTATCTTCAACTTCTGTGAGCTCTTCCTTCTTCACATCTTCATCGACTTCCTTCTTAATCCTTTTGTGGACGACTTCTACCCAGGACTTTCGAGTGGATTCTATCTCCTCTTTGATTTCCTTCTTTATTTCTTCTTTCAGTGTCTCTACGTTGAAGATCTCCCCCTCTTCTTTGAGGTGCTCGTAGGTTGTCCTCCAAGTGTCTCTCTCTTTTGTGAGGGTCTTTACTTGTTCTTCGAGTCCTCTGAATTTATCAATCATTTTTCGTACCTCAACATTTACTTGTTCTTCGATTCCTCTGAATTTATCCATCATTTTTCGTATCTCCATGTTGAGGGTGAAGTCCGCTTTCTTTTTGGCTTTTTTTTTGGCCATGCCGGTTCTCAAGTAGAGAGAGAGAGAGAGAAAAAGGGGGGGGGGGGGGGGGGATTAGGGTTAAGGTTATGGTTAAGGCTCGGGTTAGGGTTAGGGTTAGGGTTGGGAACCTCGGATTTAGGATGAGGGTTTCGGTTTAGGGTTAGGGTTAGGTTGGGCAGCTAAATTAGGCTTATGATCAGGGTTTGGCAACGAAAGGCGGATTAGGTTTTAGTGTTTAGGATTAGGTCTAATTTTGGGCTAAGATTAGGGTTAGGATGGGTTAGGGTGGGAGGTTAGATTAGGCATGGTGATGGTTAAGGTTAGGCAATGGGGTGGCGATGCATGGCGGGAGAGGGCTCGGGACGGGTGCAACGAGAGCCGGGGAAGCTCAGAGGAACATGGTGGAGAAGGTACAGTGGGCCGGAGGCTTTGGGTGCAACCGACGGGTGATAGAGGAGGCGGGGGACTGGAGAGGCACGAGTAGGGGGCTCGCACATGGGCTGTTAGGGTTTCTGTAGGGCAAAAGCTCACGAAAGTAGCATGCTCGAGAGCAGGGGGGCGGGTGTGGGGGGGGGGGGGGGGGGGGGGGGGGGGGGGGGGGGGGGGAGAGAGAGAGAGAGAGAGAGAGAGAGAGAGAGAGAGAGAGAGAGAGAGAGAGATTAACGTCTTTTGAAGGCCAAATTTAGCCTATGAGACAAAACCATGTAAAGCTGTAGTAACTCTTGTGTAGAAATAAAATAAAATGGAAAAGTACTCGCTACACAAAACTGTGTAGGCTGAACATGGAAACAACCACAGGATAGTGTACTGGGTGACGAAGAGGAAGTGGGGGTAATGTAGTGGTGCGTGGAAAGAGTGGCTCTTACTCTACAGATAATGGCCATCTAATACATGTTGGGGGGGGGGGGGGGCTGATGACGGGACTGAATATGTATATCCTAGCTACATGTAATGGGTGGAGGTGGGTGGAGTATGTGGTACATCGACAGCGGTCTGAGTGCCTCCTAAAAGAAGGCTACCCAGATGGTGGTGGAGGTGGTGGTGGTGGTGGTGCACCTCTGCTTCATCATGTGGTCATGGGCTATCTCGATGATATCCTCCTTGTATAGTCGTGGTCGTCCGTACCCATCTCTACGTGGTCGACGTCGCAATCTCTATACCACTGCGTGCTAGAGCGTTAGCCCTATGCCTCTGGAGACTGGAAGGTGGGCTCCTCTGATGTAGCCCATCTTGCTGAAAGAACTGAGTAATGGTCCGTTGTGTACTCATCCGTGTCTAATGCATGGGTTGTAGCAACTTCACTCGTCTCTCATACGTTGCTCCCCTGGTCCAACCCCTAGTCAATCTCGAGCTGATGCGATGAAACTCGAATCTGCCCAATGACGACTCGGAGGTGGTGTGTATGTCTACATGTATCGCAGAGTCTCAATAAAGCCCTGATCTCAGATCTGTAGAAAATGCTCACGGTAGTGAAGCATTTTCGGTGGCAGTGTATCCTTTGGGCTAATCCATATCGTCTGTATATATGTATGCCATATCTCCTTGTGAATGACCATGTTCCTCTCCTCGGCAGAGAGCGAATAGGTGGCGGCATGTAAGTCGTACTGCAATGGTAGTAGTCTGTCTATGTCAAATCCATGATGGACCAATCAATCTCGTGTTTATGTGTACCATGAGGAGGTTTCACCTGCTAGTGCCATGTCGCGTGACGCCTCGATTATTGACATTTGAGTCTTTGACATTTCACATTTGACATTTGATATTTCATGATATGTATTTACTATTGTGATGATAGTGGACACTTATCACGACTCACTTGTGACTTTGTATTTCTCATTTGCCACTTATGATTTATGCCATGTGTCATGACTCATATGATTTATCATTTGTCATAGTGATTCTCTATGTTTTTATAGTGATGTATCAACGATGATATGATCATGACACGTGACATGTATGGTGTATCATGATTCATCATTCATGCATGATCATTGATGTTACATTGTTAAGTGTTATGTTATGAATCATGATGTTTATTGTTAAAAGTTAGAAACGTAGAAAGTAAGGTGTTAAATGTTATGATCATTATATTGTTAGAATCTAGACGATGATCTTATGATTATTGATGTTAAATATTACAACTTATAATGTATCATGATTCATGTGGCATGTTAGATGTTATATAATCAAATCATTGAATGGTAATTGATGGATGTATCATCTAACATCTTAAAACTTTAATATTATGAATCAAGTGACATGAATGATGTTGACAGATGTCAAATGTTATGATATTAGATTTTATGAATTATGAATCATGATGTATCATGATTCATGATAGAAGTTATAAACTAGAATTCAGAAGTTAGAACTTAAAACTTTCAACTTCGAAATGGTAATATATTATAGTAAGGCATGTGCCATGTAATGAGTGACCAGTCATCAATCATATATATATATATATATATATATATATATATATATATATATATATATATATATATATATATATATATATATATGTGTGTGTATATATATATATGTATATGTATATATATATACACACACACACATATATATATATATATATATATATATATATATATATATATATATATATATATATATATATTGTAATATGTATTTTATGGTATATATAGTCATATCCCACCTTATTATATATCATAGGACCCAAAATACCTAAAAAATACATATATAAATTTTGAAAAATAAATAACTTTATCACAGCGCCCAAGTCCAAACGTTGCTCTCGTTGCTAACCCGTTGCCACTGTCGTTGCTAAAACATTGCTTTCCACTATTACAACCTCATTCGAGATAGTGAGGTAGGAGATGTTGGAAAACAATGTCTCAATGTCCCATGGTCAAATGGTCCATATTGCTAAAGTTATTACAGGATATGGAGATTTCATTAATAAGTCCTCTACAGCAAAAAGGCGTGGGCGCCTTGGATAACACATTCACCTCCCATCAAAACGATCCGGGTTCGAGTCCCGTGGACAGCAACGAGGGCACGTGCAGATTTTTAGAGCAAACTATTTTTAGCATTCGACGATCACATGCGTTTATCGTTGAACGTGGCGTTCGTAAGAAGTTTTTGCTTTATTAGAAGTGTTTCGCCTGTGCTTTATTTTATGGAGTGCTTTTGGATATAGCTTTATTTGATGGAGGGCTCTACTATATAAGAAGTGCTTTGGGGACACTTTGTCTATCCTACACCAATTGCAACACCAGCTTCGGTCCCTCGGTAGAGGTGGTACTCTAGCACACATGGGGCAGCCATGGTGCACTCTAGGAGCATGTTGAGGAGCAGCTATGGAGTGGAGTTCTTCTTGGAGAAGAGTGTGCTCACACTCTTGCTTACGGAGAGGACTTGCCCATCCGCAGCTTGGTGGTGTGGATCAGCCATCTACATAATGTATTTGAAGATTGTCTTCTACATGAAGATTTAGGTGCACTTCAAAGAAATTGGATGGAGGTTAACATAAGATTTGCATCTTATGTTAAGAATTCATGTACATATTCTCTTTATGCACACAGGTACTACTTGGAGCTTATGGAGGCAGTGACATCCATATCAAGAGTCGTCCTATTCGGCATATCTAAAGGAGAATCAGTACATGCATGCTGCATGCATTCGGATGAGGTGTTAGAGAAGGTGTGTTCACATGAGTATTAGGATTTCTGGATGCAACATGTTAGCATTCTTTGCTAATTCTGGAAGTATGTGATCTTTCACACACACATCTCATTTAGGATCTTCCATAGCCTAAAATCAGATTAGGGTTTGTTGATTATCAGTTTCCAACTGATCTTTCCTCTTTTTGTCACTCATATACACTCTTCTACAACCTATAAGGTCACACATCTCATACATATTCAGATTTCTATCCCTACATCTGAATATTCTTGTAATTTTGTACATTCACTCATCCATCTATTTCTATTCACATAGAGTGGTGAGAGTTTTGCTCCCACATTGTAAATTGACATTTGCATATATGATAGTGTGAGTAAGCAATGGCTTACGTAACACTTTACACATGTTGTCTAATCTTTCTCTATCTTTGTCTCATCATTTGTATGATTAAGTGTGGTATATTCACGTTTTGTCAATATTGGAAGATTGATGGATTCTATGTTGTAGATCCTGGACCTTTGGAACTATGGACCTATGGTATTAGTTATGGGCCTACTAAATTTCCAACATTTGGTATCAGAGCATTCAGGTTCTCAGATTCTCATGTTCCCAGACTTCCAGGTTTACAACATATGATTTAAGAGCATCTTCTAACATTTGACATACAAAATCTAGATGAGTAGAGATTTGAGAATTAGACAATTCAATCACATGTTTATTTATCAGTGTGGAGTATGAAGTTGATGATTTGTTAGCAGCTCAATACTTTTGGAAGAGTAAAGATACTTTACAGAAGTATTACTTGAAGATCAAGACTTTATGAAAAGAACGCTACTTCAAATTCAAGGAAAAACAATGGTTTGAAGAAGATGAAGGAACCAGATCAACATCAAATCACAGGTATTAGTTTCTACTATCAGATTAACATTTGCACGTCATATCTTAGAAGAGCAGTTATGAAGAGATTTGAAGGATTGAAGTGCTTTCATACACTTTCATTCTTTGAAAGTAAAAGCATTAGCTACATCAAACCAGGTATCTAGAGGTTGTTCTTGATAATTTATCTCTTTCATGGGAAGAAAGCTCATCTAAGAAGACAAATTTGAAGATGAGATGAGTTTTGTTTTCAGCCAACCTTGTGTTGTAAGTTGGTTGGAAGTTTTTTATCTAGGTACACAATCTTATCTAGGTACACTAGAGAGGTAATTCAGCATTCAGCCAAACGATTGGTGAATTCAGTCATCTCAGTCACATTTGAAGTCACATTTGAAGCAGAGTTTTGATTCAGAGATATGAGGAGATGGTAGAACATGATTCTATGTTCACTTCCATTTGTATACCATGTTTATTTTGTCTCTTACGCTTAGCACTAGAGGAAGAGGAAAAATCATTTGAAGATGTTAAGAGTGATTGTTACTTCAAGATGAAGAGAACAAAAGGTATGGAAGAGAAGTTTGAAGATGTTGACATCATCAGGTGGAAGAAAGATGCAGAAAAAGAAGGTCCAACATTTCCAAAGGGAAAGTAAGACCTCCTTTTCTCTTATATTTTCCATATAACTTTCCTACTCTATCCTCTACACCCAAAGACAAGTCTACGAGAACATCTTGTGAAGAAGATAGTTTAAAGAAGAAGCAGTTTCTTGTTTTGCATTATACTTGGTCATGTTTTAGTAGGTTTTGAAAAAGAATTGTATCGAGAGAAAGAAAGACAGCTTATTGTTTTGACTCATATGTGTATGAGTTATGTATAAGTTGAAGATTTTGAGCAGGCAACTATATGTTCCCTCAAAGAATTCTTGGAGTGTCAATTCAGAGCTACTTGGTATATGACAAGTTGCAGAGATTCTTCTTGAGCTAACTCTTGAGGTAAAAGAGTATTTGTAGCAGATGTTGGAGACTTGGAGTGAGGTTTTGTGTTTGAAAAAGGTACCTCATATTCTGTATATTCAGTCTAATCAGAAAATTCAGAATTTTTCAGGATAAAAATTCAATAAAATCAGTATTTTCAGAATTTCAGTATTTTCAAAAAATTCAGAAATTTCAGTATTTTGAGAAAATTCAGAAAATTCAGGAAAATTCAGATTTTTTGATGAACCAGTCAGTTGAAGAATCTACTTTCTATGTTTGTCTTGATTTTTGGATACATGCTTGTATTCAAAAAGGTGTTCCATCATATCCTATCACTTGATTGAGAAGTGAAATTAACCAAAAGAAAGTTAAGCAGGTACTATCACATTTCACCTGGGTAGAATAAGATAATGAAGTATCAACTTGCAATTTTTGGAGTTCTCAAGGTGAGAGTTTGTCCACTTATGTTTCGAGTAGGAGTTACAGATTCTTGGGAAGGATTTGGTTAAAGAAAAGTTTTACAACTTTATGTGAGAAGCATGGACACTTAGAGACATTCAGATAACAAATCAAACATTCAGTCATGAAGGTTTGATGAGAGCAGATTCTACACAGGTATTTTGTTGGAGAGATCTTTATAGATCTAGAAAGATCTTGTATGATCTTGAGTATTTATAATTAAGATGTCTATCCTTTGTTTGTAAAGTTCTTACTTTTGGAAGAAGTCAAAGATTCAAATTCTGACATATTAGTGTTGCAGAGAAATAGAAGATACTTGTTATGTTGCAAAAGATTATGGATCCTAAAATGCTTTCAGTAAGGTTTTTTATCATGTAATGCATCAGCTAACCTTATTCTATAATATGGGAAGCTTTCAGATACAAGTATTGATCATTGAAGATCAGATTTATTGAAAGAAGGAAGACATTCCAGATTTCATAAAGTCTGATATACTTGAAGAATTCTGGATACTAGTGTTAAATCATCCAAAGGGGTGATGAAACATGAAGACTTATTTTCAGCCATATGTGAAAGAATGCAGAGTCATACCTACAGGTATTCCTATCATAGTTGGACGAAACGGCGTTTCGGCCGTTCCGAAACGGTACGACCGAAACGGCCGTTTCGCGAAACGGGAAAACGTGTTTCCTCGAGGGTTTCTTTTGGAGCAAAATTTCGATGCCTTTTCAATGGGCCGTGACGTTGCCGATTTCATTCGCACTGCACAGCCGTTGGCGTCTAATCTTCAGCTCACTGCTCCAACCTCCAAGACTCAAGTGCTCCAGCCCGACTCCAAAGTCCAAGCTTCAACGGCCAGCCACAACTCGGTGAGTGCTCATGAGTCATGAGTCACCAGAGTCCACAGCTCAGTGCTTCATCATCCATGCATTAAGAATTCTGAATTCATGATTGAAATTTGACATTTGGGAACTAATGTATGTGCATATGGCTGCTAATAGTTATGATGTCATGTTGCATGCATGATGCACACAATGTCACATGTATGATGCACACAATGTCACACCATGCACATGCGTTAATGACGGGCTACTGTCAAAAAGGCCTAGCTGAGCAAGTTTTGACTTGTTTTGAATGGATTGAAGAGAAAGGCAGTCCCCCCCCCCCCCCCCCCCCCCCAACAAACTCAAGTCCCCCAGCCTTGAAATCTCACAATGAATATGTTCTTCATTTTCAGCTGCTCCTATGATGCCATGGGCTTTTAGGACACATAAGTAAGTGACTTGAGTTTGTGTGTGTGGGGAAGGGGGGGGCTGCCTTTCTCTTCAATCCATTCAAAACAAGTCAAAACTTGCTCAGCTAGGCCTTTTTGACAGTAGCCCGTCATTAACGCATGTGCATGGTGTGCATCATGCATGACATCATACATGTGACATTGTGTGCATCATGCATGCATGACATCATAACTATTAGCAGCCATATGCATGCAAATTTGCAATGTGCATCCTGCAGCCATAATTACATATTACATATGCATGCCAGCAACAGCCATATGCATGCTAGGGCCGGGCAGCCATGGCCCATATTACATATGCATGCAATGTATTATGTGCATCATGCAGCCATATGCAAGGGGCGAAGAACCAGGGCCCAGCTGGCAGCAGCCATATATGATATGCATGCAGCAGCCAGCAGCCATATGCATCATGATTTACATCATAACTATTATACAAGGTACAACACATTATTTCAGCCACTTAAGTTCTAACATGTATTTGCATTTGAATGTTGCGACTTGCAGGATCATCATGGTGAAGGATATAGCATGGAATTATGTCACCATTGTATCAGAGTATTCAGGTGGAGGTGGCTCTAAGAGATGGAAATGCAACTATTGTGGAATTGTAAGAGGGGGGGCGGCCACAAGAATTAAGGATCGTCTTGCAGGTGTGCCTAATAAAGACATTGGACCATGTATGCATGTTCCCTTAGATATAAAGGCTCAGCTTGAATGTTGGAGGCATCAACACTTGGGAGTGCCTCAAGCATCTAGCACTGCTACATTGGGAGCAGGATCATCTTCCCAGCCAGCAGCCGGTGAGGAGGGACCTTCAAAGAGGCAAAGAGTGAATTTAGAGACAGAAGATGGATCCACACCATACATGGGATCAAATTCGGAGTCTACATCTAGCATGCCTGCACATAGAACACCTCTCCCAGGTAGTGATGCCCTTCCACCAAAGGGATCTTTAAAAAAAATGTCTATACATGCAGGGATGCAACAGCAAGCAATATTGGAGGCAACTAGAGAAATCACAAGGCTTTTTATCCAATGTGCCATAACGTTCCATGTCTTGCGCACCCCTAGATGGAAGGCTGCAATCAATGCAATCAGCCGTATTGGATGTCCATGGGATGGTCCTTCATATGATGGGATTAGAAAAAAAGAACTTGCCAATGAGAAGGAACGCATAGAGTGTCAGTTGACTCCATTGAAAGAGACATGGCAGAAATTTGGATGCACTATTTTATGTGATGGCTGAACAGATGTACGTAGACGCAATGTCTACAATATATTAATGTCTTCATACAAAGGCACCATGTTCTTGAGAGCCATTGATGCTTCTTCACCTGGCACAGTGGTAACAAGTGAATTTATTTGGCAGCACATACGAGAGGCCATTATGCATGTGGGCCAAGATAATGTCGTTCAGGTAAATTGTAAATTTGTATTATGTAATTCTTCATAATGTCTTGCAAGTTGCATTGTGTGTGTGTGTGCATTATAATGGCTCTAAATGTATTTCTAAATGTGCATTGTAATTCGTGATGCAGGTAATTACAGATAATAGCTCTAATTGTGTTTCTATGGGCCGTTTACTTGAGGCAGAGTTTCCAAAAATTGTATGCACTCCATGTGCATCACCCTCATTGGACTTGCTCATGGACGAAGAGGCCTAAAGTATGCAGCATTTTCCGTGCACATAGTGATCTCGAGCCGCTATCACCATCCACAACGCGATTTGCATATATGTATAAGTTTTGGAGCGTCTCTTACGTGTGCGGCTGGGATTGATGCGCATAGTGGTTTCTAGGGAGTGGTATGCTTTACATGACATTGGGACACCAAAATTTATTTCTTTCTCACGATGGTGATGGATGATGTATGGTGGACACAGGTAGATATATTCATAAAATCCATTAGACCGATTTATTCAGTTTTGCGACTCACTGATATGGAGGGCAGCACCATTGGATTGCTATATGAGTTTATGGATAGAATTGGTGAATCCTTTCAGAAAAATACGGTTCTCTCTTCAGAAAGGTAAATATGCGTCTATTCTTTGAATTTTTTATTTGTACATAACATATGTATTTAGTGCTAATTGTTTATTACTTACCCACTTTTATTGTTTTGTAAATTGTATGTACTATACAGACTTGAGCAGCTTCGATCTATATGGAATCGAAGATGGGATTGGTTTCATAGACCTATTCATGCTTTGGCGCATGTATTACACCCACTTTCGCGGAGTGAAGAACAAGAATCAAATGAGCAGCTTGTGAGAAATACATCAGACTTCTTCTCACGGTGGGCAAGTGATGATTTAAACATGATCACAAAGTTAGAGGATGAGTTGCTCCTCTTTCGTGAGCATTCATTATCATTTGGTGGACCTACTGCACGCCTTCGTGAGACACAGTTAGAGCCTGTGTCTTGGTGGCAAAAATATGGTACATCTGCTCCCACATTGGTATGGACTAAAGACTTATTAATATTTATTTATGATTTCACTAATTTACAAATCATTAAATCGATTCTATTTGTTTGAACTTTACAGAGACGTCTCGCTATTCGTGTACTTTCACAGGATTGTAGCTCTAGTCCTTGTGAAAGGAATTGAAGCACATGGGCCCTCTTCCACCTCAAAGAAGAGGAACCGACTCAGCATGGCCCAGTTGGAGAGATTAGTCTTCTGCCATTGTAACCTCCGACTTCTTGAGCAGATATCCACTTTTCCTCAGCCTCGTCAGGTCCATGCTCATAGCATTGACATTGATCAGATGACAGATATTCCATCTATTCCGTCAGAGGAGTTGGATATATATACTATGTTGCATCTAGAGATGATGGCTCCTACACATGGCACACGTGGAGCTTCTGGGAGGATGAGATCGGGGGCTACCACCAGGAGACATATTCCAGAGGTCGGGACGAGCAGAGACGTTGCAGACCTTCATGATGATGATCTAGTTTTTTATTCTACTTCTAGTGGCAGTTCATCTACTAGCATAGGATCAGATTCAAATGCTTCAGATGCGGATGATATTGCTGATGTTACTAGTTAGGGATGATTGATCATAGATTGCTCATTGTCATGACTCATGGTCCATTGACTCATTTGATGTAGTTTTTTGACATGTTTATTTGACATCTTTGGCTCACTTATGTTATATTGAGACATGATACATCTATGGCTTACTTATGTTATGATCATTGTTGATATCCAGGTTCAGATAGATGTTGATTTATCTTTGAGTTCTTTTAACTTTAAATAATGATTTCTGATTGTAATGTCACGTGTAGTGTGTGTTGAATCATGAATCTATTGATGCATCATGCCAGATGGGACTCGGGACATGTATATTGAATCTTTAATCTTGAATCTTGATAATCTCTTTTTATAATTTGTCATGTTAATTGTGATAATCAGTGTAGACTTAACTTAGATGTTAGAAGTTAGAACTTAGGACTATTGTTTGAAGTTTCAACTTTCAACTTTCATGTGTTATAATTCATTATTATATATATATATATATATATATATATATATATGTATATATATATATATATATGTATATATATATATATATATATACATGTATATATATATATATATATAAAATATAAAATACCGTTTCACGTTTCCCCGTTTCCTCTCGGGAACGAAACTCCGTTTCCTTCGTTTTCGTAGGGTTTCCGTTTCTCCGTTTCCGAAACTCCCGTCAACTATGATTCCTATATCAAGTATTCCTATATTTCCTTTGTCAGTTTCTCTTTATGTTTCAGCTTTGAAAGAAGAAGGAAGAAGGAGAATGTCTAGAGAAAGTTCCTATTAGGTGTTCTTGTTCAGGAGAAAGTTCCAGAATTCTATTAAAGAGAAATTTGATATTTCAGAGAGGTATGTTTCAGAGGTGCGCATATTTATGTTTATACTAGATTCTAAAGGAAGGAAACAAGTATGAAAGAGGATGAAGACAAGATGACATCATAGATACGAAATTTTGAGACTCATGAGTTGAGTTGGGTTGACTACATTCAGAGATGAACCAGCTAGTGTTCATAATACACTAAGTTGTGAGTATCAGTCACAAGTCCCAGGATGGATTCAGTTTCTGATTTTGTTTAATGTATCTACATGACACAATAGAAGTACGTTGAGAAACCTTTTGTAAGGTAAATGCAAATATATGGATTCTAGTGTATGCTTACAGGTTTGAGAAAACAGGAGATAGCAAATTCAAAGTCAATTCATGCTACATATGTTGTCAAGCAGTGATTGCTTGATGTATGCTAAGACTATTGGATATCTAGTTTGCATATTTTCTCAGGTATTATGGTTCATATTCAGCAAATTCAGTTTTTTGAGATTTGAAGAAAGTCAAATTCAGTTTTGAAGAAGACTTTTGAAGAAAAGGATTAAAGGTCAATTCGGGAGTACAAGTTTGAAGTTTATATCAGTTTGCACACGAATGAAGTTACATATCTAGTTTATTTTGTACCATTGTGACATTGAAGGGGGGATTGTTGAAGAACAATGTCTCAATGTCCCATGGTCAAATGGTCCATATTGCTCAAGCTATTACAGGATATGGAGATTTCATTAATAAGTCCTCTACAGCAAAAAGGCGTGAGCGCCTTGGATAACACATTCGCCTCCCATCAAAACGATCCAGGTTCGAATCCCGTGGACAACAACGACAGCGCGCGAAGATTTTTAGAGCAAACTATTTTTAGCAATCGACGACCACATGTGTTTATCGTTGAACGTGGCGTTCGTAAGAAGTTTTTGCTTTATTAGAAGTTTTTCGCTTGTGCTTTATTTTATGGAGTGCTCTTGGATATAGCTATAGTTGATGGAGGGCTCTACTATATACGAAGTACTTTGGGGACACTTGGTCTATCGTACACCAATTGCAACGCAAGCTTTGGTCCCTCAGTAAAGGTGGTGCTCTAGCACACATGGGGCAGCCATGGTACACTCTACGAGCATGTTGAGGAGCAGCTATGGAGTTCTTCTTGGAGAAGAGCGTGCTCACACTCTTGCTTATGGAGAGGACTTTCCCGTCAGCAGCTTGGTGGTGTGGATCAGCCATCTACATAATGTATTTGAAGATTGTCTTCTACATGAAGATTTCGGTGTACTTCAAACACATTGGATGGAGGTTAACATAAGATTTGCATCTTATGTTAAGAACTCAGGTACATATTCTCTTTATGCACACAGGTACAACTTGGAGCTTATGGAGGCAGTGGCATCCATATCAGGAGTCGTCCTATTCGGCATATCTAAAGGAGAATCAGTACATGCATGCTACATGCATTCGGATGAAGTGTTAGAGAAGGTGTGTTCACATGAGTATGAGGATTTTTGGCAGCATGTTAGCATTCTTTACTAATTCTGTAAGTATGTCATCTTTCGCACACACATCTGATTAAGGGTCTTCCATAGCCTAAAATCAGATTAGGGTTTTCTGATTATCAGTGTTCCAACTGATCTTTCCTCTTTCTCTCACTCGTATACACTCTTCTGCAACCTATCAGGTCACACATCTCATACATATTCAGATTTCTATCCCTACATCTGAATATGCTTGTAATTTTGGACATTCACTCATCCATCTATTTCTGTTCACATAAGAGTGGTTGAGAGTTTTGCTCCCACATTGTAAATTGACATTTGTATATATGAAAGTGTGAGTAAGCAGTGGCTTAGTGGCTTACGTAACACTTTACACATGATGTCTAATCTTTCTCTATCTTTATCTCATCATTTGTATGATTAAGTGTGGTCTGTTCATGCTTTGAGAGCAAGTCTATCTTAGAGTTCCATCTAGGTCTGAAAGCATGAAGACGGGACCTTGTCCAAAACTATCTCCTAGGTATTGTGGACCATTCCCAATACTTAAGAGAATAGGAAAGATGGCTTACCTTCTCCAACTTCCAGAGAATAGCCAGATCCATCCAGTATTTCATGTTAGCCAGCTTAAGAAAAGGCTGGGCGAATCTGACAACTTCATTCGAGATAGTGAGGTAGTAGAAACTATTTCTGTTCAATTTGTTCCACATGAGCTTGAGAGCATACTACGCACTGGAGAGAAACGGACAATGAGTCACTTATATAAAGAGCGTCCAATAAAGTGGAAAGATGGTTCCGAAGATAATGCTATATGGGAGCCGGTTAGCACCCTTCACAAACGATTTCCCAGATTTAGATTGCCTTCCCAAGTCTCTTCTTAAGAGGAAGGACACGAGGAAACAACACGGAGACATGACCATGTACATCGCATACATGGGTTTTAGCACGAGCATCTGATCTATATTCTTTAGCTTTCCATTCAGCCTTCCAAAACTATTTTTTAGGACAAAAATGGATTTAAGGGGAAACAAATATTATATGTGAGGGCTTCCGAAAATGGAGGTATGAATCCTCCCTTAGCTAGCGAGCTTCTTGGGCTCTCACATGAGTGCCAAGTGGCACTCATGTGAGGAGCCATCTTAAGCCTTCAATAAGGGAAACTAAAGGATATGGTCATGTGATGGCTAGGGGGAAAAGCAGAATTGACTCTCCATGTACGTCTTTCGATCTTGTAGCCGGCGCACCATTTGTCTTGAGAATTTTACCAAAGGACTCACAAAATGAGGGGAGTCATCGAGAATCAATGTTGTAAGTGGTTGCTTGTTAATGTAGCTTGTGCATGTCAATGGGCATAGGAGAAGCTACCTCCACCAATTGTATATAGCTTGGTGTAGCAATAGGGTTGGAAGTTCAGTAGTGGAAGAAGAAGGTGGTAGACAATGTATATAGTGGAGGTTAGAGAGTTGTAAATAGTAGAAGAGGCTCTTCTCCAAGTGCAATGCAAAGCAAATGAAAAGTTTCCTTCACAAATGAGCAAGCAACCCCTAACATAGTTGTGCATGGTAATTTTCCTTAATGGCATTCACATGGCACAAATAAAAAAGCAGAGAGGCCAAAAACACTCCACATTGGCTAGCCCTTATTTCTTTTTCACTTCATCATTCAATATAAATTTCGTTACACGAAAAATGTCTCTAGGTAAAGGTTACAAGCATATAAGAACAAGCACAATATCCACCATGTGTAAGAAGTAGTACAAAGCACAATCTCCCTTCTTTCCCACTTGAGTGTTCCAAGCCTTTAGTACTGCACTACTAATCCCCTTTAGCTAGAACTTAGAAGATGTGCCTTCAATAGCAGATGTACCTCCAAGATCAATCAAACTTTGTAAAAATAAAGTTCCAGTTACATCATGGGATCGTACCTCCAATTCTTGTACAATAACATCAACAACTTTCATAAGATCCTCTCTGTTCCTTGTGGTAGGAAATCTAGAGCTTGATTACTTGGCATTCTCAAGAATGATAATGCATTTTATCCACACCAATACCTGTTGACACTCAAATATGTGCTCATATACAAGAGGTACTATCAACTCAAGTGTGACAATAGTTACATATACATTCATGTGGCCCTTTTGGATCGCTTCTCACAATGGTCATATTGCTCCATCCAACCTTTTATGCTTGATTCGTCTCCTCTATAAGCATGTAGGTTGCACGCAAGAGAGGGTCTCCAACCTAGCTTAAAGCACACAGCTTACGGATTTGTCATTAATTCAGATTTGCATTAGAAGGTGGGTCTACATATTCTTATGGTTCTGTGTAGTGTTTTAGTAATATTACAATAGGTGTACTAGCGGCAAAGGAATTTTTCGCAAACAAAGTATGAAAGTAATACTAATATCCAAGATGAATGCAAGCCTAAAGAGATTCATTTCATGGAAGATTCATTATTTTGACATGTTAAATAATGGAAGGTAAAGTTTGACAATCCATCTAATACTTCGGACATTGCCAACATTTACAAATGCTTGATATCTGAAATCAAAACTCTTGAGAGCCACTATGCACACATATAGTAATTTTGTCGATGTGTGCATCTATGCAAGTGTGTGCATTTTCCTTTGTATGTACGTGCATAAATTTTCCCTTAAAAGAACATAGATCATCCAAAGATAACCTGAGATAAGGAGAGAGAAAGGCAGACAAACGGACCAAAGTTCATGAATGCATGGGCTCAACATTCATGTCAGAAAATCTTTACTTAATACAAGGCCATAACCGATGTTTATTTAAACAAAAACCAGTACCCAGAAAAGAAAGTGTTTGTGTCCTATAGGATACGTGTCAAACACAAGCATTTGAAACATTAATAAAAATAAATTATCCTGCATCCATGCTCCTCACATGTCAACATACAAGCATTGTCAAATAAATACCTTCGAAAGCTTCTCCCTTGATTCCATAGATAGAGTTGCAATTTTCATGTAATCCAAGTCTTTTGGTATTATTTTGTTGTGCTTTCGAGCTACCTACAACATCATGACAGAAATAAATTAGAAAATGCATCCCACATATAAAAGCATGCATTGAATAAAACAAATACTTCTTATGCTATGAATGATAATAACCTCTCTCTCTCTCTCTCTCTCTCTCTCTCTCTCTCTCTCTCTCTCTCTCTCTCTCTCTCTCTCTCTCTCTCTCTCTCTCTCTCTCTCTCTCTCTCTCTCTCTCTCTCTCTCTCTCTCTCTCTCTCTCTCTCTCTCTCTCTCTCTCTCTCTCTCTCTCTCTCTCTCTCTCTCTCTCTCTCTCTCTCTCTCTCCTCTCTCTCTCTCTCTCTCTCTCTCTCCTCTCTCTCTCTCTCTCTCTCTCTCTCTCTCTCTCTCTCTCTCTCTCTCTCATATTTTCTGCCAAGACAGAGCCACATCACTTCGTAGTACATACCACACTTTCCACACTGTTTTAAAGTCTAGTTTACTTTACTTTCTTTGTTATTTTACTTTCCTAGTATGGAGACTATCATCAATGTATATGTTTTTTTCTCACATAGGCCACCTTTGGCCTTTAGGGGAAGTTGATATAACTTTCTTTTTTTCTTTCTCTCCGCTCTCCTTCCCCCTGCCCCTCCCTCTCTCTCCCTCCCTCCCTGCCTCCCCTCCCTCCCTCCCTCCCTCCCTCCCTCCCTCCCCTCCCTCCCCCCCCCCCCCCCCCCCTCTCTCTCTCTCTCTCTCTCTCTCTCTCTCTCTCTCTCTCTCTCTCTCTCTCTCTCTCTCTCTCTCTCTCTCTCTCTCTCTCTCTCTCTCTCTCTCTCTCTCTCTCTCTCTCTCTCTCTCTCTCTCTCTCTCTCTCTCTCTCTCTCTCTCTCTCTCTCTCTCTCTCTCTCTCTCTCTCTCTCTCTCTCTCTCTCTCTCTCTCTCTCTCTCTCTCTCTCTCTCTCTCTCTCTCTCTCTCTCTCTCTCTCTCACATACCACGAGCCCATACCACCATACAGCCACGAGCCCATACCACCATTCACTTTAGACATGAGCTAGCACATATCTATAGCTCCCATGTTCGAGAGCGCATCCACTCCCTTGATCCCTCTGCCTCCTTGGACACCCTCACCACCCACTTCTCCTCGATCCTCCACACATCTGCTACTCTCAGCTTCCCATACACCACCCACAACACCGCACATTCGACATGGTTGGGGCATACACCCCAGAATAGATGGTACGATGAGGAGTGTAGGCGACTATACCGACATCTCATAGCACAGAGTATCTTGGGATCCATCACAGAGAGGGAGGCACGACGACAGATGCGAGCCCTCACACGCCGGAAGCGGCGAGCTTTCGAGGAGCGACAGGAGGAAGAGTTGATCGACCTTCTCATAAGTAGGGATTGCGCCACCGCATGGAGGGCACTACGTAAGCCACGCCCACCTACACCCATTGAGATCCTCAGACTTGGCACACCTACGCCCAAAGGTTATATGACGTCCCAAGACAGCCACCATTGCCGATCCCTCCCACACCCTGTCCTGTGATATCCACCCTCTTCACGGCAGGCATGGTACGACAGGCCATCCATAGGCTACAGCATGGCCGTTCAGCAGACCACACTGGGCTACATGGAGAGCACTTTATATACGCAGCAGATGTAGTTTCCCACTTGATCGCCCATCTCTTCAACCGTGCTTTGGTTAAGGGATTACCTGACTCATGGACTATGCATACCATTGTGCCTATCCATAAGTCCCGCGATATGATGGACCTAAGGAACTACAAGACTATTATGATAGGCCATATCCTAACCAAGATCTATGGGGCAGTACTAGAGGCAGAGCTCAATACACACGTTGAGGCTGGGATCACAGCACCCAGCCAGGCAAGCTTCCGCCGCACTTTCTCCACCATCGACCACATCTTCGTGCTTCGTTGCTTGATTGAGAGCGCGAATGCGAGGAAGAAGAGACTATATTGTTGCTTTGTGGATTTCCGCAAAGCCTTCGGCATGGTCATGAGGGAGAGACTACTACGGAGGCTCCAGGAGTTACAGCTACCATCAGACATGCTATGGGCCATCCATGCTTTGTATGCACGAGTCACACGCAGGGTACACTGCCCCGGCGGCCTATCAGACAGCCTTGTTAGCACCAATGGTGTGAAACAAGGTTGCCCTCTCTCACCCACTCTCTTTGGTCTCTACATCGACGAGATCAGGGAGTATATACAGTGAGCACGAGGGCGAGGAGGAGACCTTGGAGGTACGCAAGTACACATCCTATTATATGCTGATGACATTGTCTTGCTTTCAGAGTCGAAGGAGGGGTTGCAATCACATTTACAGGCGCTCGATACCTTTTGCATGGAGAGAGGACCCACAGTGAACCTTGGCAAGACCAAGGTCATGCTCTTCCATACCTCTAGGACAGTACGCCATCGCGCCTCTTTCAGTGCAGCTGGAGGACAGATAGAGGTAGTGGACTACTACGTCTACCTAGGTGTAATTTCTCGAGCAGCACAGCGGTATTCTCCATGGCACAAGCCGGGAGAGAGATTGACGCGAGGCTATGCGGCAGTTGCAGGATTGGAGAGATGCTTCTTTCAGACACATTTTCAGGAGCCCCGGACTAAGGGGTGGCTCTTTGACACTCTAGTGACACCCGCATTGATGTACGCAGCAGTAGTATGGGCACCAGGGATCACGGAGGCGATACACAGAGTACCCAGCAGACCATTACCCAGTTCTTTCAGCGAGCTGAGCTACATCAAAGAGGTCCTTCTATAGGGCTCACTCTCCACCAGGAAGCAGCACAGAGAGCACGACGCCGACCAAACATGGTGGGATATCGTCGACCGCGACTATATCAGGAGGATATCTCACGCATCAGGAGGACAGCCTACGACCACATGATGGAGCATAGGCATACCACCACCCCCTAGGTTGTCTTCCTTTTGGAGGCACTCAAACCACCACCGATGTACCACATACTACACCCACCTCCCCCTATCACTAGTAGCTAGGGTGTTTTACTCACTCACATTATGGATCCCCCTGTATTAGGTGGCCACTATCTGCTGAGTCAGAGCCACTCTTCCCCAGCCTTTTATCAGCCCTAGAGAGCTTTCTGTTTATTTCATTTCATTTTCTACACATGGTTACTACATGGCTTTTGTCTCATTGGCCAAGTTTGGCCTCCAGAAGACGTTAATATGACTCTCTCTCTCTCTCTCTCTCTCTCTCTCTCTCTCTCTCTCTCTCTCTCCTCTCTCTCTCTCTCTCTCTCTCTCTCTCTCTCTCTCTCTCTCTCTCTCTCTCTCTCTCTCTCTCTCTCTCTCTCTCTCTCTCTCTCTCTCTCTCTCTCTCTCTCTCTCTCTCTCTCTCTCTCTCTCTCTCTCTCTCTCTCTCTCTCTCTCTCTCTCTCTCTCTCTCTCTCTCTCTCTCTCTCTCTCTCTGACGCGTCTGACGGCTGACACATCTGACTGACGCATCTGACGCGCTGAGACATCTGACACTGGTCTGACGCTGCTGGTCTGGCGCTGCTGGTCTGACGCTGGTCTGACGCGTTGGTCTGACAATTCTGACGCGCTGGTCTGACGTTTCTGACGCGCAGATCTGAAGCCCCTGACACACTGATATGACTCCTCTGACGTACAGATCTGAGGCCTCTGACGTGTTCTGACATGGCTGACGTACAGCAGCTCTGACGTACAGAAGCTCTGACACCTCTGAAGTGGTACACAGATCTGAGAGTGAAAAGAAGTTAAAAAGCACACATAAACAGAAGAGGAGAATGGCACGGTTAGAGAAAAAAGAAGTGGAAGAGATGATCAGTAAAGCTATCAAAGATGTAAAAAAGGAGGCAGACAAAGCACTAAATCAAGAAATGAGAAGAGCTTTTGAGAAGTTTAAAGCTTTTGAAGATCAAATCAAAGACATGAA
The DNA here is from genome assembly GCA_020310875.1 of Ceratopteris richardii. Classification (NCBI taxonomy): domain Eukaryota; kingdom Viridiplantae; phylum Streptophyta; class Polypodiopsida; order Polypodiales; family Pteridaceae; genus Ceratopteris; species Ceratopteris richardii. Next base: position 72,542,890 of record CM035423.1, on the reverse strand, counting down.
AGAGGAGAGAGACGAATTGAAGGCTGAAATCCACCGCCTTCAAGAAGAGATTGTTCACATGAAGATCTCTAGGGTTAAAGAGGAAGGAGAGATCTCTGAAGTGGAAGAACTCAAAGAAGAGCTCAAAAAGGAAATCAGATCAGAAGTGGAGTCCACTCGAGAGACATGCGTAGAAGTTGTTCACAAGAGGGTCAAGAAAGAAGTCAGTGAAGAGGCACGGAAAGAAGAGCTCTCTAGAGTCCAGGACACACTCGAGGAAGAAAAACTTCGACACACACGCCGATTGCATGTACGGATTACAGGGCTCTCAGAAGGCACATCACCGGATGCAGATGCCACTGACATCTGCCTACGCTTGGGGTACGAGAGCATGCCTTTCACAGAGGCATGGAGGGTTGGTAAAGACACGTCCCGACCACGAGCACTCATCCTTCGTATGAGCTCTGAGGATACACGTATCGCCTTCTTCCGACGACGACCAGTACTACGCGGACTACCTGGAGGAGCTTTATATATGGACGAGGATCTCACGAGAATGCAGATAGAGCACCGTCGGACATGTATGCCTCATATTCTTCAAGCCCGACGAGAGGGAAAGAAGGCCTTCTATAGGGACGGTAAAGTCTTCATTGACGAACGCCCTATCAAATAGGGATACGTGGCCTATGAGGCAACACCATATCAGGAGTCACCACTCAGAGGAGTGGTCTGGAAGTCTGGAACTGCAATGGAGCACTTCGGACACGGCCAGACCGATTGGAAGAGATCCTAGACACTCATGACTTTGCTTGCATCACAGAGACCCACGAGAGCCCAGAGAGAGGTCTACCTCGTATTGCAGGTTTTCATTGGGAATCTGCATTTAGGACCACCACGAGACAGAGTACAGCGCGAGGGTCGGGAGGGGTGGCCATCGTATTTAGACAGGAGATACAGAGCCGGATCCATATTATAGGGAGAGATGAGGAGGCACGATTCATGTGGGTCCGCATGGAGATAGCACAGGGGAGTTGGATTTACATTGCTATATGCTACTTCCCTCCAGGCGGATCTCGATACGCAGGACAGGATCTTGGGGGACCGATCCGAGACAGAGACTCACCATACATAGCACTTTCAGATGACATACTACATTATAGCACACTAGGTGAAGTCTTCCTTATGGGGGACTTCAATGGACGCACTCAGTCACATCAGTGCGATGCATACGATATGGATCACCCACATCTCATGAGGACCAGAGACCCAGAGGAGATGAGTACCAGTAGAGTATCGACAGATATGGGTCAGGACACCACAGGGTATGGCAGACATCTGCTTGAGCTAGGCAGCCGCCATCAGCTCGTTATATATAACGGGATGCATCGCTGGCCAGGTTCGGGAAGACTTACTTGCTTCCCTCACGGGGGAGGTGAGAGCACGGTTGACTACATTTTGGGTACCACATCTGGAGCTTCACTCATCACCTCACTTACTATTGGACCACGCCCACTTGGTGCTGACCATACATTTATCACATTCACACTCTCATCTCCTATTCCATTAGACCCTCCCTCACCCACTGAGACACACATCACGATACACTTCACACATGAGCTCTCACACGTTTATGCACACCATTTACACACCCGCCTACTCTCCCTCGATCCACTCTCACCATTGGACACACTTACATCACAGTTCACCACCATCCTACACGACTCAGCTCTCTGCAGTTTCCCACACCGCACACATATAAACCCTCCACGCAGAGGTTCCATGCCTCAGAACCGTTGGTATGATGAAGATTGTCGCGAGCTACGGAAGCACCTACGCATTTTAGAGCATAGAGGGGATATTACACACACACAGGCACAGCGTCGCATGCAGAGCCTTACTCGCCGCAAACGGCGTGATTGGGAAGAGAGACAATACTGGGATATTTATCATTTACTCATGAGTCGAGACAATGCAGTGGCATGGCGACATTTGAGAGAGAGGAGACAGCAGACACCCATCCGAGACCCGAGCACTTGGCATAGCTATGCACAGAGCCTATACGAGATCCCAGACCAGCCCCCCATTCCTAGACCACATAGCTCACGTCCTACTACATCTGACTTCTTCACACCCACTATGGTGGGACACGCCATTGCCCGTCTACAACATGGAAGGGCCCATGACCTTTTCGGTTTACAGGCTGAGCACCTCATCTACGGAGGCACGACCCTTGCACCGCTCATTGCCCACCTATTCAACCGTGCACTGGTTGAAGGGTTCCCAGACTCCTGGACTGAGCACACCATAGTGCCCATTCATAAGTCAGGAGATACTATGGATCCAGCTACATACCGGACGATCATGATTGGCCCTATATTGGCCAAGTTATATGGGGCGGTACTGGAGACAGAGTTGAGTACTCTCGCTGAGAGGAAGGGTATCAGGGCTCCAGGACAGGCAGGCTTCAGGCGAGATTACTCTACCATTGACCACATCTTCACTCTGAGATGCTTGATCGACCAGGCAAGGGTGAGGAAGAGGAGATTATATTGCTGCTTTGTGGACTTCCGCAAAGCATTTGACACCGTTCCCAGGGGATGACTCTTCATACGACTACTTGATATCGGAGCACCAGAGGAGATGATATGGGGGATCTATGCCTTATACGAGAGAGTATCTGGCAGAGTCAGATGTCAGGGGGGCTTATCTCATCCACTTGCTAGCACTATCGGGGTGAAGCAAGGATGCCCTCTTTCACCCACCCTCTTTGGTCTCTACATTGATGAGATAGTAGACTACATACAGCAGCAGGGGGGTGATGGCATTGAGGTACGCGGGTCCACTGTCCATATTCTTTTATATGCTGAAGATATTGTACTAGTTTCAGAGTCTGCAGAAGGTCTACAGCATCATCTACATGGCCTAGATGACTTTTGCACACACAGAGGGTTATCTGTGAACCTTGGTAAAACCAAGGTCATGATCTTTCATACATCAGCACAGGTACGCAGACATAGTTTGTTCACGGCAGCGGGTGGACCCATTGAGGTGGTCGGATCATATGTTTACTTGGGAGTGACATTTACAGCAGCATCAGGGGTCTTCTCTATGTCTCAGGCAGCCCGTGACCGCATCACACGTGGATATGCAGCACTTGCCTTGATGGAGAGACAATGCCACCACGCATATTTTCAGGAGCCCCGCACAAAAGGGTGGCTCTTCGACACTTTGGTTACACCAGCGCTCATGTATGGGGCAGCCATATGGGGACCAAGATTAGCCACATCAGTATGGACAGCATTAGAGAGGCCACAGATCCTCATGATTTCCAGACTTATCCGGAGCAAGCCTTCAGTACCACATGACGTCATTAGAGCAGAGCTTGCTGCACCACCGATGCTAGTTGAGGCACTATTCCAGACAGTATGCCTATTACACAGACTCCAGAGCATGGATACAGAGCGCATTGCTTATCGGGCTTTACAGGCATCACGGGACATGGCATTAGCAGGCGACACCTCCTCATGGTGTGCGTAGACACGAGACTGGCTCGCCCACCACGGCTTTGACATAGACAGGCTACCACCACTACAGTACGACTCACATGCACCCATCTACTCTCTCTCTCATCAGGAGAGGAATAGGATCATTCGTCAGGAGATATGGCATACATACATACAGAGGACATGGCTGAGCCCTAGGGATACATTGCCACCGAAAATGCTCTATTACCGTGAGCATTTTCTACATATATCGGACGAGGGCTTCATCGAGATTCCGAGATACATGCAGACATATCTACCCCACCAGCTTCCAGTCATCATTGGGCAGCTCCGGGTTTCATCACATCAGCTCGAGATTGAGAGGGGTCGATCCAGGGGAGTCCACCGTGAGGAGAGGCGGTGCCCACTATGCGAGACAGAGGTAGAGAGTGAGGAGCATTTTGTTATCAGATGCCCAGCATATGTAGACCTACGAGCACATTTCCAGATAGAGGAGACACTCCAGTTATGCATGAGTATGGGAGACCAGCGACGCTTGGGACGCTTCCTCGCAGCAGCATACGAGAGGCGAGATCGGTCACTCCAGCCCACACATCAGCCACGAGTGAGTACGCAGCAGACCATTACCGAGTTTTTTCAGCGAGCTGAGCTACATCAGAGAGGTCCATCTATAGGGCTCACGCTCCACCAGGCAGCAGCACAGAGAGCACGGCGCCGACCACGCAAGGGCACATATCATCGACCACGACTATATCAGGAGGATATCTCATGCATCAGGAAAGCCTACGACCACATGATGGAGCATAGGCGCACCACCACTCCATGGGTTGTCTTCCTTCAGGAGGCACTCAGACCACCCCCGATGTACCACATACTACACCCACCTCCACCCATTCACCGGTAGCTAGGGTGTTTTACTCACACTTTTACTCACATGTCCCCCATGTATTAGGTGGCCACTATCTGCGGAGTCAGAGCCACATCTCCCCATCCTTTTCCAGCTTTATATATATCTTTGTGTCGCGATATACCTTTTATTTCATTTCATCCTCTACACAGGGTTACTACACTTGTACATGGTTTTTGTCTCATAGGCCAAGTTTGGCCTCCAGAAGACGTTAATATGACTTTCTTTCTCTCTCTCTCTCTCTCTCTCTCTCTCTCTCTCTCTCTCTCTCTCTCTCTCTCTCTCTCTCTCTCTCTCTCTCTCTCTCTCTCTCTCTCTCTCTCTCTCTCTCTCTCTCTCTCTCTCTCTCTCTCTCTCTCTCTCTCTCTCTCTCTCTCTCTCTCTCTCTCTCTCTCTCTCTCTCTCTCTCTCTCTCTCTCTCTCTCTCTCTCTTTCCCAGCTATTTTACATCTTTCATTTTCAATACCACTTCCTTTAGTACTCAGATTTTGTATCAGATTCACCAGTTTTGTAACTTTTGGTCTCATAGGTCATTTTGGCCTTCTGAAGACGTAAATATATCATTTCATTTCTCTCTCTCTCTCTCTCTCTCTCTCTCTCTCTCTCTCTCTCTCTCTCTCTCTCTCTCTCTCTCTCTCTCTCTCTCTCTCTCTCTCTCTCTCTCTCTCTCTCTCTCTCTCTCTCTCTCTCTCTCTCTCTCTCTCTCTCTCTCTCTCTATACGGTGCCATACTTGAGGCAGAGCTCAGTTCATATGCAGGGACTGAGGGGCTACGAGCACGAGGCCAAGCAGGTTTTCGACGAGCTTTCTCTACTATTGATCACATCTTCATTCTGCGCTGCCTCATTGATGGGGCAAGGGTGCGGAAGAAGAGGCTATATTGCTGCTTTGTGGACTTCCGCAAAGCTTTTGATACAGTGCCGCGAGAGAGGCTCTTCCAACGCCTCCAGAGCTTGGGAGTACCATCAGGGATGATTTGGGCCATCTATGCACTCTATGAGCAGGTGACTGGGAGGGTACGGTGTCCAGGAGGTATGTCTGAGGCCATTGCTAGCACCATCGGTGTTAAGCAAGGCTGCCCACTCTCTCCCACTCTATTTGGTCTCTACATTGACGAGATTGAGGACTACATTCTCCGAGCTGGAGGAGAGGGTGCAGACCTCGCAGGTACACATGTCCACATTTTATTATATGCCGATGACATTGTCTTGATTTCAGAGTCACCCGAGGGATTACAGCGCCACCTTGAGGCCCTGGATGAGTTTTGTACACAGAGGGGCTTGACAGTAAACCTTGGCAAGACCAAGGTCATGATCTTCCACACCTCCCCCATGGTGAGGAATGGAGCAGGATTCAGAGCTGGTGGTGGACAGATTGAGGTGGTCACTTCCTATGTCTATCTCGGAGTCACATTCACGAGCTTGCCTGGCCCCTTCAGCATGAGACAGGCAGCCACCGATAGACTCACACGCGGATATGCAGCTTTAGCCATGTTAGAGCGGAGATGTCACCAAGCACACTTCCAGGAGCCCCGCACAAAGGGCTGGCTATTTGACACACTGGTCAGACCAGCTATGATGTATGCTGCGACGGTTTGGGCCCCAGGTCTCACAGTCACCCAGTGGAGTGCGATCGAGAGGCCACAGGTACGTATGATCTCGCGATTATTTCGTGGGAAACAGTCGGTGCCACATGACATCATCAGGGCAGAGCTAGCTGCACCACCCATGGCAGTAGAGGCACTATTCCAGACTATCTGCTTTATTCAGAGGATTAGGGACCTCCCTACAGATAGACTCACACACAGAGCTCTTGAGGCATCTATACAGATATCAGAGTTAGGATATGAGAGAGCTTGGTACACTCAGGTTAGAGTCTGGTTTGATAGTCATGGACTTGATATGGACAGATTGCCGCCTTTTCAGTATGACCCAGACTCACCTCACATCCACCTCTCTCGTCGTGAGAGGAATGTTGTGCTCAGACAGGATCTCTGGCAGCTCTACATTAGTCAGACATGGCACACACCACACATGGGATCGAGACTATCGCACTATCGAGACCAGTTCCTAGACATACTAGCTGACGGTTTCATCCAGCGACCACGCTACATGGATACTCACATGCCTCATAGCTTGAGGGTAGCGATTGGCCAGCTGAGAGTCTCATCACACCGACTCGAGATTGAGACGGGCAGAGCCGCAGACATTCCCAGAGAGGAGCGGATATGCAGAGTATGCAGAGTAGAGATGGAGGATGAGGAGCACTTTGTATGCAGATGTAGCGCATATGATGGCATCAGAGGCAGATACGAGACTCTGTTTGCAGGGCAGCCCACCCTCCGAGAGATCATGGACTCTAGAGACCAGCGACAGCTCGGGCGACTCTTACTAGAGATACAGAGTCACAGAGATTCCCTACTCCAGCCTACTGTAGCACTCCATACAGGAGGGAGACAGAGTCAGCTCACTGACTTCTTTATTCCACGACGTGCTGCAGCCCTCCCCCCCTCATCCCACATACCGAGCGGGGTGACTCTTCAGCAGGCTCAGATATCTCGAGCTAGGAGACGACCCCGTGATATAGGATATCGGGCCCCGAGACTTCACCGACACCAGATTGCGGAGATCCAGGCTTGTGACCATCGCGCCATGGAGGAGAGACGATCCCAGATGATGGCCGATCCCGTTGCAGCCATCAGGGTGGCCTTGACTCCACCTCCACCTATGTATCACATATTACATCCCACC
>CM035423.1:72458252-72530752 GCA_020310875.1 Ceratopteris richardii | reverse complement strand
AGAAGCGCACCCCTGTCGATCTCGATGTGCAGAGCATTTTGAGGATAGCCACGATGCCTTACACACCGATGCACTATATCCTACACCCACTCCAAGCACTTAGAGCGTTATGACACCACTGAGCCTCCCCTCACTATGCATATCATATTTGTACATCACCTATTGAGCATATAGAGTGCATACCCATAGCACCCCATACCCTTGATGCCAGCTATTATCCACTCCTTTTATATTTTGTTTTGTACCCACACTTTATTTTCCTTTTCGGAGTACAGTGGATTGGATCATATTGATGTATATGTTTTGTCTCATAGGCCGATTTTGGTCTCTAATAGACGTTAAAATCTCTCTCTCTCTCTCTCTCTCTCTCTCTCTCTCTCTCTCTCTCTCTCTCTCTCTCTCTCTCTCTCTCTCTCTCTCTCTCTCTCTCTCTCTCTCTCTCTCTCTCTCTCTCTCTCTCTCTCTCTCTCTCTCTCTCTCTCTCTCTCTCTCTCTCTCTCTCTCTCTCTCTCTCTCTCTCTCTCTCTCCCCTTTAACCCCTTTTCCCGACCCTAACCGAAACCCTAATCTCATCCTAAACTTAATCTAATGGATCATAAGCGTAGAACCTAAAACCTAGAACCTTAACCCCAACTTGAAACGGAAACTGTACCCGAGCTGGGGGCACAACTTGAATTCTAGCCACTCCCACCCTTGCTCCATCGCGCATCGGGCGCGCTCCCGTCTTCATCGCAAGTCTTTGGGCTCAGCACACTGAGCATTTTTTCCTCATCTTCGAATGCAATGAGCGCTACGGCTAAGAAGGACGATTTGATGAAAATGGAGGACAAACTGACCATAGCTATCAAAGAAAACAAGAAGATGGTGGACTCCACTATCACGGCCATCATCAACCGCCTCTCAAAGCTCGAGAAAGAAGTAGAAACATATCACAAAGAGAGAGAAGCATGGAAGAAAGAGAAAGAAGAGTGTGAGAGGGAGAGAAACAAAGAAAAAGAAGAATGGGCTAAGGAAAGGGCAAACATGAAAGAAGAATTGGAGCTCATCAAAGCTTCAATGGTCTCTCTCACACCCGAATAGGGAGAGATTCATATGAACACGACAGAAGCTTTAAAAGAAGAACTCACCAAAGCTTTGACCGCGAGCATGGAAAACAAATTAGAAGCCACCAAAGAAGGATGGATCGACATAGTGAGAAAGAACATCAAAAAAGAAGCCAAAGAGGAAGCACAAAAGGAAGAAGCACTCATCGTGCACACCACCATTGAAGAAGAAAAGATGAGACATGCCCGTCGTCTCAATGTACACATCACGGGTATTGTAGAAAAAGAAGGCTCTACACCCGAGTCCGACGGGAAGACACTATGCAGGATGCTCGGCTACAAAGAGGACTCCCCTCCATTTATCAAGTCTTGGAGAACGGGACGAGACCCCACGAAGAAGAGAGCTCTCATTCTACACTTCCCTTCAGAAGATGTAAGATCTACTTTCCTACGCAAGAGGGTGATTCTGAGAGCACTTGATGGCCCCCCCATCTACCTTGATGATGATCTCACACCCATGCAAGTAGCACACCGCCGTGCATGCATGCCGAGAGTACACCAAGCTCGCAAAGAAGGAAAGAAGGCTTCATACAGAGATGGTCGTGTCATCATTGATGGCAAGGCCATCCCATAGGGATTCGCAGCCTGTGAGACACTCGAGGAGATACACCTTGCAGTTTGGAACTGCAATGGAGACCTATGGACACACCCAGAGAGGTTGGAAGAGGTGCGCAAAGGCAAAGACATCATTATGCTCACAGAGACACATGAGAGCCCGGACGGGGGCCTACCTCGAGTCCACGGTTTCCAGCATACCACCAGAGGATCAGGAGGAGTAGCCATACTCTTCAGAGATGGACTTCAGAGCAGGATACAGATAGTCACACGTGACTCACAGGCCAGATATCTTTGGATTCGACTCCAGCTCTCACAGGAGCGGATCATCTTCATAGCTTTATGCTACTTTGCTCCCTCTAGCTCGCGATTCGCTATCATAAATCGAGAGGAGGACTCACCATACACTTGCTTGTCAAAAGAGATTACAGAGTACTCTGCACTAGGGGAAGTCTTCCTTATGGGAGACTTCAATGCAAGGACAGGCAATGATCAGTGTGAGATATTTGACCCAGAAGACCCACAAATACTACGTACCATAGAGGATGAGTCTACAGCTCGAGCTTCAGCTGACTCTACACACACTCATTATGGCACTCACTTACTCAGACTAGGCTCTCGACATAATCTCGTTATCTATAACGGGATGGCTCAGTGGCATACCTCAGGAGGATTGACATGCATGCCACACTAAGTCAGAGATGGCAGGGGAAGTTCAGTAGATTACGTCATGGGATCTAGAGAGGCCATTCACCTACTTACCTCATTCACCATCCCACCTATACCCATTGGGGCCGATCACGCATACCTCGCTCTCTCCCTCAAGGGAGACACCCCTACACGCACACCCGAAGCACGCATCCCACACACCACCATCCACTTCACACACGAGCTAACTCACATATATGCGGCCCAAGTCGAGAAGGGTCTTCTCTTGCTTCACCGTGACACTCCACTATCCCTACTCACCTCACAGATAGCATCAGTTCTTCAGACATCCGCCATCAGCTCCTTCCCACACACCATCCATTCTGGTCACACACCTCCCCCAGGGACTATGCCACAACATCGTTGGTATGATGAGGAATGCAGAGATACCTACCGCCGACTACGAGCCCAGGGAGCATTGGGAGAGATCACAGAGAGACAGGCCACAGGACAGATGAAGACTCTCACACGTCGGAAGAGGCAAGCCTTTGAGGAGGCACAGGTGCTTGAGCTATATCATCTCTTTATGAGTATGGACAGTGCTGCATCATGGCGTACCCTACGAGAGCCACGCCCGACCACACCTATTGGGGACCTACACACATTGCATGATTATGCTCAGAGATTATATGAGGTGCCTGGGCAGCCTCCCATTCCCCAACCACTTGAGCCTCTCCCTACTAGTTCTTCTCTTTTCACAGCAAAGATGGTTGAGAGGGCCATAGGACGACTGCAACATGGACGTTCGACAGACCATACGAGATTGCAGAGCGAGCACCTCATATATGCATCCTCCACTATAGCCCCGTTGATTGCACATGCCTTCAATCGGGCTATAGGGGAGGGCTTCCCAAAGGAGTGGACTAGGCACACCATTGTGCCTATCCACAAATCTGGCGACACCCTGGATCCAGGGAATTACAGGACCATCATGATTGGCCACACCATGGCCAAACTATACGGTGCCATACTTGAGGAAGAGCTCAGCTCATATGCAGAGACTGAGGGGCTACGAGCACGAGGCCAAGCAGGTTTTCGGCGAGCTTTCTCTACTATTGATCACATCTTCATTTTGCGCTGCCTCATTGATGGGGCAAGGGTGCGGAAGAAGAGACTATACTGCTGCTTTGTGGACTTCCGCAAAGCTTTCGATACAGTGCCACGAGAGAGGCTCTTCCAACGCCTTCAGAGCTTGGGAATACCATCAAGGATGATTCGGGCCATCTATGCACTCTATAAGCAGGTGACCGGGAGAGTACAGTGTCCAGGAGGTAGGTATGTCTGAGGTCATTGCTAGCACCATCGGTGTTAAGCAAGGCTGCCCGCTCTCTCCCACTCTATTTGGTCTCTACATCGATGAGATTGAGGACTACATTCTCCGAGCTGGAGGAGAGGGTGCAGACCTCGCAGGTACACCTGTCCACATTTTATTATATGCCGATGACATTGTCTTGATTTCAGAGTCACCCGATGGATTACAGCGCCACTTGGATGCCCTCGATGAGTTTTGTACACAGAAGGGCTTGACAGTTAACCTTGGCAAGACCAAGGTCATGATCTTCCACACCTCCCCCTTGGTGAGGAATGGAGCAGGATTCACAGCCGGCGGTGGACAGATTGAGGTGGTCACTTCCTATGTCTACCTCGGAGTCACATTCACGAGCTTACCTGGCCCCTTCAGCATGAGACAGGCAGCCACCGATAGACTCACACGAGCATATGCAGCTTTAGCCATGTTAGAGCGGAGATGTCACCAGGCACACTTCCAGGAGCCCCACACGAAGGGGTGGCTATTTGACACTAGTCCGACCAGCTATGATGTATGCTACGACAGTTTGGGCCCCAGGCCTCACAGCCACCCAGTGGAGTGCGATCGAGAGGCCCCAGGTAGGTATGATCTCGCGACTATTTCGCGGGAAACAGTCGGTACCACATGACATCATCAGGGCAGAGCTAGCTGCACCACCCATGGTAGTAGATGCACTATTCCAGACTATCTGCTTTATTCAGAGGATGAGGGAGCTCCCTACAGACAGACTCACACGCAGAGCTTTTGAGGCATCTATACAGATATCAAAGTCAGGATATGAGAGAGCTTGGTACACTCAGGTTAGAGTATGGTTTGATAGTCATGGGCTTGATATGGACAGATTACCGCCTTTTCAGTACGACTCAGACTCACCTCACATCCACCTCTCTCGTCATGAGAGGAATGTTGTGTTGAGACAGGATCTTTGGCAACGCTACATTAGTCAGACATGGCACACACCACACATGGGATCGAGACTATTGCACTATCGAGACCAGTTCTTAGACATCCTAGCAGACGGTTTCATCCGGTGGCCATGTTACATGGATACTTACATGCCTCATAGCTCGAGGGTAGCGATTGGCAAGTTGAGAGTCTCATCACATAGACTAGAGATTGAGACGGGAAGAGCCGCAGACATTCCCAGAGAGGAGCGGATATGCAGGGTTTGCAGAGTAGAGATAGAGGATGAGGAGCACTTTGTATGCAGATGTAGCGCATATGATGGCATCAGAGGTAGATACGGGACTCTATTTATAGGGCAGCCCACCCTCCCTGAGATCATGGACTCTAGAGACCAGCGACAGCTCGGGCGATTCCTACTAGAGATACAGAGTCAAAGAGATTCCCTACTCCAGCCTACTGTAGCAGCCCATACAGGAGGGAGACAGAGTCAACTCACTGAGTTCTTTATTCCACGACGTGCTGCAGCCCTCCCTCCCTCAACCCACACACCGAGAGGGGTGACTCTTCAGAAGGCTCAGGCTGCTCGAGCTAGGAGACGACCCTGTGCTAGAGGATATCGGGCCCCGAGACATCACCGACATCAGATTGCAAAGATCCAGGCTCGTCACCATGGCGCCATGGAGGAGAGACGATTCCAGATGATGGCTGATCCCGTTGCAACTATCACGATGGCCCTGACTCCACCTCCACCTATGTATCACATCTTACACCCGCCCACTAGCACAGGATGGAGCTAGTTAGTCATTTCAGATGCATTCCCATGCTTGTTGTACTACCCCTTTGCATATAGACTGCCATAGATATCGCACTCCATACACCCCCCCCCCTTTCATGGGTATCTCCACATGCATTTCACGGAGATATGTATCAGCTTTACCAGTTTCTTTTTCAGCACTTTTATCTTCTCTGATAGACAGAAGATACACCCATGTACATCGATTTGTCTCATAGGCCGAGTTCGGCCTCCTAATAGACGTAAAAACACTTTCTTTCTTTCTTTCTTTCTTCACTCTCTCTCTCTCTCTCTCTCTCTCTCTCTCTCTCTCTCTCTCTCTCTCTCTCTCTGAGACGTGGCCTATGAGACATCACTACACCAGGAGACACCACTCAGAGGAGCAGTGTGGAACTGCAACGGGGCGCTTTGGACGCGACCAGACAGACTCGAGGAAATCCTGGCATCACATGACTTTGTGTGCATCACAGAGACACACGAGAGCCCAGAAAGAGGTCTACCACGCATTGCAGGTTTTCATTGGGAATCTGCATTCAGGACCACGACTAGACGGAGTACAGCACGAGGATGAGGAGGAGTGGCCATCATATTTCGAAAGGAGATATAGAGCCGGATCCATATTATAGGTAGAGATGAGGAGGCACGATACATGTGGGTTCGCATGGAGATAGCACAGGGGGGTTGGATTTACATTGCTATATGCTACTTCCCACCATGCGGGTCTCCATATGCAGGACAAGATCTTGGGGGACCGACCCGAGACAAAGGCTCACCATACACAGCACTTTCAGAGGAGATACTACATTACAGCACACTAGGTGAAGTCTTTCTTACGGGAGACTTCAATGGCCGCACTCAGTCACATCAGTGCGAGGTATATGACATGGATCACCCACATCTCACGAGGGCTAGAGACCCGAATGAGATGAGCACCAGCAAAGTATCGGCAGATATGGGTCAAGACACCACCGGCTATGGCAGACAACTACTCGAGCTAGGCAGCCGACATTATCTCGTTATATATAACGGGATGAATCGTTGGCCAGGTTCGAGCGGATTTACTTGCTTCCCTCACGGGGGAGGTGAGAGCACAGTCGACTACATTTTGGGTACCACCTCTGGGGCTTCACTCATCACCTCACTTAGTATTGGACGACGTCCACTTCGGGCTGACCATACATTTATCACATTCACACTCGCATCTCCGATTCCATTAGACCCTCCCTCACCCACTGAGACACATACCACGATACACTTCACACACAAGCTCTCACACGTTTATGCACACCATTTACACACCCGCCTACTCTCCCTCGATCCACTCTCACCTTTGGACACACTTACATCACATATCACCACCATCCTACAGGACTCGGCTCTCCGCAGCTTCCCACACCGCACACATATGCACCCTCCACGCACAGGATCCATGCCTCAGAACCGCTGGTATGATGCAAATTGCCGTGAGCTACGGAAGCACCTACGGATTTTAGAGCATACGGGAGACATTACACACACACAAGCACAGCGTCGCATGCAGAGCCTTACTCGCCGCAAACGGCGAGATTGGGAGGAGAGACACAGTATTGGGATATTTACCATCTGCTCATGAGTCGAGACAGTGGAGTGGCATGGCGACATTTGAGAGAGAGGAGACAGCAGACACCTATTCGAGACCCGAGCACCTGGCATAGCTATGCACGGAGTCTATACAAGAAACCAGACCAGCCCCCCATTCCCAAACCGCAGAGCTCACGTCCTACTACCTCTGACTTCTTCACACCCACTATGGTGGGACACGCTATTGCCCGGCTGCAGCATGGAAGGGCCCATGACCATTTCAGTTTACAGGAAGAGCACCTCATCTATGGAGGCACGACTCTCGCACCGCTCATTGCCTACCTCTTCAACCATGCATTGGTTGAAGGGTTCCCGAACTCATGGACTGAGCACACCATAGTGCCCATTCATAAGTCAGGTGATACTATCGATCCAGCTACATACCGGACGATCATGATTGGCCCTATATTGGCCAAGTTGTATGGGGCGGTACTAGAAACAGAATTGAGTACTCTCGTTGAGAGAAAGGGTATCGGGGCTCCACGACAGGCAGGTTTCAGACAAGATTACTCTACGATTGACCATATCTTCACTCTCAGATGCGTGATCGACCAGGCAAGGGTGAGGAAGAGGAGATTATATTGTTGCTTTGTGGACTTCCGCAAGCATTTGACACTGTTCCCAGGGACCGACTCTTCAGACGACCACTTGATATCGGAGCTCCGGAGGAGATGATATGGGGCATCTACAAATTATACAAGAGAGTATCTGGTAGAGTCAGATGTCCAGGGGGCTTATCTGATCCACTTGCTAGCACTATCGGGGTGAAGCAAGGATGCCCTCTTTCACCCACCCTCTTTGGTCTCTACATTGATGAGATAGTGGACTACATACAGCAGAAGGGGGGAGATGGCATTGAGGTACAGGGGTCCACTGTCCATATTCTTTTATATGCTGATGATATTGTATTGGTTTCAGAGTCTGCAGAGGGTCTACAGCATCATCTACATGGCCTACATGACTTTTGTAGACACAGAGGGTTATCTGTGAACCTTGGTAAAACCAAGGTCATGATCTTTCATACATCAGCATAGGTATGCAAACATAGTTTGTTCACAGCAAAGGGTGGACCGATCGAGGTGGTCGGATCATATGTTTACTTCGGAGTGACATTTACAGCAGCATCACGGGTCTTCTCTATGTCTCAGGCAGCCCGTGACCGCATCACACATGGGTACGAAGCACTAGCTTTGATGGAGAGAGTTCCACCAGGCATATTTTCAGGAGCCCCGCACAAAGGGGTGGCTCTTTGACACTTTGGTTACACCAGCGCTCATGTATGGGGCACCCATATGGGGCCGGGATTAGCTACATCAGTATAGACAGCATTAGAGAGGCCACAGATCCTCATGATTGCCAAACTTATCCGGAGCAAGCCTTCAGTACCACATGATATCATTAGAGCAGAGCTCGCTACACCACCGATGCTAGTTGAGGCACTATTCCAGACAGTATGCCTATTACACAAACTTCGGAGCATGGATACAGAGCGCATTGCTTATCGTGCTTTCAAAGTCTGCAGAAGGTCTACAGCACCATCTACATGGTCTAGATGACTTTTGCAAACACAGAGGGTTCTCTGTGAACCTTGGTAAAACCAAGGTCATGATCTTTCATACATCAGCACAGGCACGCAGACATAGTTTGTTCGCAGGTGGACCAATCGAGGTGGTCGGATCATATGTTTACTTGGGAGTGACATTCACAGCAACATCAGGGGTCTTTTCTATGTCTCAGGCAGCCCGTGACCACATCACACGTGGGTACGCAGCACTAGCTTTGATGGAGAGACAGTGCCACCAAGCATATTTTCCAGAGCCCCGCACAAAGGGGTGGCTCTTCGACACTTTGGTTACGCCAACGCTCATGTATGGGGCAGCCATATGGGGGCCAGGATTAGCTACATCAGTATGGACAGCATTGGAGAGGCCACAGATCCTCATGATTGCTAGACTTATCTGCAGCAAGCCTTCAATACCACATGATATCATTAGAGCAGAGCTTGCTGCACCACCGATGCTAGTTGAGGCTTTATTCCAGACACTATGCCTATCACATAGACTTTGGAGCATGGATACAGAGTGCATTGCTTATCGTGTTTTCGAGGGATCAGGTGATATGGCATTAGCTGGCGACACCTCTTCATGGTATGCACAGACACAAGATTGGCTGGCCCACCATGGTTTTGACATAGACAGGCTCATAGTTGAAAAAAATCGCGAATTTTTGCTTGAAATAAAATTCGTAAAATTTGCATCATGATTTAATTCGTGATGCACGAATTTTATCACGTTTTTTTTTTTTAATAATATAGCATGCTTCATATGCTTCACTTTTTGACTTATGAATCATGATTCATTATGTATCATGTATTATTTTTTGCTAGCAACTGCCAGCTACATGTATGATGTGTGATGTATGATGTATCATGTATGATGTTTGGAGATTACTAATGTGTTATAAGTTGTAACTTATAAAGTTGTATGTTATGTATGGACCATGGTGACTAGTTATTGGTTGAAAAATGGTGAAATCATGAGTCATGATGTTGTAGATTATTATCTAATGTCAATTTAGGATTTGAATTTTGATGTGTGATGTTGTCATACATATGATTGTAATTTGGGATATGTGTATCATATATATTATATATATTTTATTAAAAAATAAATAAAATTCTCTCTTGATGGATAAAATTCCTGAATTTTATTTTCGGTCCGAACGTATTAAACGAATTGAACGAATAATTCGCGAATTTATTCTCACGAATTAAATCGCTTGTTCGTACTATGGACATGCTACCACCACTACAGTACGACTTACATGCACCCACCTACTCGCTCTCTCACCAGGAGAGGAATAGGGTCATTCGTCAAGAGATACTGCATACATACATACAAAGGACATGGGTGAGCCCTAGGGATACATTGCCATAGAAAATGCTCTATTACCGTGAGCATTTTCTACATATATCGGACGAGGGCTTCATCGAGATTCCGAGATACATGCAGACATACCTACCCCACCACCTTCCAGTCGTCATTGGACAGCTCCGGTTTCATCACATCGGCTCGAGATTGAGAGGGGTCGGTCCAAGGGAGTCCCCCGTGAGGAGAGGTGGTGTCCAGTATGCCAGACAGAGGTAGAGAGTGAGGAGCATTTTGCTATCAGATGCCAAGCATACTTAGACCTAAGACCACAGTTTCAGATAGAGGAGTCTCTCCAGCTATGCATGACTATGGGAGACGAGCAACGCCTGGGACGCTTCCTCACAGGAGCATACGAGAGGCGAGAGCAATCACTACAGCCCACACATGAGACACGGGTGAGTACCCAGCAGACCATTACTCAGTTCTTTAAGCGAGCTGAGCTACATCAGAGAGGTCCATCTATAGGGCTCACGCTCCACCAGGCAGAAGCACAGAGAGTACGACGTCGACCACGCATGGTTGGATATTGCCGACCACGACTATATCAGGAGGATATCTCACGCATCAGGACAGCCTACGACCGCATGATGGAGCAGAGGCGTACCACCACCCCCTGGGTTGTCTTCCTTCAGGAGGCACTCAGACCACCATCGATGTACCACATACTACACCCACGTCCACCCATCACTAGTAGCTAGGGTATTTTACTCACTCACATTATGGATCCCCCATGTATCAGGTGGCCATTATCTGCAAAGTCAAAGCCACGTCTCCCGGGTCTTTTCCAGCCCTATATAGCTTTGGGTGGCGAGTACTTTTTATTTCATTTCATTTTCTGCACATGGTTACTACACTTGTACATGGTTTTGTCTCATAGGCCAAGTTTGGCCTCTAGAAGACGTTAATATGACTCTCTCTCTCTCTCTCTCTCTCTCTCTCTCTCTCTCTCTCTCTCTCTCTCTCTCTCTCTCTCTCTCTCTCTCTCTCTCTCTCTCTCTCTCTCTCTCTCTCTCTCTCTCTCTCTCTCTCTCTCTCTCTCTCTCTCTCTCTCTCTCTCTCTCTCTCTCTCTCTCTCTCTCTCTCTCTCTCTCTCTCTCTCTCTCTCTCTCTCTCTCTCTCTCTCTCTCTCTCTCTCTCTCTCTCTCTCTCTCTCTCTCTCTCTCTCTCTCTCTCTCTCTCTCTCTCTCTCTCTCTCTCTCTCTCTCTCCCCCCCTCCCCCCCCCCTTCCTCTCCCCCCCCTCACGCCCCATATGCTCTCGTTTCGCCTCCACTCAGCATGACTCTTCATCATGGGAGACCTCACCTTATGCATCTCTATGAGATGAGATCATGGAGTACTCCACGCTTGGTGTCTTCCTCATGGGAGACTTCAACACTTGCACACGCAATGAGCAATGCGAGACATATGACGAGGAGGATCCACATGCACTTCATACCCTATTAGAGGAGACTATCATGGCACACTCCACAGAAAGAGCTACTATCAAGGCATATGGACGACATCTACTTAGGCTTGGCTCTGAGCACCGTCTCGTCATTTATAACAAGATGGCTGAGTAGCCTACTTCAGGAGGCTTGACTTGCATGCCACATGGATTTGTTGGGGGCGGAGGGAGGACACTTGACTATATCTTGGGATCTAGGGAGGCCACCCACCTCATTACATCACTTACCATCCCGCCCATACCCATCGGAGCCGATCACACATACCTCTCCCTTTCCATTGTTGGAGATGGAACCCCACATAGACGTATTACATGTAACCCCCACTGTCCACATCACCATTCACTTCACATGTGAGCTAGCTCCTCTATACTCATCTGAGGTCGAGCATGGTCTATGCCTACTACACCCATCCACCCCCCTCTGAGTTCTCACCTCATATATCTCATTCATCTTATTGTTTACATACCTCAACTAGGAGCTCCTTCCCACACACCACTCACAGATTATCCCTCTGCCTAGGACTAGACCCCATAACACTTGGTATGATGATGAGTGCAAAGCACTTTACAGATGCCTACATGCACGACGAGCCTTGGGAGAGATTACAGAGAGAGAGAGGCCAGTAGACAGATGAAGGCACTGACCCATCGAAAGAGGCAAACATTCGAGTAGGCTCAAGAGCTCGAGTTATACCATCTATTCATGATCATGGATAGTGCGACAACATGGAGCACTCTCTACGAGCCTTGTCTAACTACACCCATTGAGGACCCATAGTTCTGGCGAGATTATGCAACGTGATTATATGATGTGCCTTGACAGCCACCCATTCCACATCCGCTCGAGCCTCGACCCACACACTCCTCTTCCTTTACTACAAGGATGGTGGAGAGGGCCATATGTCGTATGCAATACAAGCCAGTTGCCGACCATACATGTTTACAGAGCGAGCATTTCATCTACACAGCCTCCACTATAGCCTTGTTGATTGCACATGTCTTCAACCAGGCTATAGGGGAGGGTTTCCCAAAGGAAAGTCACAGCATACTATGGTACCTATCCAGAAATCTAGCGACACTCTAGATCCCAGGACCTACAGGACTATCATGATTGGCCACACAATAGCTGAGTTATATGGAGCAGTTCTTGAGGAAGAGCTTAGCTCATATGTAGAGGCAGAGGGCCTCCAAGCACCAGGCCAGGTCGGGTTCAAACGAGCTTTTTCCATTATCGACCATATCTTCATCCTTCGTTGTCTCATTGACGGGGAAAAGACAAGGAAGAAGAGGCTTTATTGTTGCTTTTGCAAGGCTTTTAATGCAGTTCCACGTGACAGGCTATTCTAGCACCTACTAGGCCTTGGGATCATGACAGAGATGATATGGATCATCTACACTCTACGAGAAGGTGTTTGGTCGAGTTTGATACCCTAGAGGCTTATCAGAGCCCATTGCTAGCACCATTAGTGTTACGCAAGGTTGTCCACTCTCCCCGACACTTTTTGGGCTTTATATCGATGAGACCTCCAATTATATACTACGAGCAAGCGGGGAGGGAAGCAACCTGGGAGGTACCCCAGTGCACATTCTTTTATATGCTGATGATATTGTTTTGATTTCAAAATCACCTGAGGGGCTTCAATGCCACCATGGAGCCTTGGATGACTTTTGTACACAGAGAGGATTGGCTGTGAACTTTGGCAAGACCAAGATCATGATCTTTCACACATCCAGTGCATGAGTGCAGCCATCTTCACCATAGCAAGAGGGAAGTTCAAGGTGGTTACTTCATACGTCTACTTGGGAGTTACTTTCACCAGTCTACTAGGACCTTCACCATGAGGCAGGCAGCTATTGACAAACTCACCCGAGGGTATGCAACCTTTGCCATGCTAGAGCGAAGGTGCCATCGGACACACTTCCATGAACCCCGCACGAAGGGGTGGCTTTTCGACACACTAGTCACCCTCGCCTTGATGTATTCAGCGACAATATGGGCACTAGGTTTGACAGCCGATCAATGGGCACAGATTGAGAGGCTGCAAGTATGCATGATCTCATGCTTTTTCCGTAGCAAGCAGACCATACCACATGACATCATCCGAGCAAAGCTCTCTGCACCACCCATGGTCCTCGAGGCACTATTCTAGACAGTGAACTTCATTCAGAGGGTGAGGGAGTTTCCACACAATAGACTCACTTGTAGAGCTTTTGAGGAAGCTATACATTTACCTTAGAGTGGGCATGATAGAGAGTGGTACTTACAAGTCACAACTTGGTTCGCGACACATGGACTCGATATGGAGAGTCTATCTACTTTTCAGTACGACTCCAACTCACCTTACTATCACCTCTCTCGCAGCGAGAGGAATTTGGTGCTCAAACAGGACCTATGGAGGCTCTAGAGGTGAGGATGTCAGACCATAGAGATCAATTTCTCACCATTATGTCCGATGGATTCATAAAGAGACCACACTATATGGACATCTATATGCCATAGAGTTCACGAGTAGCGATTGGCCTCCTAAGGGTCGCATCACACAGACCGGAGATCAAGATGTGGGAGACACAGTGGAGTCCCGAGAGTAGAGCAAATCTGCAAACTATATAGAGGAGGAGAGTGAGGAGCATTTCGTATGTCGATGCAGAGCATACACTCAGATTAGAGACAAATATGAGACTTTGTTCAGAGGACAGCCCACCCTAGAAGAGATTATGGACTCTCGAGATCAGAGAGAGTTAAGACATTTCTTGATAGAGGTTCACAGACATAGAGATGCACTCTTAACACTGACACACAACTGCACATGTGGAGAGGAGATAGCTACAACTCACTGATTTTTTCCAGAGGTCTAGAGTCCTCCCCCCGCTCGATTCCCAACTAGGAGTGACATTACATCAAGCTTAGGTGAGTCAAGCTAGACGACGACCACGAGTCACAAGGCTCAAAAGAGTGAGGTTATATCATGACCTGATAGAGGAGATTCGAGCCCAACACTGTGAAGCGAGTAGCCCAAATCAGAACAGATCCTATAGCTTTCATTCGGGAAGCTCTAGCACCCGCTCCACCTATGTATGACATCCTCCACCCCTCGATTACCACTTGATGGAGCTAGTAGACAGATGCATTTTCATGATTGTATTGCCCTTAGCATATAGACATGCCATGGCCACATGATACATCATGCATGCCCTTTTTTATTGGCATTTGATCTATGATGATTCATTATTCATTATTGAACTCTAGATAGTGGAGTCTAATTGGGACTTTCTTTTATGGCTAAACCTTGTGTAGATACGTTGCAAACAAGGAGCTGAATGGCACCTTGTGACAAAGTTGAAGACTTTACCCAAAGGCAATTTCAGTATCAAGTGCAAGTATTGTTCCCATACTTGGGATCGAGGAGCAAATAGAGTCGAAGCACATTTTCTTGGCTCAAGGGATATGGAGTAGGCAATTGTGAAAGTGCACCTGAAAATGTGAAGGATATACGTAGGAAATTGCATCGAAAAACATTTGATAGTGCTAGTCGAAGTGCTAATATGCAATCACATGCTGAATCATATGCAGATGTATCACAATGTGATGATGGTGGACTTGGAGAGTCCTCTATAGGTCATGCAGTGAAGAGGCCAAAAAGTTCAAAAGGGGCTTTCGATAAAGCATGGGATGTCCGAGCTACAAAAGAGGCAAATCAGGTTGTCTGTCGTTATTTCTTTGCAGAAGATATTCCCTTTTGGAAAGTGAGAAGTCCTTACTTTCTTGACATGCTGCAAGCTCTTGGCAACTTGCAAGGTAGGGCAATCTTATAAGCTCCCTTCATACCACAATTGAGATCAAAAGCATTACATAAAGAAGTGAGGACCATAGAAGGGGATATGATACACATTCGTGAAACACGGAAGATCTTTGGATATAGTATTATATGTGATGGCTAGTCAGACACTAGAAATAGATCGATCATCAATATTATGGTCTCTTGCATTTATGGACAGTGTTCTTGAAATCTATGGATACCTCTTGTGAGGTTAAATCAGGTGAGTTTATTTTTGTAATCTTGAAAGATGCCATCAAGGATGTTGAAGAAGTTGAGATGGACAATGCATCCAATTGTACAGTGTCGGAAAGTTTTCAACCTTCCCGTTGACGACCAGGAAAATTAAAAAAAAAAAAGTTTAATGGACAATTCTAATCTCATTATTACAATGTTTTTTCTTGGAACTAAACTCTTGTTAAGCATTTGCAGGTTCAAATGGATGAAGAAAACAAAAGTTCAAATTATGGTTTACTCTAAATTGCTCGTATAATGTGTGTTTAGGCCATAGAAACATTGATTTATGGGTTTAAGATCCTAGGTTTATGTTTAATCTTGTGCATTTAAGATAGGAGCATTAATTCTTGGTTAATGTTAGGGTTTAACTAGGTATTCAATTGATTTCCAAAGGGTTTTAATAGGGTTTTGATGGGTTTTAAGTAGATTTTCTAGGGTTTTAGTATGTTTCAAGGGTTAAAATAACTACTATTTAATGAAATTAATCTATAATTAAGCATTGGTTAACTTATAAAACTAAATTATGATTTAATTAGTTACCTTAATAGTGTGTTTACATTTTAATACTAAGGTTCTAATTAATTAAACCCTTAAACTAAGATTGAATTAAATGATTTATTTAAAATAAGAAATATAAGTTAATTAAATTATAAATGATAAATGAAATGGATAAATATCTAGTGGTGTGTATGAGTACTAGGAAAAAGAATGGTTTATAGAAGATGTGTAACTAAAGGGATTTAAGGAGTGGTTTGAATAAAAGATGCAATTAAAGGAGGTTAAAGTGAAACTTTAAATGAATGGTAAAGATGAAAGTGGGTAAAAGAATATGGTTAAGATAGGGAATAATAAGAAACCACAAGTAGCATTAATCGATTCAGGATCAGAAATCAATGTAGTCTCAAGGGAGATTTATAATGAGGGAAAATGGCCCATAGATAGGGACCATGGATGGAAAATGAAGGCAGCCAACAATGCTTCTGGCTATTTACTAGGAGCTTGTGCAAATGTTCCTATTACTATTGGAGATGTTAAAGAGGAACATAATTTCTTTGTTCATGATGACTGCTCGTACCCAATTATTTTGGGGCAGCCGTTCATTTGTGAACAAAGAATGGAGACAAAAGTATTAGATGATGGAAGTGCTTTTGCAAGAATTCGTTCTCGTGATGGCCTTAAATCTGTTCAATTCATGACGCTTTGTATAAACCATCCTCGTAATCGTAGGTCTTTAAGAAAAACTCCTTTAAGACACTTAGATCAGGATTTCGAATAAATGCCACTGTTGAGCGAGATGACAGTGGACTTTGGTTCGAAATCTCGCAAAATCTTGTTCAAAATTTAGATAAAATGACTATTTATTTTCCGTCTGCTACTTTAAATATTTTTCATTTTAAACAAATTCCTAGAAAACTTATAAAAAAATACGAAAAACATTTGAAAAACAAAGGAGATCTGTTAATGGATGAAAGTATTGAATATATTATAGAAACTACACATTGCTTTTCAACATTAGAAGAATTAGAACTTTGTTATCAAAATAAGTCTAATTCCCATATTCTTATCTCTTCACTTGATATGTATGCATTAATTCAGGAATATATACATATATACCAGAATGAATCCAGGTAAACCCCAAATTCACCCTCAAAGGAAAGTGCAACTACAAGCTCATGGTAGTCAACCACAAGACTACATAGCATATCAGCTCCACTATGCACAGTATCGACTCAATACTATGACATCCCCACTAACGTCCTCAGTGCCCAATAGTGGGTATAGAGCTCAGAATGAATACATGCTCACACACACACCCCACAACGCACACACACCACGAGCATGAACTCACAAGAAGCTCTGCGAACTGAGTTTCTATCACTTCCGGAAGTGATGGGCAAACTCAACCATAATGAAGCCTAGCACCAAATGCTATTGATCATGAGTATGATGCCTTAGTGGAGACCAAATACAAAACTGTTAGTAAGAAGGTTAAACCCGTAGCTCAACCACTACCAAAATTTAGTAAAGATATTATAAAGAATGTAAGTCATGAGCCAATCCTCAGAAATCCAACAAATATTGGCCATGTATTTACTAAAGAATCCTTAAATCAAATTAAATTAGATGCTAGTGGTTTCCTTCTTCCAGCAGAAAAAGAGTATTTTCTAAAGATTATTGAGCAACATGGAAGAGCATTTTCTCTTGAGCCTTCAGAGATAGGATGTGCAGATCCTAAGATAGTTTCACCAATGATTATTTTCACTATTCCCCATATTCCTTGGAATTTGCGCCCTATTCCTGTACCTAAAGCTCATCTTCCAGAGCTGATTAGATTACTTAAAGAAAAAATTCATATGCATATTTTAGAATCCTCTTCAGCTCCCTATTCAAACCGTTGGTTTACTGTGCCCAAGAAGAGTGGAAAACTTCGGTTTATCCAAGATCTTCAACCAGTTAATAAAGTGACCATTAGAAATGTGGGTACAGGTCCAATTGTGGATGAATTTGCGGAAGCATTTTCAGGCAATTCTATATATTCAATGGGTGATCTCTATTCTGGGTATGATCAATTTCAATTGGCATTAGAGAGTAGAGACATTACTACTATGAAAACACCTTTGGGATTAGTTAGGATGTGTACATTACCTCAAGGTGCGACCAATTCAGTAGCACACATGATGAGTGCAATGAATTTGGTTTTGCACGATTTTATTCCTCACATTACTATGCCCTTTATAGATGACATTCCCATTAAGGGTTGCTTGGAAGAAGAGAAAGATAGCACTCTGGATGAAGATGGTTGTCGAAGATTTGTAAAAGCTCATATTCTTGATTGCAAAAAAATCTTTGAGCGATTTATTCAAGTTGGCTTAACGTTATCTATAGAAAAATCTACTTTTGGTGTTAATGAGGTCCTCATTGTAGGTCATCTTTGTGGCCATTATGGACGGAAGCCATACCCTCAGAAAATTGATGCCATTAGTAAGATTTCGGAGATATGTCAAAATGTGAGTGAAGTTCGACGATTCTTAGGAGCCTGTATCTTATATGTTATATGGATACCACATTTTGCACATATAGCTGACTATCTTTATGATTTATTAAGAAAGAAAAGAAAATTTTTATGGACTGAAAAACATACTCAAGCAATGCGTAGATTAAAGAAGTTGCTTCAAGAAGCTCCAATCCTCAAACGAGTAGATTATACGAATAATAAGCCCATTATTTTGACTGTTGATACTAGTCCTATTGGAATTGGCTGGGTCATAAGTCAAGATGATGAAGAGGGTAGAAGATATGCTATAAGATTTGGAGCAAAGATTTTATACGATACGCAAAGAAATTATCCGCAAATTAAAAGAGAACTTTGGGGTTTAGTCACAGCTCTAAAGTCCGATAAAGAATATTTCATAGGAGCAAATGTGATTGTAGAGACAGATTGTTTACCGCTAATTGGAATGATCACAAACTGTTCTTCACCGGATATTGCAATGCTTCGTTGGATTTCTTATATTAAATTTATCAATCCAATTTTAATTCATATTTCAAGAAAATCTAACTCTGTTGCTGATGTGCTCTCAAGAGCTAGGTATGATGAGAATGATGAAGCCAAAGTAGATACTAATACGATAAATTATGATTCCCAAGTTTATGTATATGAACAATTTAATTCAGATGAATATGAAGGAGAGTGGCTAGAGATTGGAAAGTATCTTAGTACTTTAGTTAGATCACCTTCATGGTCTTCAAACAGATTTAGAAATATTAGAAAAAGGGCATTTAACTTTTTCTTAAAAAATGGATTGCTTTGGAGACATGCAAGGGGGAAGATCAAAATGCCTCAAAGAGTACTAGGTACTAAGAATCTTCAGATACAAGTTATGAAGAGCATGCATGATACTTTATGGGCCGGGCATAAAGGTTTTGTTGCCACTTATGAAAAAATTAGGGAGTGTTACTGGTGGTCAGGTATTTATGTTAATGTCAAGAATTTTGTGGATTCTTGCGATGTATGTCAAGTTTATTCATCGGTTAAGCATAGGGATCCACTACATCCTACGTATCCACCATGCATACACTATAAGTGGGTAGTAGACTTAGTCACTATGCCCAAAGGTATCGATAGAATGAGATACATAGTTCTTGCTCGTGAAGATCTTACTAATCATGTAGAAGGCCGAGCTCTTAGATCAAAAACTACTTACAATGTATGCAAATTTCTTCTAGAAGATGTGATTTCGAGATTTGGGTATATTGAAAAAATAGTAGCCGATAGGGGCGAATTAGATGCGCAAGAGGCTAGGGAATTCTTTGCTAGGCATGGAATTCGTTTAGCTCTTACGACTGCATATAACCCTGAGGCTAACGGAAAAATTGAAAGAGGGCATTCCCCTATCATAAAAGCGATTTCTAAAGCTTGCAAAGGAGAACTGAAGAATTGGCCAAAATTTTTGCCATTCGCTTTGTGGGCTGATAGAATGACCTGTACGAGAACGACAGGGTTTATGCCGGCAGAGCTTATGTACTGCCAAAAACCAATTTTTCCAGTAAATACCCAAATTCTTACTTGGACTACGCTTCCTTGGAAAGATAATTTAGCTACTGAAGACTTGTTAGCTCTAAGGATTCAGCAACTAGAGCAAGGGAATGAGAGATTGGAAGACGCTGTAGAAAAATTAAAAACTTCTCGACTTAAAAATAAAAAGTATTTTGATAAATCACATAGGTTAAGGCCAAAGCCAATAAAAATTGATGATTGGGTATTGATATATGATAGCACATTTGATATACAGTATGATGCCCGTAGAAAATTAAAAAAGCGTTGGTTTGGACCTTATGTGGTGGTCAAAATCTATGAAAATGGAACGTATGCTTTAAGAGAGTTAGATGGGACTCCGCTTAAAAATTTAATTGCAGGTAAAAGAATTAAAATATTTAAACAAAGAAATGAAGAATTTTATGAACTAATATATGATGAAGGAAATGAAGAATGATTTTGTTTTAATAAAAACAATGTTTAAATTTTCTTTTAAATATGTTTTTTATTATTTATTTCTTTTACATGTATGAAAATACAAAATTATTTATAAAAATGAATTTGTCTTGAAAGTCTTTACATTGTTGCTTGATAGCAGGAGTTGAAAATGTTTGTTTTTAAAACCAATTAATTAAAGACTGATTTATGATAAAGATGAAGCGCAGGAGATTGAAGATAATTCATGCAGTTTACAAATTCCAGCAATAAAAGCGATATTTGGATGAAAGGCGATGCTAAAGATGGAATCAATATAGATCAGGTGAAACAGTTCTAACCCTGATTAATGTTTTAAGTTTTGTTTTTTTCCTGTATTATCATAAGTAGAAATGTACATTCTTCAGCTAGGTTAAGAAACTTCTTATAAAGTTATGAAAAGTAGAATTTATACTGAAGTAGGGATGTGCTTGAAGAGAAGATAGGGATTAGAAGACCCATGGCTGTCATATGGATAGTTGAAGGAACCCTTAACTTGCAACTCCTAGTAGAAGTAGACGTGTTTTATATAGGTAAGCTTCCTTAAATCTGACCCATTTAGCAAAAGAGATCCTAGTTCTTGCTTTAGCTTACCTCTAGATCCTTTGCTCTGCTTAGGGGTTAAGCCCTTCCCCTTCATCAAAAAAAAAGTTGCGAAGAAAAATTGAAAGCAGTACATTAATGGTTGTTGCATATGAAAAGAGGAAAAATGACAAAAAGGAAAAATTATGATAAAAAAAAATGAGATAAAAGAAAAATCAAATAAATCAGTTGTGGTCTCGAAATCACTTCTGATTTGAAAAGCGGGCTATATAAGGCGGATGTATGCTAGAGGGGAGTTAGTTTTTTGTATCTTAATGGCAAATGGTTAGGAGATGAGGGTAGAAGGCCTATATAACATATGCTTTACTTATGAACAGAGTTAATAGAAAAGTTGGTACGAACACTATTTGAATGACTTCTATAGTTTCTTTCTAAAACCTGTTTCCAATTCATGCATTGAACGAAAAGGTTTAAATTCAAGTTTACATAATTTTATAAGTTTTCTTTGCTATTTGAAGATGTACTAATGATAGAAGCATTTTTATATACAGACAATTTGAATTTGAGTCATGAATAATTTTCAAAAGAATTTGATATTGCTTTCTATGATCTGCAGGTTGGCCCATCGAGGATGATTTGCAGGTTTGGCCGGGGCGAATGTCGGAAAGATTTCATCCTTTCCGTTGATGACCAGAGAAAATGAAAACAACTTTATTGGTGATCTCCAACCTTGTATATCACTGTTAAACAATTGTGTGGATTGGAATTGACTACTTTGAAAGTGTTTGCAGGTTCAAATGGATGAAGAAAACAAAAGTTCAAAATATGGTTTACTCTAAATTGCTCGTATAATGTGTGTTTAGGCCATAGAAACATTGATTTATGGGTTTAAGATCCTAGGTTTATGTTTAATCTTGTGCATTTAAGATAGGAGCATTAATTCTTGGTTAATGTTAGGGTTTAACTAGGTATTCAATTGATTTCCAAAGGGTTTTAATAGGGTTTTGATGGGTTTTAAGTAGGTTTTCTAGGGTTTTAGTATGTTTCAAGGGTTAAAATAACTACTATTTAATGAAATTAATCTATAATTAAGCATTGGTTAACTTATAAAACTAAATTATGATTTAATTAGTTACCTTAATAGTGTGTTTACATTTTAATACTAAGGTTCTAATTAATTAAACCCTTAAACTAAGATTGAATTAAATGATTTATTTAAAATAAGAAATATAGGTTAATTAAATTATAAATGATAAATGAAATGGATAAATATCTAGTGGTGTGTATGAGTACTAGGAAAAAGAATGGTTTATAGAAGATGTGTAACTAAAGGGATTTAAGGAGTGGTTTGAATAAAAGATGCAATTAAAGGAGGTTAAAGTGAAACTTTAAATGAATGGTAAAGATGAAAGTGGGTAAAAGAATGGAGCAAGTGAGTTATGTGAGAAAAGTTAATTTAAAGTGTGGTGAATAAATGTGGGCAAAAGTGTGGATATAGGATAAAGTAAAATTTAAAAGAGTGATAGGCACAGATTTTTGTGTGTATATATATGTCTATGTTTATTACAAGTTTTCTAATGATTTTTTTTTTCTTTTCAGGTAGATTTTATCTTCCTCTTTTGCTTCGTTTTCCTTCACCTCCATTATACGTGCATCTGCTCCGAGAGAGAGAGCGAGAGAGAGAGAGTGGCGACGCTGTAGGCTGTAGTGTGCATGCAAGTCACGACAGAGAGAAGCTAGAGAGAGAACGATTCTGTCCTGGCATAGGGCTCAAAGCATGCGCAGAGCGCAGAGAGAGATGGTCTGTACGCGCGTGAGAGAGAAAGAGAGGGAGAGAAAAGGCATACTGTTTTATATACACACTATGTGCACCTACGCTGGCCCGCACCGTTATCTATACATATTTCCCTGCGAAGACGACAATTACTCTACTATGTATTCACAATCGTAGAAATGTAGAAATGTAGAAATTAGTCATTGTATATAGAGAAACATTTCTACGATTGTGAATACATAGTAGAGTAATTGTCGTCTTCGCAGGGAAATATGTATAGATAACGGTGCGGGCCAGCGTAGGTGCACATAGTGTGTATATAAAACAGTATGCCTTTTCTCTCCCTCTCTTTCTCTCTCACGCGCGTACAGACCATTTCTCTCTGCGCTCTGCGCATGCTTTGAGCCCTATGCCAGGACAGAATCGTTCTCTCTCTAGCTTCTCTCTGTCGTGACTTGCATGCACACTACAGCCTACAGCGTCGCCACTCTCTCTCTCGCTCTTTCTCTCTCGGAGCAGATGCACGTATAATGGAGGTGAAGGAAAACGAAGCAAAAGAGGAAGATAAAATCTACCTGAAAAGAAAAAAAAAAAAATCATTAGAAAACTTGTAATAAACATAGACATATATATACACACAAAAATCTGTGCCTATCACTCTTTTAAATTTTACTTTATCCTATATCCACACTTTTGCCCACATTTATTCACCACACTTTAAATTAACTTTTCTCACATAACTCACTTGCTCCATTCTTTTACCCACTTTCATCTTTACCATTCATTTAAAGTTTCACTTTAACCTCCTTTAATTGCATCTTTTATTCAAACCACTCCTTAAATCCCTTTAGTTACACATCTTCTATAAACCATTCTTTTTCCTAGTACTCATACACACCACTAGATATTTATCCATTTCATTTATCATTTATAATTTAATTAACCTATATTTCTTATTTTAAATAAATCATTTAATTCAATCTTAGTTTAAGGGTTTAATTAATTAGAACCTTAGTATTAAAATGTAAACACACTATTAAGGTAACTAATTAAATCATAATTTAGTTTTATAAGTTAACCAATGCTTAATTATAGATTAATTTCATTAAATAGTAGTTATTTTAACCCTTGAAACATACTTAAACCCTAGAAAACCTACTTAAAACCCATCAAAACCCTCTTAAAACCCTTTGGAAATCAATTGAATACCTAGTTAAACCCTAACATTAACCAAGAATTAATGCTCCTATCTTAAATGCACAAGATTAAACATAAACCTAGGATCTTAAACCCATAAATCAATGTTTCTATGGCCTAAACACACATTATACGAGCAATTTAGAGTAAACCATATTTTGAACTTTTGTTTTCTTCATCCATTTGAACCTGCAAACACTTTCAAAGTAGTCAATTCCAATCCACACAATTGTTTAACAGTGATATACAAGGTTGGAGATCACCAATAAAGTTGTTTTCATTTTCTCTGGTCATCAATGGAAAGGATGAAATCTTTCCGACAACAGGTTGGTTATCTGATGGAGGAAAAATAGCCCATCTTTTACACACAATGCATGTGTCATTGCTTGGACCTTCTACTTGAAGACATTGAAAAGCTTGCATTGCATGGGTGAAGCCCGTATCAAAGAATGCAACAAAGATTGTCACATTTGTTACAATGAAGCCTCTTGTCCTTGCATTATTTAGAAAAATCAGCCAAAAAGACTTGATTAAAGTGGCTCCCACGAGGTTTGCTTGTGCATTCATAATTCTTACTAATTTGCACTCTTTGATGGCATGCCTCAAATATATTTTTTTCTCTATGCAGCCCTATCCTAAAAATTTTACATTTGGCAAATTGAGAAGGGGCAACAATCGAGTTAATTTATGAGTTCGCAGTTAGAATGATTGAAAAATTTTCCTCTTTGGATTGCATTGATTCTACCAAGTTAGAAGAAGTGAAATCTTATGTATTGAGAGATGGGAGATGTTACATACTCCTCTACGTTAAGCAAATTATGTTCTTCATCCCATTTGGAGGGCAAAGTCACCAAACATATAAAGGTGTATAATGGATGCATGGATGTTATAGAGAGGGACACGTGGTGATGTTAAAAAACAAAGTCAATTATGTGATGAATTAGATGCATTTAGATCTTGGTAGGTGCATTTTCACGTCCCATTGTACAAGATGAGAGTAGAATGCATTATGCTATGAGATGGTGGGAGAAATTTGTACCATGTCTTTCCAATTTACAATAGTTAGCTCTTCATATTCTTTCACAAGGTTCTTATGCTTAACCTTGTGAAAGAAATTGAAGCACTTTCTCATTAATACATACAAAGGGGCGAAACAGATTGTCTAAGAATGTTGAGAAATTAGTGCATATTCATACAAATCTTCGCCTCCTATCTAAAATTCACGAAAGAGGATTTCAAGGAATAGAAGTGACACTTGACATGATAGAACAAGAAGCGGATGGTCACAGATTGATTGCACTGCAAGCAGAACATGATGGTGAGATAGTTGTTTCATCGGCTCATACTATTATGGAGAGTCATGAGGATTGCATTGAGAAGGACGAGAAGAAGGATTGTGCTATTGATGATGATGATGATGATGTGGAAGATAAGGATGTGTGACATTCTCTCATTTCATTATGATTTATGATAAATCCATGGCTCTATATATCTATGTTTAGCTACTTGAGTTTTGCCTTTATTTTGCTTGATAGTGATCATCCTTAGACTTTAATACTGACTCCTCACTTTTTTTTATGTATTATAATTCATGAATAATGAATTGTGTTATTCTATTATGTGATTGTAATTGGTAATGTGATGTCACACGACATGCCGCATGCCATCAACACATGTATGTGATTTGTGAAGTACGATTAATATAATGTTTTCTCATTGTTATAATGTTATGAACATAATTCTATTGTTGTATGGTGTCTCTACTCCTTTTTTAAAAAACTTTCTGTAAAAAAATTGAGCAACATCAGATAACTTTCAAATGTCGAGTAAACATCTGAAGTCAGAAGTCAAAAACCCGTCAGAAATAACTATGCACACACACATACGCACAAAGGTTATGTTTACGATGAAAATGTTGGAAATTAAGTAGGCCCATAACTAATTCCACAGGTCCCATAGGTCCAGGATCTACAACACAGATTCCAACTTCCTCCAAAATTGACAAACATGAACATACAACACTTAATCATACAATGATGAGACAAAGATAGAGAGAGATTAGACAACATGTTCAAAGTGTTACGTAAGCCACTGCTTACTCACACCATCATATATACAAATGTCAATTTACAATGTGGGAGTCAAAATCTCAACCGCTCTATGTGAATAGAAATAGATGGAAGAGTGTATGTACAGAATTTACAAGAAAATTCGGATGTAGGGATAGAAATCTGAATATGTATGAGATGTATGACCCGAGTTGTACAAGAGTGAATATGAGTGACAGAAAGAGGAAAGATCAGTTTGAAACTGATATTCAGCAAACCCTAATCTGATTTAAGGCTATGGAAGACCCAAAATCAGATATGTGTATGACAGATCACATACTTATAGAATTAGCATAGAATGCTAACATGTTGCTGACAGAAATCCTCTACTCATATGGAAACACCTTCTCTAACACCTCATCTGATGCATGTAGCATATATGTACTGATTCTCCTTCATGGATGCCACTGCCTCCATGTATGCCGAATAGGACTCTTCCAGATATGGATGCCACTGCCTCCATAAGCTCCAAGTAGTACCTGTGTGCATAAAGAGAATGTGTACCTGAATAGTTAACATAAGATGCAATCTTATGTTAAGCTCCATCCAATGTCTTTGAAGTACTCCATAATCTTCATGTAGAAGATAAGCTTCAAATACATCATGTAGACGGCTGATCCAAACCACCAAGCTCCTGATAAGTATGTCTTCTCCATAAGCAAGAGTGTGAGCACACTCTTCTCCAAGAAGAACTTCATGACTGCTCCTCAACATGGCTTCAAAGTTGCTCGTAAAGTGCACCATGGCTGCCCATGAGTGCTAGAGCACCACCTCCTCAAGCTCCACCACAAGCTTGCGTTAACTTGGTGTTGGATAATTCTCAAAGTGACCATAAGCCCTGTTTATATAGGCCTTGAAGCCTTATGCGAAAAAACTCACGAATAAAGCTGATTTTTAATGAAAAGCTGGATCGCTTTAAAAATAAAGCTATCGCTATTTTTAAAGCTAGCTTTTGCTTTATTTAATGTTGTTTTTAGCAAAGGCTAAAAACACCCTTTTGTCCTGCTTTTTCACATCTCTGATCTTTTGATGAATGATCTGAAAACATTTTTATGACCTCCAAGCTTAGAGCTATCAAATGAGGTAAAACCCTAAATCAACAGAAAAGTAGGATTAGAGTTTTCTCCCAGATCTGATCTCTGATGATTGAATGTCATATACCATTAGAAAGCTCTCTTCAAGCTCTACAAGATAAGCTCATAAAAATTTTACCCAATTTTTGTGCCATAAATGACAAAGTACCAAAATTAGGGTTTCTGCCCTAATAGGATTTTGGACTGATGTGACATTGATTTCCAACAGAAAAGTACAGATTGAGATTATTTGAGAAGATCTGCTTTTTTCTTATGATAGAAATTAAGATTAGGGTTTTCTCCTGATCTGAACCTCTGATGATTGAATGTTATAAACCAAATGGCAAATAGCTCTATCTGATAAGCTATGATCTTATGTGACCAAAATTGGCTAAGTACCAAAATTTAGGGTTGCTAGAATTTGTCCTATTCTGACATTGTTTCCAACAATCCCCCCTTCAATGTCATAATGGTATAAGGTTCAAAAATCTGCAAAACTTCAGACCTCTAAAAATATCTCTTAATTGATTTCCACTCAATCTTGAACGGATTGTGCATGAAACTAGATACTTGTGAAACTGCAAACTGAATGTCAGCACGTGTATTACATAAATAGATGAAGCGACCGACCGCTTGACTATACAAAGTAGCATCGAAAGGTTTTGAATATGCTTCTACCTATACCGACACATTAACATCCAAAGGTGTTTGCATAGGTTTAGAATGTGACATTTCAAACTTGAAGGTGTGAATCCTTGGGATCTGTCATAATCATATCATCAACATATATGATAATAATAATCAAAACATCTAGACATCTTCATGAAGATCATCATTAAGAAATGCAATTTTGATATCTAACTAGTATGCATTCCATCGAAAGAATGCAACAAAAGAAAGTATTGTTATAACTACTGTCATTCTAGAAGTAGGTGCAAAAGTCTCATCATAGTCAATTCCCTTCTTTTGGGCATAACCTTTGACTACTAACGTTGCTTTATACCTGTCAATAGTACAATCTTCATTTCTTTCGATTTTGAAGATCCACTTAACACCAATTGTCTTTTTACCTTTTGATAACTCACAAAGCTTTTATGTTTGATTCTTATGAATAGAATCGATCTCTTCTTGCATAGTTTTCTTCTATATAGGACTTTGTTTGTAGTGCATCTTTAACATTAGCTGGTTCATTCCCAGCTGAAGTTAGTGCTAAAATGTTATGAATCTCAAAATGTTCTACGTAATTTACCTGATCCGCTTGTTCTCTCCTTGTCTAACTTCAGGTTCGTCCTCTGAAGTTCTTTCTACCGTTGTCCTTCCAAGTTTGATATAACCACCTTTGCATATTCTTGAAAAGTGGTGAAATCTCTTCTGGTTCTTCACTATCTCTTTCTCCTTGAACTCTGGAACCTTCTCCAACTTCATAAGTCAGAACATCAAGAGGTACTGATGATAGACTAAGTACTGATGTAGGTAATGTAACTCTCTTTTCACCTTTGTCAAGTGCATCTCATAGGGTTTGGGAAGATTCATCACCCCTCTTATATGATTGAATATAAGAATCCACATTCCTTCTAAAAAATGCATGATCATCTTCCTTTATAAAATCTGGAACCTCTGTCTTCTTATCATAAATCTAACTTTCTACAATATGTGCATTGTGTGAGAGTAGGATATCCCCTATATCTGGTACATAGAATCTATATCCTTTGCAATCGATTGCATAACCAATAAAGACGGCTTTAATGGCTTTTACATCGAAACATTGGGTTTCTTCCCATAATAAGCTCCATAAGGTATAACTGCATCAAATCAAAACTTCGGAGAAAGCTTTTTGGATGACATCATACTATACATATCTCAACAAGTATCATATTCTTTCTCTCTGCAATACCATTCTGTTCGAGAGTGTAAACAATAGTCAGCTGATGAGAAATACCTTTGTCTTCAAGAAAAGACTCAAAGTTTTTTGACATGTATTCTCCTCCTCTATCACTTATCAAAATCTGAATTTTTTACTGACTTTCGTTTTCAACCATAGATAAGAACTCCTTGAAAGTAGGAAAGACTTCTGACTTTACTTTAAGACCATAAATCCAAGAATATCTTGAGAAATCATCAATGAAAGTAACAAAATACATGAAACCTTGAATAGAATCCGTTCTCATAAAACCATTTACATCTGAATGTATGATATGCAACTTCCTTGTAGCCGTAATGTATCCATGCTTCTTGAAAGGAAGTTTATGAAGCTTTCTTTCAAGACATCCTTCACATGATTTTGCATCATCTCGTAAAGCAAAAGTAGGCAAACTCTCCACCATACCTTGATCTTTGATGTGCTAGAGAGTTGTATAACTGATATGATCAAATCTAGCATTCCATAACTTCATGTTCTCCTTAGGTGTAGAAGCTCTAGCCTGCAACCTTTCATATGTTTAGAAGTTCCAGAATCAAAAATCCAAGGATTATCACAGATTGCATTTAATGTTCTCTAATCAAAAGTTATTTCTTCAATAGTAACACATGCATAAGATTCTTCCTTTGAAGATTTAGGTTTTGATTCATCTTCAACACTATTACCTAATGCTTTCTTCTTCTCATTAAAAATCCTTGTTTTGCATTCTGCTATGAAGTGATCTGGTTTCTTATAGTAACGGCAAATTCCTTTCTTTGAAATAGATGTAGTAGCGGATTTTTCTTTAGGTGTAGAGAAAGCATTAGGGGTAGGACTAGAAGTTTTAGGAGTAGAAGACTTACTTTCCTTCTTAGTTTGTTGACTACTCTTCTCCTTTGTTGCCTCCTTCTTCTTACCCTTTGATGATGATAACATAGCTTCATCATTCTCTTCCATACTTTTGTTTATCTTCATCTTGAAGTAACAAGAACCGCAACTCTTCAAATGAAAATTTTCTATCTCTTGTAGACAGAGATAAAGAAATAACAAAAGCACGATATGTAGATGGAAATGAGTTTAGAAGTGTGTTTATCATTCCCTCATCTGAAATATTTACTCGAACATTGAGTAATTGATCTTGTAAATCTTTGAGCTTCAAAATATGTGATCGGTCACTGGATAGACTCACCGACTTTCATCCTTGTGTTGGCTAGCTCTCTCCATAGATGGGCTTTCCAGCAGGTTTCTTCTTTGATAGAGATTCTCTAACTCCAAGCAAGCATGACGAGAGGTTCTCCATGACCTTATTCGGGGTATAATATGCCTCTTGACTCCATAGCAATATATGAAAGTACTTGTGCATCCGTTGAATCCCATCTGGATTTCTCTTCTATAGGAACTAATATGGTAGTAGTACCAAGGACCCCGGATGATTAAAGAGTTTCTTCTTCTTCACTAACCTCCTATTGAGCAGAAATTGGAATGGCAAGTCTTCTAGAAATTTAAGTAACATCTTCTCCAACTTGTCTTGGCCTTGGATAATTGCCATTGACAATATTCCACAAGTCTTTAGATACTAACAAATTCATCATCATAAAACTCCACATTGAATAGTTAGATATTCCTTCAAGCTTGTTTTCATTCTCCAGTCTATAGTCACTCATCTTGTTAAGGGTATATGTCAACTATGCTCTGATACCAAATGTTGGAAGTGGGGTGGGCCACAATAACAATAATAATCACAAGTTTACAGGATCTTCCAATACATGAACCTTTGCATACACACCTTAATACTCAAAAAGAGATAAGTGAGAGATAGATAGTAGACAATATTTTCAAGTGCAAAGGTAAGCAAATAACCTACCTACACTATTTTATATATGAATGCCAATTACAATGTGTAGATGATTACAAACTTTGAATCTAGGCAAAAACAAAGAACTAGATACAAGAATGTGTGTGTAAAGTGCCTAAGAGGTATGAAGAGTTTGTGTGTGTGTGTGAAAATGTAGAGAATATGAACAGTTTAAAACTGTTTTGCAGCAAACTCTAATTCTGAAATTAGGGTTTCAGAAACCCTAAATCAGAAACTAGTGACTTAGCAAGTGAGAAATAGAAATAGCTTTGCTACTCAGAGTAAATCAACAAGGATGTTGATGGTTGGTTGATACCACTCCTCCACAGCTTCACCAAGGTAGAGCACACCTCCTCCAATACTCCTCCAAATAGAGCACTTGATCAACAATGATGATCTTGTGATGATACTCCATAATGACCCTTAGGCCTTCTTATATAGGTTTCAATCAGCCCACGAGTGCTTTTCAAGAAAGCATGTGCATATTAAAAGCTTTTGTTGACGTTTACTCTAAAAAGCATGCGAAAGCTGCTAAAAAGGGATAAGTTTTTCCTTGTGCCAAATTTAGCTTTTTAATGTGAAAATAGCTGCGATCACATTACTTTGAGTATCAGCTGAAGTGTTGAGTTAGCTTTCCTTGACCTATAAGGTGAGAGGATTCAAATGAGGTAAAAATCCATTTTATGACAGAAATTAGGGTTACGGTTTTCTCCTGATCTGGACCTCTGATGCCTGAATGTTATATACCAAATGAAAGCGCTCTTCAAGCTCTATCTGATAAGCTAATAAAAAAATTTGCCCTTCTGTGACCAAAATTTGACTAAGTGCCAAAATTTAGGGTTGCTGGAAATTAGGGTTTTGTGTTATTCTAACATTGTTTCCAACAAGATATGCCCATAGTTGTTGGTTGTATTAGTATGGCCATGTACATATGTACCTCCCATACAGTACAGTACGGTACGTTTAGGTACAAATTCATACAATGAAAATGAACCATTTTTCTCATGCTTTTATACATATTGTAGCAGCTAGTTAGATTGCAATGTTGATGAAAATGACTATTCTACTGTCTGCAGGCTGCAATGTAACAAAAACAAAAAAAAAGGTGCTTGTAGGCTGTAAGCTGGGAATTACATACATACACACATACATACATACATACATGTGTACTTATGTACATGATACATCTATGTGTGTGAATGGGTGTGTGTGTGTGTGTGTGTGTGTGTGTGTGTGTCGTACCTTATGAAAGTACATATATAGTACCAGAAGCCTGAAATCTTGAGGTACGTATGTAGTACCGTATTTTATCATGCTGTACGATTCATATTAATCATACCTCAACAACTATTGATATGCCCACTTTATTACGCATCATCTCAAGAGCTTTCCTTGCGGGCAAAACATGCTGATAAGGACACATGAATCGTGATTCTAGTCACATGGTTTCAGCATGGATAGATTGCCTCCCTTAAAATACTCCTTGAGTGCATCCTCTCTTAGACTCGCACAAGACCCGTTTGTACATGTCATTCCTAGATCATGCTTAAATCAACCGATAGACGAATGACATGTTTGGGAACCTAAGCATATGTTTGGAACAAGGTGATCACATGCAGCCTTAAAGTTAGGTGATCATATGCTTAGTAGAGGACCATACAAAAGGCATAACCATCAAAACACCAGTGTAAGCAATTAAGAGTTGGCTTCTTGAGTTTGTCATCCATGACGGCAACCCCCTTGGTACCTTATTTGTTATGGCAACTCCCTTGGCTTTTTAACTGAGAGGAGCTCTTGCCCATGAGAATGCATTTGTTGCATCTAACATTGATATGTGTATGTCTACCATTGATATGTATATATCAGCAACAACTATTTTTGGCAAGTTCTTCTGCTAAATGTCTTAAGTGCTAGATGAGTTTAGCAACAATCTTTCTGCGAAGATTTCCACCAAAATTACCTACTTTAGTGCTATGTTTAGGATCCACCCTCTAGAGTTATGCATATATACATGTATAATGATTCAACAAATTCTCAAAGATTTTGTGAAGGTTAATGTGCATCAATGCCTTCTTGCTGTATATCCTCTGTGTGTTCACATGTACTTGGTGAGTTTGTCATTCTCTATCTGCTCTCTGATTAGTCAACTGGTATCGGCACCAGGTTGCCTAGCTCTCTTCTCCTTGGTCATGCTGCTCCCATATCACAGCCATTTGATGCTTCCTTGGGAAGCTCTTGTATACATAGGGTGTCATCGCTGTTATGGAAAACTTGCAGAAAGAAGAACTAACTGTCATTGCCTAACTGTTAGAGGGAGAATTCTTTGTGCTTTAGTAACCTGGACTAGATCCTCTTCTTTCCTACTCCAACTGTTGGTCTTCTTCTTCGTGGTCCTGCTGCCCCCATATCAAAGCCATGTGGTGCTTACTTAGGAAGCTATTGTATACATGGTGTCAGGCCTGTAATTGCTGTTGTGGAGCATAACTTGGAGAGAAAGGAGTGGACTTGCTGAAAGAAGAACTTGCTGTCTTTGTAAAACTCTTAGAGGAAGAGTTCATGTACTCCAGCTTTCTGGAATAGAACCTCTTCTTCCCCATTCTACACCCATTGCACTCAATTTGTCCAGTGATTTGTTACCACTCTGTTAGACATTTAGAAGCCATAAAATTGGCATCTCTATGCAGTTATTTTGAAATACGCAAGCCTTCCAAAGAAGACATATGTTTTGCACATCTATGCAGTAATCTTGGTTTACCCATGGGCCATAAAGGCTATTCTTCATATGAACATCTATACAAATATGGCATTTTCAAATCAACGTCTATCTAGATTCATGCTCAAGACCCCACATCAAGATCCTGTTTGCAGAATTTAGACACATAGACAGATATTTCAACAATTAAGAAGTTGTCAAAAACCTTATTAAATACCTGCTCAAGAAGTACACGTTCACGTTGGATGAATCCTTCATACTTAAGATCAATTTCTACACATTCCTTTTCATGAGCAGTTAGAGAAGGATTTCCATGGCTGTACTTGTCAAAGAGATCATAGTGCACATGAGAACGTTTGATGATAGACTCTAAAGTAGTTGCTTCTTTCAAACCTTGCCCGGACAGGGTAGTCAGTTCTTCTGCCATGGGATCAGATGCTGGAGAACCACAAGCATTCAGAAAACTTCATATGCTGCACTTAAATGTTTGAAACTAATGTACCTCGTATTCTCGAGTTTTGCAGGCGATTCTTTTCTTCCTCAATGTGAGATTGCTTTTCTTTGAATTGTTGCCATCTTCTACCATCTATAAGCCCCATGTCCCTTCCAACAGGTGTAAGTCTACTGTCAGCATTGTCAGACCGCAACAAAAGCCGGTGCTCAGAGCGGCTAGAATCATAAGACAAAATAATGGCAAGGTTAAGGAAGTTGAGAAAGACCATAAACAGGTTGTTGAGAAAAAAAACTGACAAAAAAAAAGCCCAGTTTAGCTAGAAGTCAAACTTCAAAGGAAAGCATTAATCTCTCAACCTCGAACAAAAGTCGCGTAATAATATATTAACGATTGTCTTAGTGCTCAATTGATTGAACTTGAGCACTAAATTTTTGCTATCTTCATTCATTACTTGGACATTCCACAACATGTGGTGACTAACTCAAAGATTGTGACAATTGCACAGCAATTCCTATTACCTTGTAAGCATCCTATAGGGCTCACGTAAATCCTTCGTGACAAGATCATCTATCAAGGTCCCAATGTAACTGCTTTCTCTTTCAAGAACAAGAAGACTCTTCTTTGAAGCAAGTCTTGCTGCATTAACTCCTGCAATGAGGCCCTGCAAAGCATG
Organism: Ceratopteris richardii; assembly: GCA_020310875.1. Classification (NCBI taxonomy): domain Eukaryota; kingdom Viridiplantae; phylum Streptophyta; class Polypodiopsida; order Polypodiales; family Pteridaceae; genus Ceratopteris; species Ceratopteris richardii. Next base: position 72,496,033 of record CM035423.1, on the reverse strand, counting down.
CACAGGCACTAATTGAGTCTCACCACTTAAACCCTAACTGAAAAGTGAAGCTAACAGTGACTTAATTTTACACGAGCTCCCACATAAACATATAGAACAAACTTTTCTTTATCAAGTACCACATATTCTGAATGATTCCAAACCATTTTTTTGAAAGATTATCAAGTTTCAAGCTCCACGGTCCACACATCCAAATCATTATTGCCCTTCCAGTTCTGAACCTGAGCAAGCATTGCTCCAAATCATCCAAGATCATATTTTATACTCTGTACACTAATCATGAGGCAGCTCATGAACATCTTTCATCTCAAATCCATAGACTAGACACTACACCTATCAAAGAATCAATGACAATTCACTTGCTCATTAGCTAAATACCAACTAGCAATCATGAATGCCTCCATAAACTCTTTGCAAGTATAGCAGTACCCAACTAACACAAGGTAAAAAATCCTCATCTAACCCACTCATCTGTCATTCAGACCCCCTTCACTTCATTCAATGTCCTTCCTTGATCGTTGTCTCTCCCTTAATTCCCAACCCCCCTCCTCCATGCTTCCTAAATCTTCCTTCCGAATGGACCATCAACCTGCAACATGCCTTTTAATCTCTCTCTCTCTCTCTCTCTCTCTCTCTCTCTCTCTCTCTCTCTCTCTCTCTCTCTCTCTCTCTCTCTCTCTCTCTCTCTCTCTCTCTCTCTCTCTCTCTCTCTCTCTCTCTCTCTCTCTCTCTCTCTCTCTCTCTCTCTCTCTCTCTCTCTCTCTCTCTCTCTCTCTCTCTCTCTCTCTCTCTCTCTCTCTCTCTCTCTCTCTCTCTCTCTCTCTCTCTCTCTCTCTCTCTCTCTCTCTCTCTCTGCCCGAGCGCTCGAAACCCTAGCGCCCGTCTGCCCTAGCTGTCCGAGCTCCTCTCTCTGCCCAAAACCTCTGCCAGTCTGCTCGAAACCATAGCGCCCGCCCGCCCAAGCTCTGCCCGAATCTCTGCGTCAAGCTAGCATGCTCGTACAGCAGGTAGCTCCCGCGCACGTCATCCTCTATGCTGCCCGAAGCTCGGCCCGACGAGGTCTCTGCGAGCTCCCGCCATGCCTTATCACCCAAATCCATAAACCCTAACCACCATGTCTAATCCAACCCCCCACCCCAACCCTAACCCGAAAATAACCCTAATCTTAAACGTTCAAACCCAACCCACCCTACGTCGCCAAAGCCCCCCAAAGTAACCTTAAGCTCAAGCCAAAACCTTAAATCCCCACCTTAACCCTAACCCTAACCCTAACCCTAACCCGAGCCCTAATCCTAAACCTTGAAATGGCTCCCATGGACCGGAAGGAAGTGGACGACCTTATTGCTAAAGCTCTCAAAGAGGCCAAAAAGGAAGCAGACCCCAACCTCAATATGGAGATACGAAAGATGATGGAAAAGTTCAAAGGGCTCGAAGAACAAGTCATGAATAAAGTCAAAGGACTGGAAGAACAAGTGAAGACTCTCACAGAAGAAAGAGACCATTGGAGGACAGCTTATGAGCACATGAAAGAAGAGGGGGAGATCTCCAACGTGGAGATACTCAAGGAAGAAATAAAGAAGGAAATCAAAACGGAGGTAGAATCTACTCGAGAGTCATGGGTGGAAGTAGTACACAAAAGGGTTAAGAAGGAAGTTAGGGAAGACGTGCAGAAAGAAGAGCTCACACGAGTCCAGGATACGCTTGAGGAGGAGAGGCTTCGACACACTTGAAGACTTCACATTCGGATTACAGGCCTACCCGAAGGGGTATCACCCGAGGAAGACGCCACTGACATTGCTGTCGACTTGGATACGAGAGCATGCCCTACACAGACGCATGGAGGGTTGGGAGGGATACATCGCGTTTGCGGGCACTCATCCTCAAGATGAGTTTTGAGGAGGCACAGACCGCCTTTTTTTGGACGTCGATCAGTACTACGTGGACTACCCGGCGGCACCCTCTACATGGACGAGGACCTCACACGTATGCAAGTGGCACACCGACGCGCTTGCATGCCACAGATACTCCAGGCGCGTCGAGAGGGGAGGAAGGCCTTTTACCGTGATGGTAAGGTCTTCATAGATGGACGCCCTATCAAATAGGGCCATGCGGCCTATGAGACATCACTACACAAGGAGACACCACTCAGAGGAGTGGTGTGGAACTGCAACGGGGCACTCTGGACGCGACCAGACAGAGTCGAGGAGATCCTGGCATCACATGACTTTGTGTGCATCACAGAGACACACGAGAGCCAGAGAGAGGTCTACCACACATTGCAGGTTTTCATTCGGAATCTGCATTCAGGACCACGACGAGACAGAGTACAGCGCAAGGATCGGGAGGAGTGGCCATCGTATTTCGACAGGAGATACAGAGCCGGATCCATATTATATGTAGAGATGAGGAGGCACGATACATGTGGGTTCGCATGGAGATAGCACAGGGGAGCTCGATTTACATTGCTATATGCTACTTCCCACCAGGCGGATCTCGATACGCAGGACAGGATCTTGGGGGACCGATCCGAGATAGAGACTCACCATACACAGCGCTTTCAGATGAGATACTACATTACAGCACACTAGGTGAAGTCTTCCTTATGGGGGACTTCAATGGCCGCACTCAGTCGCATCAGTGCGAGGCATACGACATGGATCACCCACATCTCATGAGGGCCAAAGACCCGGTTGAGATTAGCACCAGCAGAGTATCAGCAGATACGGGTCAGGACACCACCGGCTATGGCAGACATCTACTCGAGCTAGGCAGCCGCCATCATCTCGTTATATACAACGGGATGAATCGTTGGCCAGGTTCAGGCGGATTTACTTGCTTCCCTCACGGGGGAGGTGAGAGCACAGTCGACTACATTTTGGGTACTACCTCTGGAGCTTCACTCATCCCTTCACTTAGTATTGGACGACGCCCACTCTGTGCAGACCACACATTTATCACATTCACACTCTCATCTCCGATTCCCTTAGACCCTCCCTCACCCACTGAGATACATACCACGATACACTTCACACACGAGCTCTCACACGTTTATGCACACCATTTACACACCCGCTTACTCTCCCTCGATCCATGCTCACCTTTGGACACACTCACATCACATATCACCACCATCCTATAGGACTCACCTCTCCGAAGCTTCCCACACCACACACATATGCACCCTCCACGCACAGGATCCATGCCCTAGAACCGTTGGTATGATGCAGATTGTCGCGAGCCGCGGAAGCACCTACGGATTTTAGAGCATAGAGGAGATATTACACACACACAAGCACAGCGTCGCATGCACAGCCTTACTCGCCGCAAACGGCAGGATTGGGAGGAGAGACAGTATTGGGATATTTACCATTTGCTCATGAGTCGAGACAGTGTAGTGGCATGGCGACATTTGAGAGAGAGGAGACAGCAGACACCTATCCGAGACCCGAGCACTTGGCATAGCTATGCACGGAGCCTATACGAGATCCCAGACCAGCCTCCCATTCCCAGACCGCAGAGCTCACGTCCTACTACCTCTGACTTCTTCACACCCACTATGGTGGGACGCGCTATTGCCCGGCTGCAGCATGGAAGGGCACATGATCATTTCGGTTTACAGGCAGAGCACCTCATTTATGGAGGCACGACTCTCGCACCGCTCATTGCCCATCTCTTCAACCGTGCATTGGTTGAAGGGTTCCCAGACTCATGGACTGAGCACACCATAGTGCCCATTCATAAGTCAGGTGACACTATGGATCCAGCTACATACCGGACGATCATGATTGGCCCTATATTGGCCAAGTTATATGGGGCCGTACTAGAGACAGAGTTGAGTACTCTCGCTGAGAGGAAGGGCATCAGGGCTCTAGGACAGGAGGGTTCAGACGAGATTTCTCTACCATTGACCACATCTTCACTCTGAGATGCCTGATCGACCAGGCCAGGGTGAGGAAGAGGAGATTATATTGTTGCTTTGTGGACTTTCGCAAAGCATTTGACACTGTTCCTAGGGATCGACTCTTCAGACCACTACTTGACATCGGAGCTCCGGAGGAGATGATATGGGGGATCTACGCCTTATACGAGAGAGTATCTGGTAGAGTCAGATGTCCAGGGGGCTTATCTGATCCACTTGCTAGCACTATCGGGGTGAAGCAAGGATGCCCTCTCTCGCCCACCCTCTTTGGTCTCTACATTGATGAGATAGTGGACTTCATACAGCAACAGGGGGGAGATGGCATTGAGGTACACGGGTCCACTGTCCATATTCTTTTATACGCTGATGATATTGTATTGGTTTCAGAGTCTGCAGAAGGTCTACAGCATCATCTACACGGCCTAGATGACTTTTGCAGACACAGAGGGTTATCTGTGAACCTTGGTAAAACCAAGGTCTTGATCTTTCATACATCAGCACAGGTACACAGACATAGTTTGTTCACAGCTGCAGGTGGACCGATCGAGGTGGTCGGATCATATGTTTACTTGGGGGTGACATTTACAGCAGCATCAGGAGTCTTCTCTATGGCTCAGGCAGCCCGTGACCGCATCACACGTGGGTATGCAGCACTAGCTTTGATGGAGAGACAATGCCACCAGGCATATTTTCAAGAGCCCCGCACAAAGGGGTGGCTCTTTGACACTTTGGTTACGCCAACGCTCATGCATGGGGCAGCCATATGGGGACCAGGATTAGCTACATCAGTATGGACAGCATTAGAGAGGCCACAGATTCTCATGATTGCCAGACTTATCCGCAGTAAGCCTTCAGTACCACATGACATCATTAGAGCAGAGCTCGCTGCACCACCGATGCTAGTTGAGGCACTATTCCAAACAGTATGCCTATTACACAGACTTCGGAGCATGGATACAGAGCGTATTGCTTATCGTGCTTTCGAGGCATCACGTGATATGGCATTAGCAGGCGACACCTCCTCATGGTATGCACAGACACGAGACTGGCTTGCCCACCATGGCTTTGACATAGACAGGCTACCACCACTACAGTACGACTCTCATTCACCCACCTACTCGCTCTCTCATCAAGAGAGGAATAGGATCATTCGTCAGGAGATATGGCATACATACATACAGAGGACATGGGTGAGCCCTAGGGGTACATTGCCACCGAAAATGCTCTACTACCGCGAGCATTTTCTACATATATCAGGCACGGGCTTCATCAATATTCCGAGATACATGCAGACCTACCTTCCCCACCACCTACGAGTCGTCATTGGGCAGCTCCGGGTTTCATCACATCAGCTCGAGATTGAGAGGGGTCGGTCCAGGGGAGTCCCAGTGAGGAGAGGTGGTGCCCAGTATGCCAGACAGAGGTAGAGAGTGAGGAGCATTTTGTTATCAGATGTCCAGCATACTTAGACCTACGAGCACAGTTCCAGATCGAGGAGTCATTCCAGCTGTGCATGACTATGGGAGACCAGATACGCTTGGGATGCTTTCTCACAGCAGCATACGAGAGGCGGGAGCGGTCACTACAGCACATACATCAGCCACGGGTGAGTACCCAGCAGATCATTACCCAGTTCTTTCAGCGAGTTGAACTACATCAGAGAGGTCCATCTATAGGGCTCACGCTCCACCAGGCAGCAGCACAGAGAGCACGGCGCCGACCACGCATGGACGGATATCGTCGACCACGACTATATCAGGAGGATGTCTCACGCATCAGGATTGCCTACGACCACATGATGGAGCATAGGCATACCACCACCCCCTGGCTTGTCTTCCTTCAGGAGGCACTCAGACCACCACCGATGTACCACATACTACACCCACCTCCACCCATCACTTGTCGCTAGGGCGTTTTACTCACATTTTGGATCCCCCCATGTATTAGGTGGCCACTATCTGCAGAGTCAGAGCCACGTCTCCCCAGCCTTTTCCAGCCCTATATAGCTTTGTGTAGCAATATACCTTTTATTTCATTTTATCTTCTACACAGGGTTACTACACTTGTACATGGTTTTTGTCTCATAGGCCAAGTTTGGCCTCCAGAAGACGTTAATATGACTTTCTTTCTTTCTTTCTTTCTTTCTCTCTCCCTCCTTCCCTCCCCCCCCCCTCCCTCCCTCCCTCCCTCCCTCCCTCCCTCCCTCCCTCCCTCCCTCCCTCCCTCCCTCCCTCCCTCCCTCCCTCCCTCCCTCCCTCCCTCCCTCCCTCCCTCCCTCCCTCTCTCTCTCTCTCTCTCTCTCTCTCTCTCTCTCTCTCTCTCTCTCTCTCTCTCTCTCTCTCTCTCTCTCTCTCTCCCCCCTCCCTCTCCCCGTCCCCCTCCCCCTCCCTCCCCCTCTCCAGCACTTAAGTATGGACCAGCCATATGGGGGCCAGGGTTATCAGCATCAGCAGGGACAGCGGTGGAGAGACCATAGGTTCTCATGATTGCAAGACTCATCCGTAGCAAACCCTCGATACCCTATCGTAAGGGAAGAGCTTGCTGCACCACCGATGCTAGTAGAGGCACTCTTCCAGACAGTATGTTTATTACACACGATCCAAGGCATGGATAAAGAGCGCATCACTTACAGAGCTTTCCAGGCATCACAAGACATGGAGTTAGAGGGGGACACCTCATGGTATGCACAGACACGAGATTGGCTGGCCCACCATGGACTTGACATAGACAGACTACCACCAGTACGTTATGACTCCTATGCCCCCACCTACTCTCTCTCTCACTAGGAGAGGAATAGGATCATTCGTCAAGAGATATGGCATACATACATATAGAGGACATGGGCCAGCCCAGGAGATCCATTGCCACCGAAAATGCTCTATTATCGTGAGCATTTCCTAGAGATCTCAGATCAGGGCTTCATTGAGATCCTACGTTACATGGAGACATACCTAAAACACCACCGTCGTGTCGTCATTGGGAAGCTTCGAGTTTCATCTCATCAGCTTGAGATCGAGAGCGGTTGGACCAGAGGAGTCACTCAAGAGGAGCGGTGGTGCCCAGTTTTCCATACAGAGATAGAGAGTGAGGAGCACTTAATTACGAGATGCCCGGCATACTTAGAACTACGAGCACAGTTTCACATTGAGGAGTCACTCCAGTTGTGCATGACCATAGGAGACCAGCGACAGGTGGGTCTCTACATCATAGCAGTATATGAGAGACAAGAGCAGATGTTACAGCGCAAATGTCAGACACAGGCGAGTACCCATCAGACTATTACTCAGTTCTTTCGGCAACTTGAGCCACATCAGACAGACAAGCCTTCGAGAGGCATAGGGCTCACGCTCGAGCGGACAGCGGCACAAAGAGTGCGAGACAGATCACGTACGACTGGGTACCGACGACCACGACTGCATCATGGGGATATCTCTCGCATCAAGATAGCCCACGACCACATGATGGAGCATCGGCGCATCACCACCACTTGGGTCTACCTCTTGCAGGAGATGGTGGACTATGTACCATATACTCCACCTCCACCCATCTGTACCAGTTAGGGTATACATATTCACTCCCACATATGTCCCCATGTAGTAGGTGGCCATTATCTGCAGAGTTAGAGCCACGCCCCCACGCACCACTACTTTATCTCCACTACTCCATCATTGCTAGGTACACCATCATCTCGCTGTTTTCAGCCTACATAGTTCTTTTCCGTAGTGAGTACTTTTTCTTCATCGATACACAGAGATGACCACAATTGTACATGGTTTTGTCTCATAGGCCAAGTTTGGCCTTTTGGTAGACATTAATATGACTCTCTTCCAACACCTCCAGAGCTTGGGAGTACCATCAGGGATGATTTGGGCCATCTATGCACTCTATGAGCAGGTGACTGGGAGGGTACAGTGTCCAACAGGTATGAGGTATGTCTGACGCCATTGCTAGCACCATCGGTGTTAAACAAGGCTGCCCACTCTCTCCCACTCTATTTGGTCTCTACATCGACGAGATTCAAGACAACATTCTCCGAGCTGGAGAAGGTGCAGACCTCGCAGGTACGCATGTCCACATTTTATTATATGCCGATGACATTGTCTTGATTTCAGAGTCACCCGAGGGATTACAGCGCCACTTGGATGCCCTAGATGAGTTTTGTACACAGAGGGGCTTGACAGTAAACCTTGGCAAGACCAAGGTCATGATCTTCCACACCTCCCCCATGGTGAGGAATGGAGCAGGATTCACAATCATGATCTTCCACACCTCCCCCATGGTGAGCAATGGAGCAAGATTCATAGCTGGCGATGGATAGATTGAGGTGGTCACTTCCTATGTCTACCTCGGAGTCACATTCACGTGCTCGCCTTGCCCCTTCAGCATGAGACAGCAGCCACCGATAGACTCACACGAGGATATGCAGCTTTAGCCATGATAGAGCGGAGATGTCACGAGGCACACTTCCAGGAGCCCCGCACGAAGGGGTGGCTATTCAACACAGTAGTCAGACAAGCTATGATCTATGCTGCGACAGTTTGGGCCCCAGGCCTTACAGTCACCCAGTGGAATGCGATTGAGAGGCCACAGGTACATATGATCTCGCGATTATTTCATTGGAAACAGTCGGTACCACATGACATCATCAGGGCAAAGCTAGCTTCACCACCCATGGTAGTAGATGCACTATTCCAGACTATCTGCTTTATTCAGAGGATGAGGGAGCTCCCTAGAGACACACTCATACACAAAGCTTTTGAGGCATCTATACAGATATCAGAGCCAGGATATGAGAGAGCTTGGTACACTCAGGTTAGAGTCTGCTTTGATAGTCATGGACTTGATATGGACAGATTGTCGCCTTCTCAGTATGACCCAGACTCACCTCACATCCACCTCTCTCGTCGTGAGAGGAATGTTGTGATGAGACAGGATCTCTGGCAGCTCTACATTAGTCAAACATGGCACACACCACACATGGGATCGAGACTATTGCACTATCGAGACCAGTTCTTAGACATACTAGCAGACAATTTCATCCACAGACCACTCTACATGGATAGTTACATGCCTCATAGCTCGAGGGTAGCGATTGGCCAATTGAAAGTCTCATCACACCGACTAGAAATTGAGACAGGAAGAGCCGCAGACATTCCTAGAGAGAAGCGGATATGCAAGGTATGCAGAGTAGAGATGGAGGGTGAGGAGCACTTCGTATGCAAATGTAGCGCGTATGATGCATCAGAGGAAGATACGAGACTCTGTTTACAGGGAAGCCCACCCTCCGAGAGATCATGGACTCTAGAGACCAGCGATAGCTTGGGCGATTCTTACTAGAGATACAGAGTCACAGAGATTCCCTACTCGAGCCTACTGTAGCAACCCATACAGGAGGGAGACAGAGTCAGCTCACTGACTTCTTTATTCCACGACGTGCTGCAGCCCTCCCCCCCTCAGCCCACACACCAAGAGGGATGACTCTGCAGCAGGCTCAGACTTCTCGAGCTAGGAGACGACCCCGTGCTATAGGATATTGGGCCCCCAGACTTCACCCACACCAGATTGTGGAGTTCCAGGCTCGTGACCATCGCGCCATGGAGGAGAGATGATCCCGGATGATGATTGATCTCGCTGCAACCATCAGGGTGGTCCTTACTCCACCTCCACCTATGTATCACATCTTACACCCGCCCACTAGCACAGGATGGAGCTAGTTAGTCGTTTCAGATGCATTCTCATGCTTGTTGTACTACCCTTTTGCATATAGACTATCATAGATATCGCACTCCATGCATCCCCCTCCCCACTTTCATGGGTATCTCTACATGCATACTACAGAGATCTATATCAGCTTTACCGGTTCTTTTCAACACTTTTATCTTTTCTGATTGATAGAAGATACACCCATGTACATCGATTTGTCTCATAGGCAGAGTTCGACCTCCTAATAGACGTAAAACACTTTCTTCTCTCTCTCTCTCTCTCTCTCTCTCTCTCTCTCTCTCTCTCTCTCTCTCTCTCTCTCTCTCTCTCTCTCTCTCTCTCTCTCTCTCTCTCTCTCTCTCTCTCTCTCTCTCTCTCTCTCTCTCTCTCTCTCTCTCTCTCTCTCTCTCTCTCTCTCTCTCTCTCTCTCTCTCTCTCTCTCTCTCTCTCTCTCTCTCTCTCTCTCTCTCTCTCTCTCTCTCTCTCTGCAGAGTAGAGATGGAGGATGAGGAGCATTTTGTTTGCAGATGTAGCGCATATGATGACATTAGAGGCAGATACGAGACTCTGTTTACAGGGCAGCCTACCCTCCGAGAGATCATGGGCTCTAGAGATCAGCGACAGCTCGGGCGATTCTTACTAGAGATTCAGAGTCACAGAGATTCTCTCCTCCAGCCTACTGCAGCTTCCCAGACACGAGGGAGACAGAGTCAGCTCACTGACTTCTTCATTGCACGACGTGCAGCAGCCCTCCGCCCCTTAGCTCACACATCGAGAGGGGTGACTCTTCGGCAGGCTCAGACCTCTCGAGCTAGGAGACGACCCCGTGCTATAGGATATCGGGCCCTCAAACTTCACAGACACCAGATCGCAGACATCCAGGCTCGTGACCATCGCGCCATGGAGGAGAGACGATCCCGGATGATGGCAGATCCCGCTGTAGCCATCAGGGCGGCCTTGACTCCACCTCCACCCATGTACCACATCTTACACCCGCTCACTAGTACAGGATGGAGCTAGTTAGTCGTTCAGATGCATTATCATGCTTGTACCACCCTTTTGCATATAGGCTATAGATATAGCACTCCATTCACCGTCCCCCCCCTCCCACTTTCATGGGTATCTCTACATGCATACTACAGAGATCTATATCAGCCTTGCCATCTTTTTTTCAGTACTTTTATCTTTTCCGATTGACAGAAGATACACCCATGTACATTGATTTGTCTCATAGGCCGAGTTCGGCCTCCTAATAGACGTAAAAACACTTTCTTTCTTTCTTTCTTTCTTTCTTTCTTTCTTTCTCTCTCTCTCTCTCTCTCTCTCTCTCTCTCCCCTCGAAACCCTAACCCTCGATCTCCATGTTTAACATTAAACGAAACCCTAACCTAAACCTCCACATACCCATGCAATCTCCTAAAAACCTAACCCTAACCCCAACCCTAACCCTAACCCTAACCCGAACTCCAAAACCCAACCCTAAAACTAGCCCTAATCCCAAACCCTAAGAAACCCCCCCACATCTCTCTCTCTCTCTCTCTTTCTCTCTCTCTCTCTCTCTCTCTCTCTCTCTCTCTCTCTCTCTCTCTCTCTCTCTCTCTCTCTCTCTCTCTCTCTCTCTCTCTCTCTCTCTCTCTCTCTCTCTCTCTCTCTCTCTCTCTCTCTCTCTCTCTCTCTCTCTCTCTCTCTCTCTCTCTCTCTCTCTCTCTCTCTCTCTCTCTCATTCATGGCTCCCAAGCTGGAGGAACAGTTGGCCACCTTAGAAGGAGATTTTGCACCGAACGGGGTTACCCGTAGAGTTGTCGCCCTCGAAGCCAAGGTGGCAACCTTGGAGAAGGAAAACGAATCCCTTCGGGAAGAGCTTCTCGCTACCCGCAAACAGCACTCACGGGACCTGGAGGAGTTGCACACTGCGCTTACTGATATGAAAACGAAACTGGACAGCATGCATGAGGAGGGGGAGATCGCTCCACATCTAGAGGACATTCGGGTGACTATCAAGAAGGAGTGTATGGAGGTGGTGCAAAACGAGCTTGAGACTAAGAAAGATGGATGGGTCGAGGTTGTCAAAAAGAACCTTCGACAGGAGGCAAAGAAGAACAACCACCATGAGGAGATCCACATAGTGCATACCACCATTGAGGAGGAGCGGATGCGACAGGCCCGCAGGCTCAATGTTCGCGTCTCCGGTCTCACAGAGACAGACGGATCACCAGAGCAGGACGGGCGTCGCTTGTGCACATTACTTGGATACTGCGCGGATGAGCCTCTCCCTTTCACCAGAGTATGGAGAGCAAGACGGGACACCACACGGAGCAGAGCACTTATCCTTCAGTTCTCAGATGAGGCAAGGAGGAGAGACTTTCTCAGACGACGGGCGGTACTACGCACTACACCAGGCACCCCCATCTATTTGGATGACGACCTCACACGGATGCAGGTAGAGCACAGACGGGCATGCATGCCACGTGTCCTCCAGGCAAGACGAGAGGGACATCGTGCCCTCTACAGAGACGGTCGGATCATCATTGATGGACGGCCCATTGACTAGGGATTCGCGGCCTATGAGACAGCACACCAGGAGGTGCACATTGCAGTCTGGAACTGCAATGGATCTTTATGGACACATCCAGGGAGCCTCGAGGAGGTGATGGAGGGCAGAGACATTATCTTCTTGACAGAGACACACGAGAGCCCGGGGAGGAGCCTACCGAGGATTGAGGGCTATATGTGGGAGTCAGCTCACCGCCGCCAGATGAGACAGCACACCACACGGGGATCAGGAGGAGTAGCCGTGCTCTATAGACAGTCGTTACAGCACAGGGTACAGGTGGTAGCCAAAGACCCAGAGGCACGTTTCATGTGGATACGCTTGCAGCTATCAGAGGAGAGAGCAGCGTACTTTGCCGTATGCTATATTGCACCCATTGGTTCACGCTTCACACATTCCCCTGAGCAGCTATAAGGAGGGGAGGGACCAGACACCACATCGCCATATGACTGCCTCAGTGACACGATTATGGAGTATACCGGGATGGGTGAAGTCTTCCTTGTAGGAGACTTCAATGCCCGCACTCAGAGCCACCAGTGTGATATCTACGACTTTGACAACCCTGAGATGCTTCGTACCATAGAGGACATGCCTACACTCAGAGCCTCAGCCGACACCGCCACACCCACCTTATATGGCCGACACTTACTCCAGATGGGAGCAGCACACCGTCTCGTTATATATAATGGGATGGAGAGCTGGCCCACCTCGCGCGGTCTCACCTGCATTCCACCCACGACACCACAGGGGGGCAGTGTGGTAGACTATGTTATCGGACCTCCGGAGGCGACACATCTGATCACCTCATTCACTATCCCACCCTTACCGATTGGAGCTGATCACGCATATCTTGCCCTATCCATTCGCGGCTCACCATGCATACCCCACCCCGTCACCATACAGCCACGAGCCCGTACCACCATTCATTTTAGACATGAGCTAGCACATATCTATAGCTCCCATGTTCGAGAGCGCATCTACTCCCTTGATCCCTCTGCCTCCTTGGACACCCTCACCGCCCACTTCTCCTCGATCCTCCATACATCCGCTACTCTCAGCTTCCCATACACCACCCACAGCACTGCATATCCGACACGGCTGGGGCATACACCCCAGAATAGATGGTACGATGAGGAGTGTAGGCGACTATACCGACATCTCAGAGCACAGAGTATCTTGGGATCCATCACAGAGAGGGAGGCACGATGACAGATGTGAGCCCTCACACGCCGGAAGCGGCGAGCTTTCGAGGAGCGACAGGAGGCAGAGTTGATCGACCTTCTCATGAGTAGGGATTGTGCCACCGCGTGGAGGGCACTACGTGAGCCACGTCCACCTACACCCATAGCAGATCCTTCGACTTGGCACACCTACGTCCAGAGGTTATATGACGTCCCAATACAGCCACCATTACCGATTCCTTCCACACCGCGTCCGGTGATATCCACCCTCTTCACAGCAGGCATGGTACGACAAGCCATCCATAGGCTACAGCATGGCCGTTCTACAGACCACACGGGGCTACAGGGAGAGCACTTTATATACGCAGCAGATGTAGTTTCCCACTTGATCGCCCATCTCTTCAACCGTGCTTTGGTTGAGGGATTACCCGACTCATGGACTATGCATACCATTACGCCTATCCATAAGTCCGACGATATGATGGACCCAGGGAACTACAGGACTATTATGATAGGCCATATCCTGGCCAAGATCTATGGGGCAGTACTAGAGGCAGAGCTCAGTACACACACTGAGGAAGAGGGGAGGGGATCAGAGCACCCGGCCAGGCAGGCTTCCGCCGCACTTTCTCCACCATCGACCACATCTTCGTGCTTCGTTGCTTGATTGAGAGCGCGAAGGCGAGGAAGGAGAGACTATACTGTTGCTTTGTGGATTTCCGCAAAGCCTTCGACATGGTCCCTCGAGAGAGACTACTACGGAGGCTCCAGGAGTTACAGCTTCCATCAGACATGCTATGGGCCATCCACGCTTTGTATGCACGAGTCACAGGCAGGGTACGCTGCCCCGGCGGTCTATCAGACACCAGCCTTGTTAGCACCATTGTGTGAAACAAGGTTGCCCTCTCTCACCCACTCTCTTCGGTCTCTACATCGACGAGATCACGGAGTATATACAGCGAGCAGGAGGGCGAGGAGGAGACCTCGGAGGTACGCCAGTACATATCCTATTATATGCTGATGACATTGTCCTGCTCTCAGAGTCACAGGAGGGGTTGCAGTCACATTTACAGGCGCTCGATACCTTTTGCATGGAGAGAGGACTCACAGTGAACCTTGGCAAGACCAAGGTCTTGATCTTCCATACCTCCAGGACAATACGCCATCGCGCCTCTTTCACATCAGCTAGAGGACATATAGAGGTAGTGGACTCCTACGTCTACCTAGGTATCACCTTCTCGGGCAGCAGAGGGGTATTCTCCATGGCACAGGCTGCGAGAGATAGATTGACGCGAGGTTATGCGGCACTTGCAGGATTGGAGAGACGCTGCTTTCAGACACATTTTCAGGAGCCCCGGACTAAGGGGTGGCTCTTTGACACTCTAGTGACACCCCCATTGATGTACGCAGCAGCAGTATGGGCACCAGGGATCACAGAGGCCATGTGGACGCAGATTGAGAGGCCCCAGATCACCATGATATCACGCTTGCTGCGCAGCAAGCCCTCCGTTCCACATGACATTATACGAGCTGAGCTTGGCACACCACCGATGCTAGTGGAGGCCCTCTTCCAGTTGGTGACCTTTATTCTGAGAGTCAGAGAGCTCCCCACTAGCCGACTCACCAGGCTTGCATTTGAGAGCTCTAGACATTTGGCAGAGACAGGGCATGAGAGAGTATGGTATGCACAGACTTACCGATGGTTAGCAGACCATGGCATGAGCATTACGGATCTCCCCCCCTTTTCAGTATGACCTCTCTTCCCCCCACATTACCCTCTCTCGTTCGGAGAGGAATAGGATCATCCGTCAGGACCTACTACAGATACACGTCAGGGAGACATGGATAGCACCACGGGGGCCTCTTCCCACAAAGAGGCAACACTACAGAGAGCACTTCCTGACTGTGACAGCGGATGGTTTGATTCAGAGACCACGATACATGGATACATATATGGCACCAGCTGAGAGAGTGGCCATTGGGCAGCTCAGAGTATCATCACACCAGCTCGAGATTGAGATTGGGCGAGCCACACATACCCCCAAGGATGAGCGATTATGCAGGATATGTAGAGAGGAGGTGGAGGACGAGGAGCACTACACATGTAGATGCCAGGCATATGAGGACATCAGAGACCGCTACCCACAGCTCTTCAGGGGGCCTAGAGAGATCAGGGCTTTATTGGGGACAGAGGACCAACGCCCTCTAGGTCGTTTCCTAGTAGAGCTCAAGCACCGTCGCGCATCACTCCTCCGGCAGCAGATGGAGATACACCTGACCCCCCCCCCCCCCTCAGACTTATATTACAGATTTTTTCAGACCCACATACACTCGAGGGCCCAGCTCGATGCGGGGTGTCACATTACACAGAGAAGAGGAGCTTAGACGACAGCGTCGACGACCGAGACCCCTCGTCCGGAGAGCTCGTCCACATCAGACAGAGATTCAGGCGATTCACGCACGCCATGACATGGAGATACAGAGACGTCAGCAGCGCACCCCTATCGATTTGGACGCCCAGAGCATTTTGAGGATCGCCATGATGCCTTACCCATCAATGCATTATATCCTACACCCACTCCAGGCATTTAGGGGGTTGTGATACCATCGAGCCTCCCCTCCCTATGCATATCATATTTGTATCTCACCCATTGAGCATATAGAGTGCATACCCATAGCACCCCACACCCTTGATACCAGCTACTATCCCTCCTATTATACCCGTTTGCAGTACTTACACTTTATTTTCGTTTTGGATCACAGTGGATTGGATCATACTGATGTATATGTTTTGTCTCATAGGCCGATTTTGGCCTCTAATAGACGTTAAAAAGTCTTTCTTTCTTTCTTTCTTTCTCTCTCTCTCTCTCTCTCTCTCTCTCTCTCTCTCTCTCTCTCTCTCTCTCTCTCTCTCTCTCTCTCTCTCTCTCTCTCTCTCTCTCTCTCTCTCTCTCTCTCTCTCTCTCTCTCTCTCTCTCTCTCTCTCTCTCTCTCTCTCTCCCCCCTCTCCCGCCCTCTCTCCCCCTCTCCCGCTCTCTCTCCCCCTCTCCCTTCCTCCCATAGTTGCGCAACGCATTGTGTAGAGTCTACAATGTACGTAACACAACGGCGTTGCATTGTAGACAAATTTTTTTAGCCCTCCCAGAAGCCCGAATCGGGCTCACGAGGGAGGGCATTTCTTATGCTTCCCCTTTGCTGCTTCCGAGTCTCGAGGCCAGACCGTCGACTGCCTCCGTGCGCGCACGAGAGAGAGAGAGAGAGAGAGAGAGAGAGAGAGAGAGAGAGAGAGATTAGTGACCATGTATAAACTAAAGCAAAACTGTTGGAAATATGTGTCTAGCAAAGGAAAGTTTGGGTCCAGTGGGAGTGAGAGATAGACATGTAACCTATGTGGTTACAAAGGGGGTGGTGGGGCAAATCGTATCAAAGCCCACCTTGCCAAATTTAGTGGCTTAGGCTTTGCAGCACGTAAACAGCCTATGCGCCAACGGACCTCAAAGATGAGCTCCTTGAGTGGGTAGCTCAAAGGGAAGCCAAAAAATATCCACATAGCTCTAAGCCCACCTCCACCTCTATCAGCTCCTGTGATCCTCATCCACATCAGAGTCATAGGGGATTATAATTTATGTACTAATTATTTTCGAATTGTGTCATGTAATGCAGAGAGAATAAGCTATTCGTATCCTTTCACAGAACTACAGCGTAAGTCCTTGTGAAAAGAATTGGAGCACATGGACCCTCTTCCATACAAAGAAGAGGAACAGATTATCTACGGTGCAATTGGAGCAGCTAGTTTATTGCCACTACAACTTGCGTCTCTTGGACAGACACGGCCATACAGGAGATGTGAGGGAGATCAACGTGGATACAATAGACATAGAGAAAGTGAGAGATATTCTAGATACTCCTCCAAAGGATCTAAACTTATATATTATGTTGTGCCATGAGTTGACCTTACCTCATCATGATATTAAATCATCTCGTAGATGCAGAGGACCTAGCGATAGTAGTGACGCATCCACTAGCAGCAAACCACATACCACTACTACTAGGGAGGAGGAGGAGGAGGATGATGATGATGAGAGTGATGATTTGTCATCTAACGCCATGTCAGAGTGAGTCGTGACATAGTTTGATTATTGACATTTGAGTCTTTGACATTTCACATTTGACATTTAATATTTCATTATATGTATTTACTATTGTGATGACAGTGGACACTTATCATGACTCACTTGTGAGTCGTGACTTTATATTTATCCTTTGCCACTTATGATTTATGCCATGAGTCATGACTCATATGATTTATCATTTGTCATAGTGATTCTCTATGTTTTTACTTTGATGTATCATCGATGATATGATTACAATACCAACATACATATGGATTACATGATCACATCATGTGAAATTTCATATAAATGTCAAAATTCATCCATAATTTATTATTTCAAAGTTCGTATTTGATTTTTTTTTAAATGAACCCAAAACGTGTTTCCAAGCTCGAATGTTTCTTGGAACTGGCTCGTCTGTATTTGATGCCTGGCTTTTCTAGGTATTATGCTCCAGTTGCTCTTTTTTCTTCTAATCTATAAATATTCCAAACTTCTCGGAATCTAAGAGTGTCACATTCACCGTATGTTAGCCCATGAAAGTGGAAGATAAAGGAGGTCCCGTGGGTGTGTGAGCTGTTCTTTCAAATTTCAAACCTAATGGAAAAGTAGTTTGAAGACTAAACTTCAAAACATAAATAAATCAATCAGTTTTTGACAGGCCTTGAGGGGACAGGGTCTAGAGCTAACACATTTGAACTGTTCGCCGAAGCTTGAGGGTTCAAGTTCAATGCTACCCCCTAATGTGGGGGATAAAAGGAGTCCCCTATGTGTGTGTAAGTATGTGTTGTTGGAATTTGGGGCCCCAAGATCGTTCCAATACTAAAAGCTTTTGAGCATACATACTTAATTAATCGGGATGATATGTGAGAAATAGAAAGAAAGAGATCTTGAGACAAAGATAGAGAACGTAAGCAAGATACTTACTCACTAAAAAATAGATGTCCAAATTACAACATGGGAGTACTACTCAACCATATGATGTGGTGCACTCACTAATGGAAGAATAGCCAAGAAGATGATGATACAAAATTCAGATTATGTTGTTATAATCTGAGTGTGTGTGAAGCGAATGAGCAACGAAGTGAACCTCATTCTCACAAGATAGTGCAACAAATCTGAAAATCAGCAAACCCTAATTCTGAAATTAGGGTACAGAAACTCTAAAAACAGAATATAAGGCTAACTTACAAAAGATAGATGCCTCCACCTTGTAGAAGACCTCTTGCTCCAAGAGAGTAACCTCTCCTTCACCAAATCTACACCTCCAAAGCTTCAGAACTCCAAACTCTGGCTTGTGAATTGTCCAAGAGTGTTGCACACATGTTTCTTATATAGCCTTTGCCTCCCTTCAATAAAGCTAGTGAAAGTCTTTCGAAAAAAGCTCATCGCAAACTTGAAAAGCCTTCATCGTAATTTTTTTTAAGTTGATTTTGCTTTTTCTTAAAAAATTGCGATCTCTTTTAAAATAGCTTTTGTTTTTAATTTGGATCGCCTAATTTAGTTGCTTTTGGTCTGGTCAATCATATGACCTAGCTTTTTAAGATTTAGACTTCATAATATGCTTTTCCTCCATTTTGAGCTAAATTAGGGTTTGGATTATCTCCATGTTCTGACCTCTGATGAAGAAATGAAGCATACCACTAGATCGCTCTCGCCAATCTCTATCTATCTAGCCTAAAAAAGTTTTACCCAAACTGTACAAAAAATGCTAAGTCCAAAATGTTGAATTGTTGGAATGTGGACGATATATACAATGACTTCCAACAATCCCTCCTTCAATGTCATATTGGTACAAGCTTCAATAACCTGCAAATCTTTTCATGACTATCTCTAGTCAATGCTTTGGTAAAAATATTTGCAACAACATAAACTAGCTCAATGTGCTTCTTTGCTATCTGCTCTCGAATATAGTGGTAGTATACCTCTATATGCTTTGTCCTTGCATGATGCACTGGATTCTTTGCTATAGCTATAGCACTTTGGCTATCTGAAAATATTTGAATGGGTTCATGTACTCTCACATCTAGATAACTGAAAATCTTCTTCAACCAAACTGACTCTAAAGTAGTTGTAAATATTGCACGATATTCAGCTTCACACGATGAAGTGGCAATAGTGGGTTGTCTCTTCAAAAGCCATGAGATAATACAATCTCCAAGATAAAAACAAAATCCACTAGTACTTCTTCTTGTGTCTCTATCACCTGCCCAATCAAAACTTGAAAACCTTGTTAGTAACAAATGTGTAGATTTCGAAAATACCATAGCATAATTTGAAGTTCCCTTCAAATATCGAAAGATCCGCTTTACTATTTTCCAATGTAACACTGTCGGATTCTGCATGAACCTTGATACTTGAGAAACTGCAAACTGTGTATCAGGACGTGTATTACAAAGATATATAAAGCATCCAACTGCTTGACTATATAAAGTAGCATCAAATGACTCTGCATCTGCTACCATCTGTAAAGACGCGTTCTGATCCATAGGTGTTTGCATAGGTTTAGAATCACTCATCTGAAACCTCTCTAAACGTTTCTCAATGTACTTCTGATGTGTCATATAGATACACTCATCCTTAAACAAAAACTGAATCCCAAGATAATAATGCAAGATTTCCAAATCATTCACATCAAATGTTTGCTTCAATTGTTCTTTGAACATCTGCAAATCTTCATCTCTGGGACTTGTGACTATAATATCATCCACATAAATGATTGCTATAATCATCATACCTGGTTCAGCTTTGATATAAAGAGTAGGAGCAGCATCTGAGTTATGGAAATCAATGGACAAAGGATATGTATGTATCTTTTCATACCATGCTCTAGGTGCCTGTTTTAAACCATACAAAGCTTTTATAAGCTTACATATCAAATGTTCTTTACCTATCTCTTCAAAACCTTCTGGCTGCTGAATATACACATCCTCATGTAAATCACCATTTAGAAAAGCAGTCTTTATGTCAAGTTGATATATATGCCAACCAAAATGTGCTGCTAAAGCAAGTATTGACCTAATAACAGTCATCCTAGACATAGGAGCGAATGTCTCATCATAATCAATACCTTTTTGTTGTGCATATCCTTTGACAACCAATCTTGCTTTGTACCTGTCAATAGTACCATCTGCTTTCCTTTTAATTTTGAAGATCCATTTTACACCTATAGCTTTCTTTCCCTCAGGGAACTCACATAGCTTCCAAGTTTGATTCTTATGAATAGAATCAATCTCTTCTTGCATAGCTTTTCTCCAAATAGCAATGTTAAGTGCATCTTTAAGACATGCAGATTCATCTTCAACTGTCGTAAGTGCCAAAATATCATGAATCTCAAAGTCTTCAGCAAAACTTACATGATCTTTTTGTTGTTGTTGTCTCGTCTGACTCCTTGTTCTTCCTATAAAAGTCTTTATACCACTATCTTTCCAAGTCTGATATAACCATGTAGGTGTATCTTTAAATAGTGGTGAAATTCTTTCTGACCCTTCAGCTTCCACAGGTTTTGGAACTTTTCCTTCTGAGGTACTAGGACTTTCCGGAACTCTAACTTCTTCCATTTCTAGAACTAAAGTCTCTTGTGGAACTGACTCTGTAGAAGGTTGTGAAATTCCTCTTTCTTCAATTCTTTCTTGAATCCTAGGAATTTTAACTCCCTGCTGATATAGTGAACATGTAAATCTAAATTCCTTTTAAAAAATCCATAGTCATTTTCACTAATGAACTCTGGAATTTTTGCTTCTTTATCATAAATCTTATTTTCAGCAATATAAGCATTACGTGAAAGAATAATTTAACCTGTCTCTGGAACATAAAACCTGTATCCTTTGCTCGCAACAGGATATCCAATAAAAATAGATTTCTTTGCCTTTACATCTAGTTTGCCTTGGTCCTTTGTCTCAACATGTACATAAGAAAGTGATCCGAATACTCTGAAGTAACTCACATTAGGTTTTCTACCATAATAAGCTTCATAAGGTGTGATTACCTTTAAAGCTTTTGTAGATGATCTGTTCAAAATGTGATTAGTTGTATGTACTGCATCAAACCAGAATTTTGGTGAAAGCTTTTTGGGTGCCATCATGCTCCGCATCATCTCAACATGTACTCTATTCTTTCTTTCTGCAACACCATTCTGCTGAGTATAAGCAATAGTATGATGTCGAGTAATACCTTTTTCATCAAGAAATGTCTGGAACTCATTTGATAAGTATTCTCCATCTCTATCACTTCTGAGAATCTGGATAGTTTCCTGACTTTCATTTTCAACCATAGTTATAAATTTCTTCAATATAGGAAAGACTTCTGACTTCAACTTAAGACCATAGATCCATGAGTATCTCGTAAAATCATCAACAAATAGAACAAAATACCTGAAACCCTGAATAGAGTATGCTCTCATAGGTCCATTCACATCTGAATGAATAATCTGCATTTTCCTGGTAGCTGTAATATGACCATGTTTCTTGAAAGGTAGTTTATGCATCTTATCTTCAAGACAACCTTCATATATGTCTGAATCATCTCGTAGCTCAACTGAGGGTAAACTCTCGTACCTCTGTCTTTGATACTCTTGAGAGCTCCAAAACTAATATGTCCAAATCTCTCATGCCATAGCTTCATATCTTCCACCGGTGACGAAGATCTGACCGCATATGCCTGACTGATTTTTGACAAAACAAAAATCCCTCCTTTATGCTCACCTTGCAAAATACACTTGTCTTCTTTGTGTGATAAGATCTTACAAGATCTCTCTCAAATACAACTTTAAAACCATCACCTAAAAAAGCAGATATAGATAGCAGATTCTTCTTCATTTCAGGTACGTATAAAACATCTGAAATCTGAAAATTACCACCTTCTCTTGACTTTAGGGTTACTGTACCTATTCGCACAACATCCAAATCATTGACATCTGCAAGAGTAACTCTTCTACCTGTAGAATAGGAAAGAGAAGAAAACATATCTCTGCAACCTGTCATATGCTTTGTAGCACCTGAGTCAAATATCCAAGGACTTGCTGAAAGAACTTGTAAAGCTTCCTGATCAAAAGCTACCTCCTCAATGGTGATACAGGCATAAGAATCACCTTGAGATTTCCCTTTTTTATCATCTTCTGCAACATTACCTGATGCCTTTTTCTTTTCTGTTGCAATCCTTTTATAAAATGCTGACTTAAAATGTCTAGGTTTCTTGCAGTAATAACATATTACTTCCTTCTTCTTAGAAGACTTTTCTTTAAATGTAGTAGAAACAAAATCTGAAGTAGAAGGTGAAAGGGACTTACTTTCCATCTTGGATTCTTTTTCCTTTTTTTCTTTCTTCTTCTTTTTACCTTTTGATGAAGATAAAAGTGCTTCTTCATTCTCTTCCATTCCCTTCAACTGATCTTCATCTTGAAGTAACAAGAATTCTAATTCTTCAAATGTAACCTCTCTATCTCTTGTGGTAAGGTAAGAGTGGTTATGAAAGACCGATATGAGATAAGAAGTGAATTAATGAGCGTATTTACCATTTCTTCATCTGATATCACAACTCCTACATTTAGAAGTTGATCTCTCAAGTCAACGAGCCTCGTAATGTGGGTTTGAATTAACTCACCAGCCTTCATCCTTGTATTTGCTAGTTGTCTCCTCAAATGAGCTTTCCTAGCAGGATTTCTGCTCTGAAAAAGATTTTCAAGCTTCAACCAAGCTTGTCTAGAACTTCTTCAAGATCTGATCTATGGTAGAATATGCTTTTTGACACTCATTGCTATGAATGAGAGTGCTAAAGCATCTCTAGCGTCCCATCTTGCCTGATCTTCAGTAGGAGGAACTATAGGTAAAGATCTACCTGTGACTCTAGATGTAGAAGTGGTTACCTCTTCTTCAGTTGGTTCTGTAATAGTAACTCCAGTACCTCTTGAAGCTGTTGTAGCCCCTTCTTCGCCTTCTCGTCGTGGTCTTGTTAAGGATCCATTGACGATACTCCATAAATCCTTTGTCACTAACAAATTCATCGTCATAAAACTCCACATGGGATAATTAGAAGATCCATCCAACTTGTCCTCAATCTCAATTCTAATCCCACTCATCTTAACTAAGTGTATATGTCAATTATGCTCTGATTCCAAGTGTTGGAATTTGGGGCCCCAGGATCGTTCCAATACTAAAACCTTCAAATTACAACATGGGAGTACTACTCAACCATATGATGTGGTGCACTCACTAATGGAAGAATAGCCAAGAAGATGATGATAGAAAATTCAGATTATGCTGTTATAATCTGAGTGTGTGTGAAGCGAATGAGCAACGAAGCGAACCTAATTCTCACAAGATAGTTGCAACAAATCTGAAAATCAGCAAACCCTAATTCTGAAATTAGGGTACAGAAACCCTAAAAACAGAATATAAGTTCAACTTACAAAAGATAGCTGCCTCCACCTTGTAGAAGACCTCTTGCTCCAAGAGAGTAACCGCTCCTTCACCAAATCTACACCTCCAAAGCTTCAGAACTCCAAACTCTGGCTTGTGAATTGTCCAAGAGTGTTGCACACATGCTTCTTATATAGCCTTTGCCTCCTGTTGAAGCTAAAGGTTAAGGACAGAGCACACGAGCACATCAAAGAGATGGACACACAAGTAGAAGGATCAAGTAGGGAGCTCCAAGAAGTGTATGTCAAATTTTCATAAGAATCCCCTAACAACAGTGATTTTCATCACTAAAAACCATTGTAAATACCACTTTCTATTTTTGTAACTCCATTTTGTTCAAGCCAAGGAGTCCTTGAGCTTGAGGAGTATTAGAAGTATCATCCTACCAATTTTCATAATTTTTAGACTTCGTTTGAGCCCTCAAATAAGCCCTGGAACCTAATTTTTAACTAGGCCGGACACTAAGTCTGGACAGGGCCAAAACTAGTCAAAAAACTATAAAAAGAGCTAGAGAGCTCATTTTTGGGTTAGCTTGTTAGAGAATAGAGCTTTTGTAAGAGAACTCTATTGCAATCGAAGCTTTCCATTGTTCCTCTCTTTGATCTTGCCTTGTGTGCGTATGTGTGTATGTGTGTGCATGCTTGTGTGCTTTCACTCACACACTTGTCCCTTCACTTGCTCGTGGTCTTCATACTGGTCCTCACGTCTCCGCGGATTGACAAGTAAAGGAGGTGGTGCTTACGCTTGAGCTACACCAAATTTTGGCGCCATTGTCAGGGAGAGAGCTTCGAGGACGAGCGTTGTGATGGTAAGATCGTAGATTTGCGACGTTGGAAGGTAAAAAAAACTGTCATTTTTGTTCATTTTCTGATTTTTCTTCTTCATCATCGTCATCATCACCATCTCCATCTTCTAACATCTTCTTCTTCATAGAAATTTCTTGTTTTTTAGTGCATTTTCATCATTTTCATACCATCTTTCATGCATTATTGTGCGAGAAGTTAGGAAGTGCAAGAGAGTGCAAGCGCTGTGTTTTTTCATGATTTTCTTCACATACGGAGATCGCCATTGCTCGGCGCTCAGAAATTCGAAGTTCCCGCCAAAAAACACGATTCTGTGATGAAAATCGCGATTCTCTGAAAATTCAAATTTTTTTGAAAATCGCGATTCTCTGTTTCCCGCCTAAAAGCCTTTTGAAAAGAACACGATTCTGTGGTCATTCTCAGAATCGCGATTCTGTGGTTGTGCTCAAAATCGCGATTCTCACGAATCACGATTTTAAGCCCAAAAAAAACACGATTCTGAAAAAACAGGATTCTGTGGTTGTGCTCAAAATCGCGATTCTCTAAATTTTTGGAAACCACGATTCTCTGAGACAAAATCGCAATTCTCTAGAACACAATTCTCTAAAATACGATTTTTTGAAAACACGATTCTGTGAACCACGATTCTGTGAACCACGATTCTGTGAACCACGATTTTGTGAACCACGATTCTGTGAACCACGATCCTCTGCTCAAAATCGCGATTCTCAAAAAACACGATCCTCTGCTCAAAATCGCGATTCTCAAAAAACACGATTCTCTGCTCGAAATCGCGATTCTCACAAATCACGATTTCAAGCCAAAATCACAATTTTCAGCCAAAAACACGATTTTGTGAAAACACGATTCTCTGATTTCACACAATCGCGATTCTCTGATTTCACACAATCGCGATTCTCTTGATTTCACAAAATCGCGATTCTCTTACAAAATCGTGATTTTTCCAAAAGTGAAGCATTAGATCTTCTCATTCCAGTGCCAACCATACAGCTAAGTCTTGGGCTCAACAACTAAGTGGTTGTCCTTACGTACTAAACTCTGACACAAGTGACTCAGAAATGTCTTTTAGCATGGGAAACCTGCAGGTGGCTCAGGAACTGCCCATCTACAAACACCAGAAGGCCCTTATAAGACACAATTGGAATATATTCGGACCAACCGATTAGGTGCCCGCATCTATGAGGATGGCCTGAGGCGATCAGTGGTCAAACTCAAAAATCCTAATCAACCCTTTGGACTTGAACACCCGGTGGTCAAGTTCGAAGAAGGTTCATACATTGATAAGGAAGGAACCACGTATG
This sequence comes from Ceratopteris richardii, assembly GCA_020310875.1. Lineage (NCBI taxonomy): Eukaryota > Viridiplantae > Streptophyta > Polypodiopsida > Polypodiales > Pteridaceae > Ceratopteris > Ceratopteris richardii. Next base: position 72,470,026 of record CM035423.1, on the reverse strand, counting down.
TGGTCACCAACCTACCATATAGGACCGATGAGTTTGGAAATATAATTCATGAGAATGAGATAGGAGGCCTAGAACAAGGAAATGTAGGACAAGGACCCCAGACGCCTAGAGGTAAGTCAGTTTTGACTAGAGTGATCACTCCAGATTGGATCCCTCAAGACAACAAAAGCATAGAACTATTCTTGAATAGAGAAACAGAGGAAGCCTTTTGGAGATTCAAACCAGATCAACCTAGCCAACTGGGCATAGTCATCATCTATGAATTCAAAGATCCTGAGATACCAGGCAAAGTTGTCTACTTGGATAACATATCAGAGAAAGTGTTCTTAGTAACAGAACATGATAGACATGCATATACTTGGAAGAGTGAATTGATTTTCCCTCCATCACGATCCAATGTTTCCCATGGCCTCCAAGGAGTAGGATCATCCCAAGCTCATGAAGCCCAGAGAGAAAGAACTAGAGAGAGACCTGAGGTAAGTTTTGCACACACCGTTGGCAGGAATAGATCAGGATTTGAAAATGAAAGACCTCAAAGAGAGAGACATCAAGCACATAGGCAACAAAGAGATGAACAGGATTTTCCATTGCCTAGACCCCGAGAGCACACAAGAACTCTTAGAACCACTCAAGTGATCAAGGCAATGAAAAATTATTTTGACGGGATAGGAGATCCTTATGATCATGTGGCCGAGTTCAAACAAGTGTTAAGAGCTGAACAGGTTGAGGATTTGTTCACAGGTTGAGGATTTGTTCACCCAGTACGAGGCATTTGGTTTGACTCTTAAGGGCACTGCCTTAGCTTGGTTTCAACCACTGAGTAGTCGAAATTATCGCGATATAGGTCAACTGCTAGATGAATTCATTGTATAATTTTTCCAAGAGTGGTATCAGGCATAACACATCATCTTTGATCCACAGTTTCAAGCAGACACCCCAAGAAACAGTGCGACTAGCAGGAAGAAGGTTCAGACAGTACTTAGAAAGATGCCCTGCTCCAGAGTTACCCACACCAGCCAAACAAGTGGCTTTGTTCTTAGATGGCTTACTGAGCACAAAGTTAAGATCATATGTGTACTTGAAAGAGCCTAGATCCATAGAAGAGTGTGTGCGGACGTGCATTGACATAGAAGATACTTGGGTTAGGAGTTAGGATTGTCCAAACTCTATAAGGATTCTGATAGTTCTACTAGTCATACTTCGAAAATCTCCACAGAAATAGATGAGATAGCTGAGCAAGTTGCCAAGAAGCTGGGAGTCCAAAATAGACAAACACAGAATCACCTCATTGAACCGATGTTATACCTGCGGAGGGGACCACATGGCTAACGTATGCCCAATGCAAAACCAAAACATTAGAGAAAGGAATGCTCCATATTGCACTATTGAGAGAAAATACACGAACCACACGGCTCAAGATTGTCCCTACAATAGACAAGCTGTTAGACAAACTTATCAGCAACCTTATCAACAAGGGAGGTAGTAGAACCAATACCAACGGCCATATTATCGACCACAACAGCAATATCAGGCACAATATAGGCCACAACCAGTCTTGGGAAACCAACCACCAGCTCCTACTAACGTGATTCCAGTCAAGTATGCTGTGGGAGAGGAAAATCCAAATAGGGCATTTGTGCCACTAACCCCATTGATACCAGATAATGACTCTCATGCTCATAGCTCAGACTACTCCCGTGAAGGTAGTCCGCATGCTTATTACACAGAGTCACTTGAACATAGTGAGATTTACCCGTATCAATATGAGGCACCACCTATGGAACAAAATTGGGAGCCAGAATACTCCAATGTCATGTACGCAAGTGCTAACCCTAGGCCCCAATTGAGACAAGTAAGACCACAAGCCCCTAGAGGAGCATGTTTCAGATGCCAGGGCGACCATTTCCTTCGTGATTGTCCCCACCCACCATCTCCGAGTCAAGGACAGGCTATCACAATACAAGCTTTTTGTCTTGAATGTGGCAAGGACCATCTTCCCAGAGATTGTCCAAGAAACCCCTCCAGTGCACCCAAGATTACACCCATTAATGTGGTAGGCTTAGTGGCATATTCAAGTGCCAGTAGCAGTAGTGTGGCTCCTGTCCAGGCAGTTACTAGGGCACAAGCATTAAAACAAGATAAACAAGCAGAACAACCGGAGTCGAGTGAATCAGGAGAGCCTAGTAAGAGGAAAACAAGAACATGGAAAGATACCAGAGTGAAGGCCAATCGCAAGTGGAATAAAAAGTTATCGAAACTTGAAGAAAGCTTGAAAGACGCAAAAACAAAAATAGAAGACATTGCATCTCAAAACCCCTCGCATGCCGAAACTCCATCCACTCCACCTCATCCCACCCCACCACCCATTGTAAATAGGCCGCAACCAGGGTCTGTTCTGGCAGATCCAACCCCAGAAGGCTTGGACATGATGTTCAAGGCCTATCAGGCTCGACTTCAAGAAGGGCCAACAGCTTCAAACCTAGACAAGAGTTACCCTAGAGCGGATTTAGAGATTGAACGGATGAAAATGTGCATGAAAATGGTAGAACAAGCTCAAGCTATACTTGAGACTAGTCAAAAGTTCAATCAGACAAACTCTGTCAAACCGGATTTGCATTTCCAGGGCTTACTAGAAAGATTAGAGAAGTTGGTAAACAAACCACAAGTTTCTTTACCTCCACAGGCTCAACCAGTTATTGAGAGAAGAAGCTCACCACCAAAGGGAGCGTATGTTCCTAATTCCACGGATGCTGGAATACCTCCTTCAATTCAAGAGCACTCTCAAGAGTTCTTGCGAGAAATACAAGAGGAGAAATGGGCCAAGGAGAAGGGTAATTTCCCTCCTATTCATGAGATTGATGACCTTCATGATCAATTTCCCCAAGACATTCGATCTATTTACGGAGATGGAGCAGAACAACAAGAAGATGAAAGATTGGATTTTGAATCTAATACCCTAGAAGAACTTCCTCAATTTCCAGGCCCCTGGGAATCTAAATCTATTCAGATCAGAGCTCCCACAATATTGGTAAGGAATGAAGACTCAGTGGTTCCAAGGAACACCGATGTCGTGAAGAACACTAAGGTTCAATGTCATCTCACTGTAGAAGAGCTTCTCAAAGCAAAACCTGGCTATGGAATCATGTGAAGGATCAGGTCCCAGAACTTGAGCCCAATATGCCAAAAGCAGGCTCTAAGCAGAAAGTACCAGAGATACCTCTAGACAAAATAGGGGATGTGTGTGAGGGTAAAGAAGGTAACACTTATCTTCCAATCACCTACCAAGGTTACACAACCAAAGCAATCATAGATTCGGGTGCGGGTGTTGCTATTGCAACCACCTCCTTGTGGAAGCAATGGGGAAAACCCACGTTAAGACCAACTAGAATGAAGCTTCAAATGGCCGATGGTCATTTTGAAAGACCTCTAGGATTGCTAGAAGGGATAACTCTAACCACTTGTGGTGTAGAGTTTGAGCACACCTTTGCTATATGTGACTTTGAGAAAAATAATGTTTATGAGATGATCCTAGGAAGACCCTTCTTACGACAATTGCAAATAGTACAGGATTGGGGAACCAACTCCTTGTACTTACAGCACTTAGGGGTCACAACCAAGGTCAATCTGAAGGATTACTCCTTCAGAGATGTACCACCCCTAGAGTGGAATCCTATCCACAAAGCGAAAGAAGATTCCATCTCTGTGCATTCTGAAAGTTCATCTGATCCATCATGGTTGCACGAAGATACTCATTTGTGGATGTGCAAGGTCGCAGAGGAAGAGGAAAAACGCTTGAAAGCGAGAGAAGAAGGAACTTCACCAGGAGATAGACCAGTTAGAGACCCAGCCTACACACCGATGATCTTTCCAGATGAGGAATTTGAGCCTCATGGCTGGCCAGAAATCTTAGCCACCATGGACATTGCAGTCAATGAAGAACAATGGGCACCTCACTGTGATGAGGAGGGTTATGATATCTTAGTGTTCATGTGTCAACCCTTGCTAGAGGAATGTGACCCTAGTGATGTCATAGAAAAAGAAGAGAATGACGATGATTTGGAGTCCATTGTGATGGATAGTTGCTTTAACTCAGAGAAGCACTATCTAGAAGATATAGGAGTGTTCACCCAGAAAGAAGAAGAACCTCTCACAAGTATTAAAACAGTAAATTCAAAGGATGGGAGTGAGAGCAATCAAAAGAAAAAGAAAAGAAAAGCAGTGAAACAAGAAGAGGAGGAATCATTGTTTGAAGAACCAAAAAACTTCAAGAAATATGAAGTTGACGACCGCAAAATTTTGGTATGAATGCCTAAGAGAGAGGCCATCATAGGAGAATCATATGATAATAAAGAAAAGACCAAGAAAATTGTAGTGACCATTGAAGACAACGAAGAGAGATGCACATATATAGGAGATGACCTAAGTGCAAGAGAAGAAATGGAGCTCGTAGCTCTATTAAGGGAATATAGGGATGTGTTTGTGTGGAACTATAGAGACTTGAAAGGGGTAGATCCAAGAATTTGCTCTCATACTATCCTCATGACCGCTGATGCCAAGCCCACCAAACAAAAGCCCTACACATATAATGATACATATGCAGCCAAAATAAAAGAAGAAATTGATAGGCTGATTGAAGCTGGATTTATCTATTGAGATTGAGCATACTGAATGGGTGTCCCCCATTGTAGTAGTGCCCAAGAAGAACAGGAAGTTGCGAGTGTGTATCAACCTTAAAAAAGTTAATGCCGCTACGATCAGAGATAGTTATCCGCTTCCAATCACGGAACACCTATTGGAGCGTGTTGCAGGCAAGGAAGTTTATAGCTTCCTTGATGGATTTTCAGGTTACAATCAAGTAGCCATTGCCCCAGAAGATCAACACAAAACAGCTTTTGCCACAGAGTGGGGAATCTTTGCATTTCGTGTGATTCCATTTGGGCTCACAAATGCACTTGCAACATTCCAAAGGCTCATGTGTCATGTTTTCAAAGAGTTCTTGCGAAAGAGCTTAGAAGTATATGTGGACGATTTATGTGCTCATTCCCAAGAAAGAAGATTTCACATCCTTGAGCTCAGACAAATCTTCAACAAGTGTAGAGAATATCCGGTGTGTCTGAACCTAGAAAAGTGTGTGTTCATGGTGCGTCAAGGTAAAATCTTAGGTCATATTGTCTCTAAGAATGGAATCTCCACAGATGAAGATAAGGTACGAGCCATGGCGGAGCTGCCAAGACCAAGGAATGTTAAAGAGGTAAAAGCCTTTATGGGCCATTGTGGATATTACCGTAGGTTTATCCACATGTACGCGATCATAGCTAGACCCCTTTATGCCTTGTTGTCTAATTTTGAGTGGAACGACAAATGCAAGAATTCTTTCAATGAACTGAAGAAACATTTGTGCACAGCACCTATGTTGGGGATAAAGGCCCCAAGGACTCTCCTTTTGTATATTTTGACCCTTCCATGTGAAAGCTCTCTTCGAGAGCTTTCCAGACATATTTTTGTTGTATTTTTTGGACCCCAAATTGGGGAGTTATAGGCATTTACATTATTTTTATGACTTTTGGTCATTGGCAATGTGTGAACATGTCCAAATGACCTAAAAGTCACTTATCAATAAGACTTGGTCCCAAATCTCTCGTAACTTGATTGGGACTTCTTCAACTTCAGCTTCTCCATCTTCTTCTCCAAATTTCTGCGCAGGTTTCTCTCTCTACTTTCTCTCTCCTCACGCAGCAGCCCACTCCCTTGGTGTTTGGAGCAACCGAGCACACCACGACGTAGCTCTCCGCGGCCTCTTTCAACTGGTATCAGAGCTTTGAGCTGTTCCATCGCGACAAAGTTGCTCAAACTGCTTTTCCACTTCAGCCTATGTTAAGCTGAAGGTGTTTTCTTGCATTTGGGAGAATTTCATCGCGAAAAACCTTCTTTTTTCGCGATAAAAGGGCTGTTTTTGGAGGATTACTTCAGCCCGGAGCAAAGCTGAAGCAAATTTTGTGTTTTTTAAGAGAGTTTCATCGCGAAGAATCTCTTCTAAAGTGCATACTCGCTGGAAACTTATTACAGTAGGTCATTTCTCTGATTTTACAGGTCATATTGCTGCAAAAATTGGGGCTTTTGTGAAAACAAGCACCCATTGCCTTGGTTTTACATCTATGTATGCCTTTTGTGGTTGAAAAACAACAAATTTGTTGTTTTTGATGCAATTAGAGCTTGCTGGAATTTTTTGAAACTTTCTGCAGAAAATTTCAGAAATTGTTTTTTGCAAGTTTTGAACAGTTTTTGGGCTTAATTTCTCAGCTATAGTCTCCTAAGGTAATTGCGCACAGGACAGCAGGTGAATTTTACCTTTTTTGGTGAAATTTTGAAGCTCTTAGTGTGCAAACATGGCCTCTACCTCCTCTGATGTCAAAAGCTTGTTTGAGATCAAGAGATTTGAAGGTAATGGTTTCGATTTGTGGAAAGAGAGAATGTTGGGCATCCTCTTTCTTAAAGATTGTGAAGGGGCTCTTGAGGAAGTCAAGCCTGAAGATATAACAGATGCAGCATGGATGAACCTAAACAAGAAGGCCATCACTTACATCAAGATGGCTGTATCATATGAAATCTTAGTGGATTTGAAAGGCCTTACAACTGCTTTTGAGGTATGGGAGAAGCTGAAAGCCACTTATGAAAATACCACGCCTATAAATCAAGTGCATCTTATGCGTAAGCTAGTGTGTATGCAGCTTGATGAGTCAAAAAGTGCGGCTGAGCACTTATCTTTGTTTACAGGTACTCTTTCACAATTGCAGGACTCTGGATTACCTCCATTTGATGATAAGCTTAAGGCCATCTTCTTGTTGATGACCTTACCTGATTCGTGGGAAACATTGGTTGTTTCACTTTCGAATAGCCCCAGTCTTACCTTTGATGGTGTAAGGGGTTCTATTTTGAATGAGGAAATCAGGAGGAAAGCTAGTGGAGAGGGCAGTGGTTCAGCCAATGTGGCTAGAGGAAGAACAGAAAAGAAAAGTGGAAATGTACAGAGGAACAGGAGCAAAAGCAAAGGCAAGGCTGAAGTGACTTGTTATCAATGTGGTAGGAAAGGTCACAAGAAGCCTGATTGCAGATTTTATAAAGCTAAACTAGAAAGAAAGAAGAACACAGGTGACAGGAAGAAAAAGGACACCAAGAATGAAGCACATGATACCTCAAAGGACAAAGACAAAGAGAAGGCCAATGTGGCCTCTAGTGTCATCATTGAGGAGCTATCAGATGCAGAAGATATACTTTGTGCTACTATGGCAGAAGAGCATGTTGAAATTTTTGATGCTTCTATTAATATTCATGCACAAGACATGCAAATCACAAAGAGGGATTTGATTGATGCCTTGCTTACTGTGAATGATGCTTTGTCACAAACATGGATTGTAGATTCAGGTGCATCGTTTCATGTAACTCCTATTAAGGAGTGTTTCACTACCTTTCATGCAGGCAGCCATGGACATGTATATCTTGGAAATAACCATGCTTGTTCAATTGAAGGTATTGGCACAGTGCATCTCACAGTGGATGGTACCAATGAGCTGGTTTTGCATGATGTAAGGTATGTACCAAGCATCAAGAAAAGCTTATTGTCTGTTGGGCAAATGGATATGCATGGATATAGTACCCTCTTTGAGAAGGGGTCATGGAAGCTTATCAAAGGCTCTAGGCTGATTGTTAAAGGTACAAAGAAAGGGACTCTTTATTGCTTGCATGGTAGAGCATTGTTGGGCAAGTTTATTGCTTTGGCTGAAATCCATTCACATATGCAATTATGGCATAAAAGGCTTGGCCACATGAGCCAAAAAGGTCTTGATAAACTATGTAATTTGGACAAGTTTGATGCTAAAGGCTCAAAACTTGATTTTTGTAATGAATGCCAATATGGTAAGCAAGTAAAGAATTCCTACTACTCTGGTGTCTCTCGTAAGTCTAATGTGCTTGATCTTGTTCATTCTGATGTTTGTAGCATGCCCATAAAATCTATGGGGGGTGCTCTTTACTTTGTTTCTTTTGTTGATGATTACTCTAGGAAGCTTTGGGTATATTTGTTAAAATCTAAAGATGAAGCCTTTGCTGCATTTAAGAAATTTCATGCATTTGTGACCACTCAAACAGGTAGAAAGCTGAAATGCTTACGTACAGATAATGGGGGTGAGTTTACAAGTGCTGAATTCAATAGATTTTGTGAAAATCTTGGTATTAAGAGGGAGCTAACAGTCCCATACAGCCCCTCTTCCAACGGTGTGGCTGAAAGGTATAATAGGACTTTATGTGAGAGGGTGAGATGCATGCTGTCCACAGCTAATCTCCCTCATGGATTTTGGGGAGAGGCTTTGAAAACTGCAGTTCATGTTTGCAATCGATCCCCTCATATGTCCTTAAAAGGTGGCATTCCAGAAGAGGTTTGGTCTGGCAAACCAGCTTCATATGACCACCTACGCATCTTTGGTTGCGATGCTTTTGTGCATATAAGGCCTGAGTTGAGAAGCAAGTTAGATGCAAAGTCCATGAAAGGAATCTTCATGGGTTATGGAGATGAAGGTGAAATGGGCTACAGGATTTGGCTACCTCAACTCAAGAAGGTAATACGCAGCCGAGATGTTGTATTTAATGAGGCAAGGCTGCTCAAAAATAATTGTGCCTCTAAAGATGACCATAAAAGAGTCAAATTTCAGCATGTACAGTCACCAATTAAATCTGATATGAACCCTCGGGATGCACCACATATGGCTGGAAATGACAATGAGCCCGTGGTTATTGAGCCAGATGATGCTGGACAGCAAAATGATGATCCTGAAGGGCATATGCAGCCACCTATTCATGCTGAAAACAGGGCTGGAAATGATGTGCAACAGCCCATTAACAATGGACATGTTGATATACCTCCTGATGTAGATCCATTGCCAGATAATGTGGATCATTGGGTAAGAAGATCTACACGTGCTAGGAGGCCAATGAACAGATATGATCCCTCTATACATTACATTATGTTATCAGATGAGGGTGAGCCTCTTACTTATAAAGAGGCAAAGCTATGTGAGCACAAGAAGAAGTGGGAGTTAGCCATGCAGGAAGAGATAAAGGCCTTGCATGCAAATGATACTTGGGATTTGGTTGAGTTACCCAAAGGAAGGAAAGCCATTCCAAACAAGTGGGTGTACAAAATCAAAACTGTTGATGGCAAACCCAAGTATAAGGCAAGGCTGGTTGCTAAGGGATATGCCCAAAAGGAGGGCATTGATTTCCAAGAAGTGTTCTCTCCAGTGGTGAAAATGACCACTTTACGTGTGTTGTTTGCTCTCACAGCTGCCTTAGATTTGGAATTATTCCAAATGGATGTTAAAACAGCCTTTTTGCATGGTGATTTAGATGAAGAGCTGTACATGAAACAGCCAGAAGGATATGCCATTCCTGGAAAAGAGCATCTGGTATGCAAACTGAAAAGGAGCTTGTATGGGCTGAAACAGGCCCCCAGACAATGGTATAAGAAGTTTGATGCATTTATGCTCAAACATGGGTTTAAAAGAAGCCATGCAGATCATTGTTTGTACACGAAAAAGGATGAAGATGGCAGCCCAATTATTCTTGTACTGTATGTAGATGATATGCTGCTGGCTGGGAAGAAAAAGAGCACTCTGAATGCTCTAAAACAGCAGCTGAACTCTGCATTCTCAATGAAAGACCTTGGGGAAGCTGAGCATATTCTTGGTATGCGTATAAAAAGGGATAGACAGCAGCATACTTTGCAGGTATCCCAAGAAAAGTACATTGAAAAAGTGCTGGACAGATTTAATGTGGCTGATGCTAAGCCTCTTGGAGTGCCATTGTAGCCACGTGTTAAGCTTTCCAAGGATGACTGTCCCAAAAATGATGATGCAGCCAGTTACATGAAGAGTGTTCCATATGCATCAGCTTGTGGTTCACTTATGTATGCTATGGTTGCCACTCGGCCAGACATTGCTCATGCAGTGGGAGTTGTTAGCAGGTTTATGGCTAATCCTGGTAGAGCTCATTGGGAGGCAGTCAAATCTATCTTGAGATATTTGAAAGGGACCAAAAGTAAATGCTTATGTTATGGAAAGGGTCCATTGGAGTTAAAAGGATTTTGTGATTCAGACATGGCAGGTGATGTGGACACACGCAAGTCCACAAGTGGCTATGTATACATCCTTGCAGGTGGAGCTATTTCATGGTGCTCTAGACTTCAGAGGATAGTTGCACTATCTACTACAGAGGCTGAATATATTTCAGCCACAGAGGCTTCCAAAGAAGCCATTTGGTTAGCTCGGCTCTGCAGTGAGTTTGGGATGCTTGAAAAGGCACCTCTTCTTGGATGCGATAGCCAGAGTGCCATATGTTTGGCAAAGAATGCCATGTTTCATGCTCGCACAAAGCATATTGATGTGAGATATCACTTCATCAGAGAGGTGTTAGAGGATGGCCTGATCACTTTGATCAAGGTCAATACTTCACAGAATCCTGCAGATGCTCTCACGAAGTGTCTACCCAAGGCACAACATCAGCTATGTATACAGATGGTGGGAGTTACTTAGCTTAAAGGAGCCTCCTTGGTCCTTTAAGTGGGAGGTTGTTGGGGATAAAGGCCCCAAGGACTCTCCTTTTGTATATTTTGACCCTTCCATGTGAAAGCTCTCTTCGAGAGCTTTCCAGACATATTTTTGTTGTATTTTTTGGACCCCAAATTGGGGAGTTATAGGCATTTACATTATTTTTATGACTTTTGGTCATTGGCCATGTGTGAACATGTCCAAATGACCTAAAAGTCACTTATCAATAAGACTTGGTCCCAAATCTCTCATAACTTGATTGGGACTTCTTCAACTTCAGCTTCTCCATCTTCTTCTCCAAATTTCTGCGCAGGTTTCTCTCTCTACTTTCTCTCTCCTCACGCAGCAGCCCACTCCCTTGGTGTTTGGAGCAACCGAGCACACCACGACGTAGCTCTCCGCGGCCTCTTTCAACCTATACTAACCACTCTTGATTGGAATAAACCATTCCATGTCCATGTGGATGCATCCAATCATGCCATAGGATGTGTGCTAGCACAACCCAGAGGTGAAGGAAACTTAGACTTGCCCATAGCATATGCTAGTAGACAGCTCACCTCAGCTGAACGAAACTATACCACAACTGAGCGAGAGGGCTTAGGCATGGTATATGCTCTGAAGAAGTTTAGACACTATTTATTGGCCAACAAGTTCAAGTTTTTCACTTATCATCAAGCTTTGTTATATTTGGTCAATAAACCTTGCAATACTGGACGCTTAGTAAGATGGTTCCTCTTACTAATGGAGTATGACTTTGAAGTTGTTGTCAGGAAAGGTAGAACCCACCTTCGGGCAGATCACCTTTCTCGCATCACTTCAGGAGAGTCACCGCAAGGAGTGTCTGACGAATTACCCAATGCTTATCAGTTCAATTTAGAAGTTGTTCCTAAATGGGCAAATAAGTTGGTACCAGTCCTAACCTTTGGACCCGCAAATAAGAATGTTAAAACATCACAAGAAGAAATTGTAAAATCACAAAAATATCACATATTGGCACGAAGCATGTACAAACAAGATATTGAGGGTGTATTAGCTTGTTGTGTTGAGGACGATGAACATAGTAGTTGGTTGCAACAAGCTCATGAAGGATTGCTAGGAAATCATTATTCTAATCAGCACACATTACAAAATCTGAAACATTTAGAGTGTATTGGCCTTGCATGGACAAAGAAATAC